>CM076580.1:1554419074-1554799733 GCA_034641835.2 Pinus albicaulis | reverse complement strand
GACTATGAGAATACTGCTTTCCGATGTCGCCATTGCCATCAGATGGGGCGCCTCCAGAACTCATGTGCTACGTTCCTCGGAAAAAAGAAGAACAACAAAAGTAAATCCAAATCGAAGAGCTAGAAGCCTTGTGATCGTCCCCCCATGAATGATCCTAACTTCCCCAGCTCGGATGAGGAGGAAATAGAAGCAGAAGAAGCAAACACTGAGAATGTGAAGGACTCCCCCATGGCCAGCCCTGAGGATCCAATTGCTCCTCCCATCTCGCAGAAACGTTCGCACAAGACCTCTTCCTCAGATTTAGATAAGGAGTCACCTTCTTCAGCACAAAACACTTTGCAACTGGTACCTGTTCAGCCAAGTCATAATGACTGGATCAAAGTCAGTAAGAAGAAAGTGAAAAAATGTCGTTTGGAAGTTTCTACCCACTTTGGGTAGATCTCCTTGTCTCATTCTCTCTTTTTATTTTCCTTGCTATCTTCTGCTATGTACAAGTTTTCTTTATGGGACCGAAGTTGATACTTCCTCATTTCCGGCCCCCTGCTTCTATGCTTTGCTTTTGCAAAGCTTTGATTGTACCATATGTTTTTTCTTAATAGAATAGTCTCACTTAGAAAAAAAAAGATAGTCAACCTTATGCTCCTTCCTCCTTCTCGGCTTCTTCTTCAACCTCAACTTCCTTCTGCTTTAGACCTTCAGCCTTCTTGAATTAGGTCTGCAATCCTTGGCGTAAATTCAAAACCTTCTTCTAGATAAATATACTTGATACCTTTGATATTGTATCCTCTTGAATTTCTTCGGCTTCTCTTTTGACTAGCCCTTCTTCCACTTCAGCTCCCTAGGAGGACTAAAATTCTCCTCGGCTTCTACAGCTACACAAAATTCTCCTCAAATTCCATTGCTGCTGCAGCAAAATTCTTTCTTCCTTACACATATAGAGGTTTTCAACCCTTAAAACATACCCAAAAATACCCTAAGAACTGTTGATTTCTATAACATCAGAAAGTGTTCTAAGTCTCATTTTTGGTAGATAGGCTTGGACATCAGCTATCCAGAGAACCCAAAAATCGTTTGTCGAAGTTCCACTCGGGTATGAATTTATTAAAATATTTAATTATTTTAATGTAGACCTTAAGTTTAAACTTAGGGAAATTAAATAATTAAAGGGTATAAATAGAGCAGAGTGTGAATCTTATAGAAAACGAAGATCAAGTCATCTTTTAATCTGAGCCATTGATTAACGATGTAATCTTGGCCGTTGATTCATTAGCAGGAAGACTATAAGAAGATACTTGAGGGCCATTTGGAAATCAAGCCGGGGACACTCACAGTACCTGAAGGAAATCAATTATGAAGTAATAGAATTCGATTTCAATGGGTGAGTTTGTAGAGGCTGGGTTGCAAAAGAAGAAGGAGGAGGGAGGAGTCAGTTACCAAGAAGCAGAAGTCAGGAGGATGAAGGGAAGGGTGAGCTGATCAGCAGCAAGAACCCCTCCACGCAAAATCATGCAATCCAGAGAGGGACTGCGCATAGCTGTCACACTGGATGATGCAGAGGGTGAAGGAGGTCACCCAGAGGGTCTGAAATTTGTCTGGAAGGTCTAGAAAATTTAGGCAGGTGTTTGATAATTTTTCTCTTCTCATCAGAATCCTGTAAATGTAATTTCCATTTCTGAAGATAAATATAAAACCCTCATCTGCTGCACCAGTTTTCGCACATTGGTTTTTTCCTGGGACAATTTTCCAAAAACAACTGTGTTCATGTGGTTGTTTCTATTGCGCTAATTGTGTAAATTATCTTTATGTTCTTATGCTCTTAACGATAGTGAATATCTGCAAATGTGTTTATTTCATAATTTACTGAAGCATATGTAAATAACTTATCTCATAAGTAGGAGAAATAAACCAAGTATTGCAGAAATATTTTCCCTCTTGAAAATTTCACATGGTATCGGAGAAAAGGGCTAAAAATAGGAAGGGTGGATCTGCCATGGACCAAAGCTCCATCATCTGGAAGGGTTCACTCAGTCAAAGGGACTCACGCTGTCCTCCAGAGCACGCAAAAATGCAGAGAGAACACGACATGAAGGTGCTGGCATCCAGACTAGAGGAGGATCTTGCCTGTGTGTCGAACACATGTCCTCCAAGTGTTTGGTATATTGATAGTGGAGCATCTGCTCATATGACGGGGGTTCAAGAATTTTTTTTGGGCTATCAAGAAGAACAAATGAATTTCCAGATAACTATGGGAAATAAGGCAAAATTCACCCCCATTGAGAGAGGTACCGTAACATTTCAGAGTGAGGATGGCAACAAGATTCGAGCCATGAATGTTTTGCATGTACCAGGGTTGGGGATGAATTTACTCTCGGTGTCACAACTTGAGAACAAGGGCTATGATGTATACTTTAGTCGAGATAAGGTGTATATCAAACACCCTAACTGGAGAAAAAAGGCACAAATCGAAGTAAGGAGTCACAAGCTATATAAGCTCCAGCTTGAATCTCCGATGGCCCTGACCGATAGTACCGACAACAGAGATCTAAATGAATTGTGGAACATAAGTATGGGACATATACATCATGGAGCCTTGGGGATTCTCAAATATATTATCATAGGGGCTCTTGAACTCAGCACGAAGAAAGACGAAGTTTACAGGGGATGCGTACTAGGGAAGTACTCTAAGGCAACATTTCCAAGAAGCAGCAGCAGAGCCAAAGGTGCATTAGATTTAATACACTCTGAAATTTTTGGTCCAATGTCCACAATTTCTCTCAGTGGGGCAAAGTATTTTTCCACCTTCATTGATGATCATTCCAGGAAAACTTGGATCTATTTTCTGAAGACCAAAGATGAAGTCTTTGTTCGATTTAAAGATTTCAAAGCATTGGTGGAGAAATATATAGGAAAGAATATTAAGAAGTTGCTGTCAGATAATAGTGGAGAATACATCGATAAAGACTTCACAAATTTTTATTCACAGGAAGGCATCAAGAGAGAATGGACAACTCCATACAATCCAGAACAATATAGAGTTGCAGAAGAAGAATCAGACCATAATAGAAGCTGCAAGGGCAATGTTGTACGACCAAGATATGCCCAAATTATTATGGGCAGAGGCCTGCAACACAAAAATATATATTCGGAACAAAGTTCCCAATAGAGCTTTGGGGAAGGTAACTCCCGAGAGTGTGTTCATAGGAAGCAAGCCAGAAGTGAGCCACATCAGGATATTCGGCAACATAGTGTACTGCCACGCTCCAGATGAAAAGAGGAAGAAGCTGGATCAAACTATAGAGAAGGGTTTCTTGATGGGATATAGTAAGAATGCAAAGGCATACCACATCTATATTCCAGTGCCTCTCCAAGGCACAATAATTCTGAGGGAAGCTCCTCCGACGAAGAAAAGGAGGAAGAACAGGTGAGACCGCCCACCACTAATGGGAGATCGAGAAGAGAACTCCAAAAAATTCTTAGGGATGTAGAAGAATTTTTTGGAGCCCCTAGAGAAGGAACAAGGATAAGGAAACAACTAGACAGATATCAAGCACTGGTAGCTCAGGTTGGAGAACCTTCTACCTTTCGTGAAGTAGCTCAACATCATGTATGGGTGGATGCCATGGTGGAGGAGTATAGCTCCATCATGACCAATGATGTCTAAGAAGTAGTCCCTAGACCACAAGAAATATTTGTTGTAGGATCCATATGGATCTACAAGATCAAATATGCTGCAGATGGCAGCATAGAGAAATTCAAGGCAAGATTTGTAGCCAAGGGGTATTCCCAGAAGGAAGGCATTGACTATGAAGAAAATTTTTCTCCAGTAGCACGATACACTTCTATCAGATCCGTCATCTCTTTGGTTGTGTAGATGGGATGGGAGATTCACCAGATGGATGTCAAGACTGCGTTCTTGAACGGGGTGATAGAGGAGGAAGTGTACATAGAGCAGCCAGAGGGCTTCAAGACACATGAGCAGAAGACTCATGTTTGCAGACTTAAGAAAGCCTTGTATGGCTTAAAGCAAGCCCCCAGGGCATGGTATGGTCATATTGATAGCTACTTGCAGAAGATGGGGTTCATCAAGAGTGACGCAGATCCCAACTTATACTACTTGAGAGTAGGAGATGAGCCGCTTATCCTTGTTCTTTATGTTGATGACCTGTTTTTGACCGGATCATCCAAGCTCATTAAAGATTGCAAGGAGTACCTGGCAACAGAATTCAACATGAAGGACCTGGGGAATATGCACTGTTTTCTTGGATTAGAAGTCTGGCTGCAGAAAGGGGAAATATTCCTAGGAGAAGGAAGATACACGACAAAAATACTGAAGAGATTTCAGATGGAAGACCGTAGACCCATGGCCATGCCAATGATTACTAACTAGAAGAAGATAGACACATCGAAGGATGAAGAGGCTGATCCCACATTGTACAGACAGCTCATGGGATCCTTAATGTATCTGGTCAATACGAGACCATACATCTGTTATGCAGTGAATACCCTTAGTCAGTTCATGGTGGAACCAAGGAGGGCTCACTGGGCAGCAACCAGACATGTTCTCCAAGAGGGACAGTCGAATATGGATTGAAGTACACCAAGGGTGATGAGGCCCAGTTGAGTGGGTTCACAAATGCAGATTGGGCTGGAAGTACAGTAGATTGGAAAAGTACCAGTGGGTATTGTTTCAGTCTCGGATCAGGAATGACCTCCTGGTGTAGAAGGAGATAGAAGTCCATAGCACTAAGCTTAGCCGAGTCAGAGTACATGGATGTGAGCATAGCTTCGTGTGAGGTCATATGGCTCCGCAAGTTACTCTTGAACCTTCTCAAGAAGCAGATGGAACCGATTGGGATTATGTGAGATAATCAGAGTTGCATTAAGCTCTCTGAAAATCTTGTGTTTCATGACCAGTTGAAACACATTGACATTTGGTGTCACTTTATCACGGACTATGTCCAGAGGGGAGTAGTACAATTGCGATACAGTCCTACATCAGAACAGGTGGAATATATCCTCACAAAGGCTCTAAGTAAGATCAAGTTCACTTAATTCAGAGAGAAGATGGGGATGGTCGAGAATCCCTTCCATTAGAGGAAAGGGTGGTATTCAGAGAAAGAGGGAGCTGCAGTATGGATGATGTTGTGACATGGCAGCAGTACAGGAAGCAACAACGTAAAGATGAGGGGCAGCAGCCAGGACATTATCAGTGCAACAGATGATGTAGAGTCAGATTAGTACAATGGTACCTTGCTTAAACACCTTCCTCGCTAAGAGGGAGTGTTGATTTATATAGCACTGGAAAGTGTTCTAAGTCTCATTTTTTGTAGAGAGGCTTGGACATCAGTTATCTAGAGAACCCATAAATCGTTTGTGGAAGTTCCACTTGGTTATGAATTTATTAAAATAATTAATTATTTTAATGCAGACCCTAAGTTTAAACTTAGGGAAATTAAATAATTAAAGGTTATTAATAGAACAGAGTGTGAATCTTCTAGAAAACGAAGATCAATTCATCTTTTAATCTGAGCCATTGATTAATGATATAATCTTGGCTGTTGATTCGTCAGCAAGAATACTATAAGAAGAGACTTGAGGTCCATTTGGAAATCAAGTTGGGGACACTCTCAGTGCCCGAAGGAAATCAATTTTGAAGCAAGAGAATTCGATTTAAGTGGGTGAGTTTGTAGAGGCTGGGTTGCAGAAGAAGAAGGAGGGGGGAGGAGTCAGTTATCGGGAAGCATAAATCAGGAGGATGAAGGGAAGGGTGAGCTGCTTAGCAGCAAGAACCCCTCCATGCAGAATCACGCAGTCTAAAGAGGGACTGCGCAGAGCTCTCACACTAGATGACGCAGAGGGTGAAGGAGGTCACCCCTAGGGTCCGAAATTTGTCTGGAAGGTCTAGAAAATTCATCTAGGTGTTTGCTATTTTTTCTCTTCTCATCATAATTCTATAAATGTACTTTCCATTTCTGAAGATAAATATAAAACCGTCATTTGCTACATCGGTTTTCCCACATTGGGTTTTTCCAGGGACAATTGTCCAAAAACAACTGTGTTCATGTGGTTGTTTCTATTGTGCTACTTGTGTAAATTATCTTTATGTTATTATGCTCTTAACGATAGTGAAGATCTGCAAATGTGTTTATTTCATAATTTATTGAAGCATCTGTAAATAACTTATCTCATAAGTAGGATAAATAAACCAAGTATTGCAGAAATACTTTTCCTCTTGAAAATTTCACAAGAAATTCGTTCTTCTTTCTTCTTACTTCGTTGGTTTGGAGACTTCTTCTTTTAACAATTCACACTTCTTGCTGCAGTCTTACATTTGTCTGAATTTATGTGTTCTGAAAGGAGGTCGATCTGCCTATTTATAGTGGTTTCCCCCACAAATTAGTCGACTTGAAGAGGGTAAGCCGACATGTCTATTGGAGGAGATAATTAATTCCATCTTGAAGCCAACTTGCTAGGAAATACTTGTGTTTGTCTTGGAGGGTATTTTGACTCTTTAAATGACTTATAAAAATGTGTAACATGGCCAAGAAGGGTCCTTACTACATGAAATAGACTCAAATTGAATTTTATGACTAGCTGAAAAATCCTAAAGGCTCACAATGGGAGCCATCACTAAAAAATAAAATTCCTTTCTCCTGAAACCCATGAGACAATCATTACAATAATAATTTTATTTTTGTTCTTTTATGTAAATACTTGATGCCCTAGATTTCTCAGCATGGGATCATAGCTAAGGTGACAAAGTCAAAGAAGGGAATCTTATAAAGGGACACATTAGGATCAAATCTCAAGAAGTACATCATAAAAATTTGAAGGATATCAAAGTGAAGTCAAGATCTACAAGAAAGCATAAAAACCCTATATTCCTCCCATTGAATACATCATCAAGAAGTCATCATTGATCCTCATAAACAATACCTCACCATCAAAAATGATCTCCCTCTCTCTGAGATCAAGAATCATTATTGAAGAAAACTATCTTCAACAAAGAGAAGTTTTCTATTCTCTATATCATCACCAACATCAAGGAAGAAAGAAGGAGAATGCAAAATCATATCAAGTAAGTATATGACATTATTTGAATATGTAAAAATGTATTTTTTCAAGGAAAGCAAAAAATTGGTTGGGGTTTAAAATTATATTGCATGGAACAAAAGGAAAAATCTGAATCTCATTGACAATGAGGTCATGGATCATTTTAAAGGATTTATCACCAAACTAGGAGAAGAAGATGCTCAAGCTCTTGCTAAATATATGAAAGGGGAAGTTAGGGCTCAAATGATTCTCATAGATTCCATCAAGGATCCCCTCATCCCATATGTATCAAAACTCGAAACTTCAAAATAAATCTATGAAAAAATGGTAGATTTGTATTCCGTAAGAACTGCAGGGGAAGTTATCTCTATAAGGAAATAACTCTACAAGATGAAGATGTCAAAGGAAGAAGGAATAAACTCATACTTTTTGAGGATATCTAAGATCAAGGATCAAATTCAAGATCTAGGAGAAGTAATGTATGACAGGGAAGTGACTATAGTTGTATTAAACACACTACCAAATGAGTGGGGTAAGTTTACTTCAATTATTCAGGGGAAGAAAGAAGCTACTCCATTACATGAAATGCGGTCATTGTGCAAGATTGAAGAATCTAGACTAAAAGCAAAATATGATGTGGGAGAAAGTGAGCAAAATAAATCATATGTTGTAATGGAAACATCCTGAGAACCTGAGTGGGGTATGTTCTGAGAGAGACAATGAAGAGGGTGTCTATACATCATTGGTCTCGCCATCATTGTGCTCATATATCTTGGAGAGATAGAGTTGTTAGTCAAGGCATTTCTATGTGGCAATGCTAGTTGATATGATGCTATGCAAATTGGTTACCAATCCGACTCTACTTATGAGAATTCTTCAGATTGAGAATTACCAAGTACCATTATGAATACCTCCCTATTTAAGAGGGAGTGCTGAAAAATGTAACTAGGTTCAATATTCATAAGGACATATGTAATTTTGATTTTATGTAATTGATGCAATCAAGAAAATAAAATTATTATTGTAATGCTTGTCTCATGGGTTTCATGAGCAAGGAATTTTATTTTTAGTGTGACTTCCCTTGTGAGTCCTTAGGATTGGTCATAAAGTCAAAATGAGTCAATGTAATGAATGAAGGGCCCTTCTTAGGCATGTTAAATTTTGTATGAGTTATTAAATAAGTATGTAAGACCTCCAAGACCAAGCACAAAACCTCTCCTTCAAGTCAACTACAAAATGGAGTAAATAACATACTCAAAGTGACATGTCGGTTCACCCTCTCTCAAGTCGGAAAATTATGAGGCTCCAACCACTATAAATAGGGAAACTCGACCTTATTTTAGAGCAAGAATTTAAGTAATCTTTAAGTCTGCGATTTGGTCAAAGTCTGAAATAGAAAAATGAGTGTGAATTCCACAAGAAGGCTACCTACTAACCAGCGAGGAAGGAAAGATTCGAAAGATAGAAGTATTTGGCATTGTTTTTGGGCTAGTTATCTCGCACGTGTGGATGAGAAGCTAAGGTTTCTGCTGTGGTATCATAACAGTCTAAGAGAAGGTTATCCATAGGTTTCAAAGTCATTTTTATAGCTAGCCAAGTTCATCTCGAGAAGCCTCCAAATAGAGCGAAGAAAGGAAGCACCTCCAAACTTGTTCCTACTCCTCACACATGTGAAATTGTAGTAATACGAATTGCATATTTGTGGAAAAGAGGTCGAATTATGTTGACTTGTGGAAGAAGGAGAATCAACAAAGAAGGATATTTGTGACTTGGTCTTGGAGTGGTCATTTTGTCAAGGGTCTAGATATTAGTCGTGGTATTCTTCAATTGGAATCTCTATAAGAAGAATTTGTTCGAGTTTTCCTCTCAAGTAGGAGAGTTTTTGGCCCTGGATAATAGCCTATATTTTGTCTCTTGTCTCTTTATGGTTTATGCATTGGTAGTTGTTTGATGAAGAAGAACACTAATAATATAAGAAAGAGAAGATCCTGATATAAGAAAGTAAAAAGCATTCACAAGCAGTTATCATAAGAAGAGAAATCACCTAATACTTGATGCCCTAGATTTCTCAACATAATGCACACCGTTTTGGCCCTTGGAAGGCTCTTTACTTAAGGTTATCAATGGTAGGAATCTTATTTGATAAAATAAACCGTAATAAGATACTTTCCTTCATAGGACTCTACAATTTTCATATAATATTCCACCACCAACCTGTGTCTACTAGTTTCCTGTGCTCATATGCAACCAAGTAGCCTTCTTTTGGATTGTAGATTCCCTTTTCGATTTTTCCCAAAAAAATTGTCCTCTTATTTTGAAATTAAAACATGTGTGTTTGTTAGTGAATTTGTATAATCCACCCAGTTTTGTTGCCAATGAATCAAGATATTTAAAGCCTGTATATTCTTCCAACCCTATCCCAAAATTGATGAGGTTTTTGGATCCTCAATTTGACTAACAATTTTGATACCCTGGTCATTTAAAAAATTAATAAGTTTAGGAGGGAGAATATACCTTTCACCACTTCTAGACTAGGGATCAATCCCAATTATCACCTCCTCCCTTGTTATGATTCTCCAAACCAATCCCGATTCAATGATGTTGAATGATGATACTATAACTTTCTAGATAATAGAAATGTTTATTCGACTTTTATTTTGGAGTATAATCCATTCGATTAAATAAATAGGACATATATACTCACTCGTGACCACCTATGTCCATATACTTTTAGTTGCAATAACTCAACACCCTACTTTTGCAGCAAGTGTCCTAGAGAAAGCGTGTAGATATTTGATGCTCCACCCTCACCATTTTTTAGGGAGGGATATTCGCTCCCTTGTAATCCATGTGAATTTCCTTCTTTTTCTCCCCTCCATATATTTTTGAATGATGTTAATAATTCCCTTTTGAATCCATGCTAAAGCCATAAAAAACACATGAATCTCCTCCAGAATTTTTTTTATAAGAACTAACCTGCTAGACCGTGAAAGCTAACGATGACTCCATACATTGAACCTCTTTTTAATTTTCGCAATAAGCCACATCCAATAAATTTTCTGGTAATTTTTTGGTTTTAATAGAAATCCTAGACACTTAATTCCTTCCTTAAATTCCATTGATTGAAATGGAAATAAACCCATTGCATATGATATTTACTATTTAGTGAAACCTAAAATTGAAATAGTGGACTTTGGATGGTTTGTTTCTATGCCTATTGCCTTCTTAAATAATTTAAAAATCTAATCCAAAGAAGCAAAATCATGCCTTGTACCATCAATAAAAATCATCACATCGTCTACAAATAATAAGTGTGTAAGATTAATATTTCCCGTGAGTGGCGCTCCTTTCATGAGTCCCCTACTCCTAGTATCTGTGATCAATCTACTGAGAACTTCCATTATGAGTAGAAATAATAAAGGGGAGAGGGGGAATACGTGCCTCAATTCCCTCTCTGCATGGAAGAATTCAGAGGCTGATCCATTTATCAAAACCAGAAATGAGGTCGAGGTAATACAACACGTGATCCAATTTATGAATTTATGTGGGAACCCAAATGCGTGAGGATCATTCTGATATATAACAATTTGAATTTTTCATAAGCTTTATGCAGATTAATATTTAATATCATGCCTTTTAATTTCTTCGTCTTTAGACTATGAATTTCTTCCTAACTCCTATAGCTTCATGTATTTGTCGATCCTCTAAAAGAGAAAATTGTTCCTTTGAGATGTCCCTGGATAATATCGAATTAAAATTTTTTGCTATAATTTTTGCAATTATATTGTAAATGCAATTACATAAAGAGATAGGTTGATAACCATTGAAATATTGTGGATTGTCTAACTTAGGTATTAGGGAAATGAAAGTAGAATTGAAGGCATAATACATCCTGATTGATAATCTATATTCTTCAACCACCTTTAGAATGTCATTTCCAATAAGCTCATATAATTCCAAAAAGAATTCAACTAGCCATCCATCTGGCCCCAAAATCTTATATTTTTTAAACCAGTGAAGAATTGCTTCTAGTTATATTGGAAATACTAAGAGGGGGGGTGAATCAATATTTATTTTACAATTTCTACTTTACCAGTTTTAGATCACTTATAAACAAAACACAAAATGAAAAGTACAAAATAATAATTTTATTAATGAGAAATACTGAGGACTCCAATCCTCATTTTACAATAAATCAAATTCAATAATGTTTAGGGCTTCAACCCTAGATGAAGACACCAATATCCAATGCACCAGGCTCTAACCTATAATTTTACAAGCACCAACTTGGAATTCACGAGGCTGCAAACTCTAGGGCTCCAACCTCTAGGGCTCCAACCCTCTCCACTGGCACACGGTTCAACCTGATCGCTTCTTGAGGACACATATCCTCTAGGGCTCCCCTATGATTCAATTATTTAAGATAGTTTCAATGGTTCTTCAAGGCTTCCTCAATGCATTTTGCAATAAGCCCTGACAATATCTTCAAGTTCACATTCAACTATGCCCTCGCTTAGCTCATCAATGAAAATTTTATTAATCACTGAAGGAGTCTTTAAAGCTCTTCATGATACCCAAAACAAGTTCCTTCAATGAAACTCCATGATGGCCTTCAATCATGCATCAAGATCTCCAAGAATTCCTACAATATCAACTTCTGCAAGAATATTCAAAAGGACTTTAACAATTCTTGCCTTAAGATAATTTTCAAGGTAATATGGGATTCTAAATGTCTCTTCAAGATATGCTCAAGAGTATCCTCAAGAGAGATCCAAATCCACTTCAATATGTATATCAAATTTTCAAGAAGTGTGCTGCACGATGTGTCTTTAATAGGATGCTCCAGGTTACTTTCAATATATTTATTCAATATGCTTCAAAGAGTACTCTAAAATCTACACAACAAGTATTCTACACATTGCTCATATGATGCTTTCATTACTGCTGCTACAAGAAGTCTTAGACAAATGATTCTGGAATGCTCACAAGATGTTTTTGATTTTCTATAAAATATTTTTACAAGGATATCTTTGAAACCTGTTGAAGCATGTATTAATTAAATCCAAGGTATGCTTCACTGTAAAATAGTCCCTCCTACCAAGGTCTACAAGAAACACTTCATTGTAAAACCAATTCCAAGTTTTGAAAGATAAATAATCTTAATATTGTCCTTCAACAAGACCTACAAAAAAAAATCATTGTGAAATGATCCCAATATAGTCCCTAGTATGAAAAAACGCTTTAATAATCCAATACTATGTATTTAATAAGGGTCTGCAATAAAGTCTCACTACAAGTCCAAAATTTTCCAAGTACTACTTCAGATTTTGAGTTATTCCTTGTTGTAGGTCTGCAAAGTCACCAAAAGTCCACAAAAAAGACTTAGATATGAATGGTCACATATATGTTTTTATCCTCCACATGTTTGAAAAAAATACTTCTCCACAGTCACAAAATGAACCACCTTAGACCACAAAAAATATGCCACCGCAGGATTGAAAAAAGGTGCCTCCTCAATTTGCAAAATTTGCTTGCTACAGATCTAAAGTGAAGGCTGAATATCAAAAATTTAAGGTGCAGATATCCATAATTATGATGCAAAGGTTGAAGGTTTGAAAGTGTCTCTTACAGGTCTGTAGTAGAGATACATTCAAAAAACCAATCATAAAGTGTCTTGAGATTTTTTCCTTTATTAACTCTGTTCTTTGCTTCTGCTTGTATTCTCCGAATGTTCTGAACTGACCAAATTGGTGAGCTACAATGAAGGAAACACTAGGGTATTTATAGTTATTTTACTTAAACATGAAGGGACATGTCCATTGGAGGGACACGTCTATGACTTAGTGAGCCTACAAGTTAGCTTGGCAGGCTTTGCCATTTTTTACAATCATAATTAAAAAAATAATATCTCTCAATTGGAAAAGAGTTAGATGGAATATGTATACTTGTTGGAAAGGGTTTGGAGCCCTCTATAAGTTGACGTAAACACATTTTGAAAATGATGTCTCTAAATTCCAAAAAAATATTTTCTTTTGTGATAGTATTAGGGTTTTTATGACAGTCCTTAGATTTTTGACTTCAGGTCTTGTTAGGCTATGATTAGGGAATATTTTCAAGGCATTTTAGGGCATCACACAGTTAGTACTTCTTGCATGAGGCTAGGGAATGTTCACATTACAACAACTAGGTTTTGTCATAAATTCACTTAGATCATTAAGGAACGCAATAGGGTTTTCATCTTAAAAAATGCTCATATTGGCACCAATGACAACTTTGACCAACAATCTCACCCTTTGTTATTGATGGAAATAGTCTTTTCCTTTCAAATTTTTCTTCCCCTTTGACATCAATGGAAAATGGGGTGATTTTCTTGACAATATCTTCCCTTTTTTTCACTTTCATGCAAGTCCCCCTGCCATCATGTTTTCCTTAATGTGTGACGATAACGATGCCCATAGTCTACATCAAATAGCCCCCCTAGCCTTCAAAAAATCCTCTTGCTCTCTTTTTTTCTTATGGAACCCAAGAAAAGAAATATTTTTTCCTTATTATCAAGTGAAAGGAATCTTCGACAATGGTCCATCGGATGTGTAGTGGGGAAAAAGGATCATGTTATTCAATGGACTTGCTCCCCCTAACAATATGTATGGTATCCTTTTTGGCAGAATCTAATCATCAAAACTTGAAATATCATATCTTCCAAAGATGTACTTATCAAATCAACAACTTGAATTGATGTCTTGAATATTCAAGACACTCTCTGCTTCAATTTGTTTCCTTCTCCAAACTTGTGTAACTTTATTTTCTTGCTTGGTAGGCATGGTTTTAACTTGTTTAGGAACCCAATTCAAGTTACAATCACGAGCAACATGTCCAATGGTATGCCATTTGAAGCACTCCATATTGTTCATCAATGAGGAAGCATGAATTCTTCTTGAAAAGTTTCTTCTAGGAGACCGACGGGGACAATTATATTTTTCCTTATGGTATGCCCTACAATCCTTTTCCATATGCCAAAAATTTGTACAAGAATAGAAATAACCAAAAAATATACTTTGGTACCTAGAGGATGGAGATTTCCTTTATGAACTTTTAAAGTCATTCTACCTTGGGATCCTTTTATGATATCCATTGCCTCCTGCATCCTTGATACCTTCTGCAGACCTTCTAAGAGTATGGTTTCTTCCAAGGTTATCTTTATTAATCTCCTTGATTTTTCTAGAACTGGGGGCATAAACATATCTTCCAAGATTCTTCACATCCTTGTTGTTTGATGCATTAGGGTTTGCATCATTTTTTCTTGAGTGTTCTCCTGCATAACCAAGACCTAATTTATCAATGGGGGATCTTTGATGACTTAGGATGTCATCTAGGGTTTGAAATCTCTTCAGAATTTTGTTTAGATGATCAACTTCTTTCCTTAGGATGTCAATTTATTCTTTCATTATCTTGCATTCTTCATTCTTCTTTGCTAGAATGGTCTCCATTTCTTCCTTCATCCTTGTTTCTTCACGTGTTTCGGCCTATAGATAAATGATATCTAATTTTAATTTGAATATCTATTCATCTATTTATTCAAGTTGGTATGCCATGATTTTTTTTCTCCTTTTCTGCTTCACCTACTTGTCCTTATAGGAGGGAAAATACTTCCATTACCTTTTCAAATCCTTGTCCTATTTGATTCTTCCAACTGAGATTTAAGGGAGAAGACCTCTTCCTTGTATTGACCAATTTTTTCTTCAAGTTTGTTCAAATCCTCTAGTCTTTATTGAATATGGCTTGACAAATTGTCTTCCATTTTTTTTTCTTTATCCAGTTGATTCATCATGGATATGAATTCTTCATGATGCCTTTTCTTGTTTTGATGAAATTCCTTCTTATATTGGTGAGATCCTTATCTATTTATTGTACTTGAAATCTTAAAGAGATCAATTTACTTCCTTACATTGTCAAGTTCATAGTCACCATCTTGTGCTTGCTTCTTGAGCTCCTCATTTTCCTTATTCAATCTGCTTATTTCTTCTAGCGCAACTTCAAGTTTTTCCTTGAGATATTATTTGAGGTATTCTTAATTTCTTCATCTTCTAGGTCTTCCTTGGTATTGATGTATTCACTCTTTTTTTCAAATTCCTTTATGGGTTTTGGATTTCCTTCTTTATTTTCATCATATTCTTGATTAGAGGCCATGGTCAATGCTCCTTTTGAGTGAATATATTGAAGTTTTTCCCACATATCTTTTGATGATGAAATTTTTTTCACTTTGGCATTTACAGGATTTGGTAGCCCACTAAATATTGTCTTTATTGCTATTGTACTATGTTTCTTGGATTCTTCATCTTCTATTGTGCTTCTCAAATCTGCCGCAACAGGTCTTCTACACATCTCTCATATGATGCCTTCAATACTGCTGCTACAAGAAGTCTTAGAAAAATACTTCTAGACTACTCACAAGATGTTTTTGATTTGATCCAAAAGGTTATTCAAATATTTTTACAAGGATATCTTTGCAACTTGTTGAAGTATGTATTAATTAAAGCCAAGGTATGCTTCACTGTAAAATAGTCCCTCCTACCAAGGTTCACAAGAAACACTTCACTGTAAAACCAATTCCAAGGTCTGCAAGATAAATAATCTTAATAATGTGCTTCAATAAGATCTAAGAAAAAAAATTCACTATGAAATGATCTCAATACAGTCCCTAGTCTGCAAAAATGCTTTATTGATCCAATATTATGTCTTTAATAAGGGTTTGCAACAAAGTCTCACTACAAGTCCAAATTTGTCAAGTACTACTTCAGATTGTGATTATTCCTTGTTGTAGGTCTGCAAAGTCACCACAAGTCCACAAAAAAGACTTAGGTCTGAATGGTCACATATATGGTTTTATCCTCCACATGTCTACAAAAAAGGCTTCTCCATAGTCACAAAATTAACCACCTCTGACCACATAAAATATGCCACCGCAAGACTGAAAAAAGGTGCCTCTTCAATTTGCAAAAATTGCTTATTGCAGATCTAAAGTGAAGGCTGAATATAAAAAATTTAAGGTGTAGATATCCATAATTCTGATGCATAGTTCAAAGGTTTTAAAGCGTCTATTACAAGTTCGTAGGGGTTATAGGTTTGTAGTAGTGATAAATTCAGAAAACAAATCATAAAGTGTCTTCATATTTCGTCCTTTCTTAGCTCTTTTCTTTTCTTCTTCTTGTCTTCACTGAATGTTCTGAACTTTGACCAAATTGGTGAGCTCAAATAAAGGAGACGTTGGGGTATTTATATTGATTTTACGTAAACATGAAGGGACATGTCCATTGGAGGGACACGTCTATGACTTAGTGAGCCTACACAAGTCGTCTTGGCAAACTTTGCCATTTTTACATTCATAATTAAAAAATTGATATATATCAATTGGAAAAGAGTTAGAAGGCATATGAATACTTATTAGAAAGGGCTTGAAGCCCTATTTCAGTTTATGTAAATACATTTTCAAAATGATGTCTCTAAATTCCAAAAAAATATTTCTTTTGTGACATTCCTAGGGTTTTTATGACTATCCTTAGATTTATGACTTTAGGTCTTTTTAGGCTAGGATTCATTAGGGAATTTAGAGGTATACGATGGGCCTCCTAAGGAAATTATAAAATAATAGTGGAAATAATAAAATAATATTAGATTACGTCATCAAATTTAGAGGGAAAAATGGAAAAGCTACTTTTTTTAACTTGTTTTTTCAACTTATCTTCCTAAGGGTTTACTCAAATTTCGAGCAGGAACACTCATTGGATGCATAATTTGATTCCTCATCCAAGGAGTAACCATGTTGCATAATTTCAATGGACCTTGTTACACGAAAATGAGAAATACATGAAAAAAATGATTACAATCACATTTTTTCATGTATTTCTCATTTTTTATTTAGTAGGGTCCATCGAAAGTATGCAACGTGGGTACTCCTTGGATGAGGAATTAAATTTTGCATCTAATGAGTACTCCTGCTTGAAATTTAAGTAAAACCTTAGGGAGATAAGTTGAAAATACAAGTTGAAAAGTAGTTTTATTATTTTATTATTTTTTAATCTTTTTACTTTTTTACCCCAAAAATGGTGAATCATCCCCCATGGTTGACATCATCATCTTGAATCCTATTGGTTCTTATAAAGTTTATTTTGGCTGTACATTTTTCTTAGGAAGCCCATTTTAGACCTCAAAAGTTCTCTAATGAGGGCATTATTGTCAAGGTATTTTAGGGAATCACATAGTGAGGACTTCTTGCATGAGGCTAGGGCATATTCACATTCCAAAAACTAGGGTTTTTCATAAATTCACTTAGATCATTAAGGAATTCACTAGGATTTTCATCTTCAACAATGCTCATATTTCCATCAATGACAACTTCGACCAACAATTTCACCATTTGTTACAAGTGACATCAAATCCTAATTTATGTCTTCAATACCTGGGAAATAACAAAGTAATTTGAATGATCTCCAGAAGAGTGACCTCTTGAGGGGCCTCAAATATCGAGCGAAAATTTCTGATGCCTATTCTTGGAAAATTTGTGACATTTGATGCCATCTCACCTTGTTCATCTTTCAATGATTAGATGGTGTTGATGGACCTTCTTCCTTTCGCATATTGTAGAAAAAACTTCATGTTGTTGTCCCTTGCTTCTAACCATATTGCACGACCTCTCAGTCTCCATTCTTCTTCCCTTTCCTTGAGCAAATTAGTCTTCTCCAGTTCCAATGGAATGAGTCTTATTTTATAATCATTGTTATCATAACCCCCCTTGGTTGTTCCATCTGTATAATTTCATCCTCAATGCTCTTTAATTTCTCCTCTCTCGCTTCTTTTTTTGCTTCACCCATTCAATAGTATTTTTCTTGAGAACCTTGAAGTTTTTTGCAAAACACCTAGCCACAAACCCTTGGCCATATTATTCAATATGCCTCCATGTATCCCTAACCAATATTCTAAAATATTCTTCCTTCATCCATAAAGAATTGAATTTGAAGGGTGATTTTGGTTTACGGGAATGTCCAACTAGCTCCAGGTATATGGGAAAGTGATTAGATACACCCCCACTCCCTACCCACTGTATGAATTCAAAATATTTTCCAAGAATGAATCATTGATAAAAAATTCATCTAACCTCCTAGCAACCATCTGCTCACCAACCCTGTGATTTCTCCAATTGGGCATGAGCTTGGACAAATCAATATCAACCAGATGATTTCCATCGATCATATGAGGAAACAATAAGATGATCAGGTGGAGTGTGGTTTCCCCATATTTCTGACACTCTTAGTGAAAAATTTAAATCCCCAACAATAAGTAGATTGGTTTCCTGATTCTAGAATCCCACCCTACCCACACGAGGGCCATATATATTCACCAGTCTAATATCCGAACCAAACTCTTTTGAGAAAGAGTATGCAACTAATACACCCTCGCATCCCCAAGTGTTAAGTATATTCATGGATTTCTTGTTAAATCCTAGTGCTAAGCCTCTTGAGCATCTATAGAAAAAAATCCTAATCATTTATCATTCCATTCAGGGTATGTACATTGTCCAGACTAGTGCCTAAAGTCTCCTACAATAACATGACATCAATCCTCTCCATCGAAAGCCAATGTCTCAATGCTAGTTGCTCGGAGGAACTAGAAAAGAATATGCAATTAAAGGATACAAACTTCATTTGGATACAAATATCAGGGAATTATGTGCTCTAAGGACCCCATATAAGGATAACTGATGACCTACCACAATTTCTTGACTAGCTTGAAGAATATATTTTGAAATATGCGATTGGTGAACTCTTGGGATTCTGGTAATTTTAGATGGCGACAGATTACCCAATCACCCCTATAGTTGATTGAGGAATACCCTGATCCAGAGGTCTGGCTCTAGACCTAAGGTTGTACCTAAATAGCCTAAATGTTGGTGGAGGATGATTTCTCTAATAGAGAAATATATGGGCACGAGGAGGGGAAATATGTCATGACTGGTTCAATCAAATGTGCTATAACCCCCACATTCAAATTAGTTACCATTCCCATATGAAATGAATAAGAGAACTCATATTTATGAATAAACGAAAAAAATATAATGTGATTAGATAGAGAGAGGGGGATGGAGGAAATACTTGACATTAGAGGAGCTATCCTAGAAGCTTTTTGGCGAGCCATAGATGCCATATCTTCTGAATGAGTTGGTTCCTTGTTAAATGAGATTTTATTCGGCATAGACCGTCTCACAGGAGAGATATGTACTCTTGTATGGTCCATATCCCCCACCTCCTTCTAGCTAACAAAACCCATATCGACCTTCAAACCACCTCCCCTCGAACTTGTTTTTCTTTTAGAACCAGAGGGAATTCTATGTATATGTGCCCTACTTCATGATAACGTTTGTAAAAAAATGACACTCCCTTGTAGTCCAATTTTTGGATATGTGAAAACCCTCTATAATGAAAAGTGATATTTTCAACCAATCCTTCTATGGTATCCAGGAATACCAACACTCGTGCACAATTACTTTTCCCAGTTTCCAGAAACGATCGATCATAGTCCAAATATTTCCCTAGGTCATCATCAGTTCGTCGAAAAATATATTTTGTCCATAAATTCATAGGAAAACCTGAGATCCTAAGCCATATGGGGTTATCCACCAATTTTTCCCTTTCAGGGTCAAAGAGAGGATACCACTGCTTAAAGTATATAGGTGCCTGTTCAATATTCGAATGGCTTGCCAAAACTCAACAAGTCTTCTTAGAATTGTCAAACTTGAAAGCGAACCATCCCCGAAGAAGAGTAAAATTTTTTGGCATCGACTTCAAATCCGTACTCCAATTATCCTATGCCTAATTTCTAAGTTGATTAGGTGAGTATCTTTGACCTCTAACCCTTCCAACGAAAACCCTCTCCGTTGTATCCATCACTTCGTCGAATTTGAGACCGTCCCCAAGAACTAGTGATTTGTTCTTCTCTCACACATTTGTACTCTTATTTTTTGTCACTATCTTCTTGAAAACCCCCTCACCTGGCCCTGCTTCATTCAAACCCTTTGGTCCATCTTGTCCACAAATAGACGAAAACCCAGGTGCTAGCATGCCATAACTTGGTACTTTGTTCCCCATAGGGTTTTCCTTCCTCCTTATTACATCCATAGCAAAAGAAAAAGGGATATCACCACAAATCAAACTAGAAAGGCTAATGCCAGAGTCAAAATCGACACAAATTCCCCCAAATTGTCCTATTAATAACCCAACACAATATATAGAATTTCCTCCGATTCCCGATTGATTTATACACCCCTCCACGAAATTCAGGGCTTCCAAGGAGATACCAGCTACAATGATATCTTCCCCGAGGTAAATTTTCCAGGTAAGCCCTTATTCTAACTGTGTTGTCGAAAACCCTAATGATCCTTGAAACACACGCTCTTCTTCACAACCATAATTAGGGTAATTATGTGCATGCTTTTCTACAAATATTCTACTAGGAAAACAATTAGACACACCTAGTAAGTTCACTAGCGTTGAAAAAAAACTTGTAGTCGGGGAGCCAATTGTCATGGTCAAAACATTGCCCTTTAGCTGATGTGCATGCTCCATCCATATATGATAACTTTCATAAGGGTCCATTGAGTAATCTACTGGTTCCTCCTCCATGCTAGCACAATAATACTAAACATGTTTGGGAATAGAAACAAATATACTGAGAAGCTCACCACCGATTACACCCGAATTTATAACTACTATCTTTAGCCACCAATAGGTAAAATAACCTTCACGGTTACGGGAGCCTGTCAAGCGATGATTATTTAACCCTGGTCACATGCGCTCTTTAGATACATAACATTTTCCCCTCGCATTTAGTTGGAACTTCCTGAAAACTAAAACAAATTATCCTAACCCTAACCCTAACGAAAAACAGAGTCTCAGTGGTTGAATTAGTGAGCCTTGCACCGCAAAGCCATTTTTTCAATCAACTTGCAACATTTGTTTTTGTAAGCTTGGTGTGACTACATCTTCACCATGTCCAATATATCGCTCTGATCATGGCGGGGAATTGAACCAGTGACTTCACATTAAGTAGTGCCTTAACAGAGCAGACGATCACTGTCTATCCAAGACCCCATGGAAATCAAATCGCAATATTAATATTATAATTAAATATAATATTATATATATATATATATATATATATATATATATATATATATATATATATATATATATATATATGCCCTAACATCATATAACTTTGACATAGTTACTATATATATTATTTGCGATTGTTTTGAAAGGTTGTAGGCTTATTTTGAGGCTAATTTTTTATCAAAATCATCACTAAAAGTTTGGTGACAAAAAATGTCACACAAAATTCCTCAAGGAGACCAATGATAGGTGGAATCGACATGGAAGGCTTCTTAGGATCGAAAATGTTATTGCCCTTGTATAAACTGCAAGGGCTTGAGGCCAAGGACAATTATAATAAAATCAGCTAAAACGTATTGTAGAGACTATGGACATGTTGAAGGCATATATGAATATCATCCATTTGTAAGTTATTTATTATGTCTTTGTATTGTAGATTTTTTTTGTAAATGTTTATATGTATATTGTATTTTAGATTGTATGTCTTTGTATTGTAAATTGTATCCTCTTTCTATTTTAAATGTATTTTATAATATTATTTTGGGATATGTTTGACCTATGTTGTCATCTTGATGTGGAATAGAAATATTATTTGATTATTTTCGTTAGGTTCGATTAAGGGGTTAGGTTGAGTTAGGGGTTAATTAATTTATGAGCCTAGGGATAAAGGGTTATCGTTTAAGGGTTTAGGAGTTAAGGGATTGTGGGTTAGGGGTTTACGGGCTTATGGGAATGGGGTTAAGGTGTTACGGGGTTAATTTGGAGCTAGAGGATTTAGAGGTTAATCATGGGTATTTATGGAGAATCATTAGTAAGTTTTAAAAGTATATTGTGAAAAATATGACATTATAATGATGAATTCTACATGTCAAGAAAAGTAACATCTTTCTTAGATTTTTTAATATATTCTTAAATACCTTGATAACTTGCACAAGAATCATCATTGATTTCTTGGTCTCACCAAAGTTGTATTTCTCTTTATTTTTGTTGTCTTTGTTTTCCTTATAGATTATATTTGTAAATTGTTTTTATATCGATGTTTCAATATTTTCTATACATACTAATATTACTTTATTGATTGTAATTATATAGTATGCCCCCCCTAGGGAATTTCTCGATGAAGAAGAGGTGGTTGTAGTACAAGCACCTGTTCAAGAACATGGAGTGATTAATATTGAGGATCAAGCTAATGGTCCTATGGAAGAAGATAATGATGCTGATAACATATTTGAGGAAGATGGAACAAATAGATTAATCTAGGATACATCTAAATGTTGGAATGGATGATGATCAAAACTAGTATGATGACTGTGCTTTTTACCTGTACTTGAGAGGGAAGTGAAACCTCTTTATGAAGGCTTAAAAACATATCTTCTCTCTATTGTATTGTTGCCGGTCAACTTAAAGTTGGTGAATGGTTTGTGAAACACATGTGTGACACAACTCCTAAGGTATGTAATATATTTTGTGACATTTAGTACTATATACATGATAAATCAATTATTTTGTTCGATGTTTTTAATGTTAGTATGTTGATCTGCATCATTTAATTAATTTGTAATAGTTGGATGGAATATGTATGATTAATATTGTTTAGTACATTAAACACCACTATTTTTTTTATGTTGTATATTATTAGGTTAATTTTTGTTACCACCGTCAAATGTTTTACCTCGTATGTAACGAGATTTACATGCCATTATGAAAGATATGTGAATGGAGTATCAAGTTATTCATGCATTATCTAATGATGAAATTATCTATTATAAATAACATGCGTTGAAAGAAAAAATCCCAAAATGTGATGAGAGTAGATATCAAATCGATGAAGTAACAAAAAAGGTGCCTCACAAGGTTCTTCGTTATATTCCCATAATCCCACGTCTGCGACAATTTTTCAGGTGCAAAAGAATAGAAAAACTTATGGATTACCATGCAACAAATAGAAGTGAATATGGTGTTCTTTAAATGCATGTAGATGGATACATATTAAGGAATATAGAGGAAAGGTGGCCAAATTTTCTTAGGATTTCATTAGCAACTGACGATGTCAATCCATTTGGAGAGCCCAAATCTACTTACTCGGTATGGCCCGTCTTTGTTATCAACAATAACATTCCTCCATGGATTTCAATAAAGAGGGAGCACATAATTTTGACAATGATTGCTTGAGATATTAATTTGTTTAGAATAATTTTTTTAGCACAATAACATCTCATTTGTCTTGTTTGTTTCATAATTATGTCATATATATTTTTGTTTACTTATATAAGTTCACTTATATCTTATAATTTTTTTATATTTACTCATATATGTAGTAATTATGTATTGTATGTTCAATTAATTAGGTAAGTAGCAGGTCAAAGATATGAATGTATATATCAAGCCTCTTATCGATGAGTTAGTGGAGTTACGGAACAATGTCACTATGTATGATATCTCTAGACTAGTAGTTGCACAAAGAGAATTTGAATTCCATGCAATGCTTGTAAGGAAAATTCATGATGCCCTAGGGCTAACACATTTATGTGGTATGTTATAACATTACCTTGCACTTTAATAGTGTTTAATTTTATGAAGTTCATTTCAAGTAGTTTTTTTAAATAGTTCGACCTTCATTGTACATACTTAAAATAATTGATATACAAATTATTCCATTTCTTGCAGGTCTTCAAACAAAGGGTAAAGTTCATTGTCTAGTTTGTGCTCCTAACATGAAATATCGTCGTTCAAGAAGCTTAGGAAAGGAGTTGTTTGATGAGTATAGGAAATTCCTTTATGAGAACCACAGGTACCACAATACCGAAAAACATATTTTCAATGGGAAAGAAGAGACTAGATTAATACCATGGAGAATGACACCTCGTGCATGCAAGTTGAAATATAATAGAACCTCTCAGGGTATGGATCGAATTTTCTATGTATCAATATGCATGATATGTTTGGATTATTTTATATTTCATGAAATTTTATTCACTATACTAATTGACAGGTTATATTGTGTTATAATATCGTTAACTATGGTTCATGTTGTAGGTCATCAAGGCACTAATAACAAGCCACTTCCATGAGGAATGAAAAGTTATCCTGAGAAATTCAATATACTCCCCTACTATGAGAACCTATAAATTGTTCATTTGTTTGATACAAAGCACATCAAGAAGAATGTAACAGAGACCTTATGGCGAATCTTAGATGGAAGGAGAGATAAATAAAAAAATTTCAAGATTTTTAATAACATTAAGGATGCCAACCATGTAGTACAAAGTGAGATTCATTTAAATATCAATGGGGATGACCAAAATATAAGCACCGTTCGATGGTTATTGATAGAGCAACAAAGAAAGCATGTTAAATAGATTATTGAAAAAATTAAATTTCCAACTAGATTTTCTTCAAACATAAAGAATATCCTAACAAAGAAAGGTGAATTATGTGGGGTAAAAACTCATGATTGACATACGTTCATTAAGGTAATTATTTTGGTGTATATATATTTTTTACATTGATGAAACAACTTGTTAATTAGTGTTTTTTTTTTACTAATTTGGGAAAAAATAATGATCGATCATTATTTTTGTCACAGTATGTTCTACCTATATCTCTCCTAGAAAACTTGGACAACAATGTCAAACAATTTATATATGATCTTGGAAAATACACGAGGTAAGTGGAGATTAATGTGAAAAGTGTAATTTATTCAATAAGTTGTCGTGTCACATATTTTTGACTACATGTGTTTTTCTTTTCGTCATGTACTATATTATACTTTTTTTGTTGAAACTTGTGGTTTTCTTGCTTCATTTGTAGATGGTTATCATCTAAATAAATCGTTAAAGAAGATACTAATTAGAGAACTTTTGAGGTCCAAAATGGGTCTCCTAAGAAAAATGTACAACCAAACTAAACTTTATAAGAACCAATAGGATTCAAGATGATGATGTCAACCATGGGGGATAATTCACTAGTTTTGGGGTAAAAAAGTAAAAAGATTAAAAAATAATAAAATAATAAAACTACTTTTTCAACTTGTATTTTGAACTTATTTCACTAAGGTTTTACTCATATTTCTAGCGGGAGGACTCGTTGGATGAAAAATTTAATTCCTAATCCAAGGAGTACCCATGTTGCATATTTTCGATGGACGCTGCTACAGGAAAAATGAGGAATACATGAAAAAACGTGATTGCAATCACATTTTTCTTGTATTTCTCATTTTTCGTGTAGCAAAATCCATTGAAAGTATGCAACATGGGTACTCCTTGGATGAGGAATCAAATTTTGCATCAGAGTGTTCTCGCTCGAAATTTGAGTAAACCCATAGGGAGATAAGTTGAAAATACAAGTTGAAAAAGTAGTTTTTTCCTTTTTCCCTCTAAAATTTGATGATGTAATATAATCATATTTTATTATTTCCACTATTATTTTATAATTTCCTTAGGAGGCCCATTTTAGACCTCAAAATTCCTCTAATTAGTAAATTATTGGAGGAAACAAATTCTTCGTCTAATGTGTGAAATGAAAAAGTATGTACCTCTGAAATTTTTTAATGCACAAGAAGACTACCTCATACATCAAATCGACGAGATTGAAAAGTGTGGACCCGTACACATAAGATCAATGTGGATGGTTGAGAGGCACTTGAAATCACTTAAGGCTTTGGTCAGACAAAGAGCACATCCTGAGGGTTCTATGGTAGAGGGATATATGGTATATCAAACCATGGTTTATATTTGTTAATATAGTGATGAAATAAGAAAGACTATTAATGTATTGGATCACATTTGGGATGTCAACTCTGTGGACAATTTTGAACGGGAGCACCTATTGGGTAAAGGTAGAATGAGCTAAGTGAGATGTAAATAAATAATGAAGATTTATAACACATTTGACTATTTTGTTTTTATGTATATTTTACTTATTTAATTTTTAGTCTTCCTGCATAATCCATTATTATGAAGGTATAACATGGTAACTAATTATATAGATGTGAATTGTTTTATTTTAATACAATTGGTCGAGAGTGAGATGAATACATTTATACAGTGCGAAAAATCAAGATTGGATGAAGGTATGGATTGAACGATGCAAACAAGCTAATAATGGTAGGTTATCATGGTATGGTGTGCCTACATTGGTAAAGAAGCTCAACGTAGTGGAGATAACAATCTTACACAAAGGGAAATTGATTAGCATATGGTTTAAAATATTATTAGGAAAATATATTCACCCATACTAAGTTTTTTACAATTATATTGATGCATATGGCATGCTATTTTCTTAATTTTGAAATTTTACAAGTATAAATATGAATGCTTATAAATTAACAATGCATTTTTATGTGTTTGACATATTGCATTTGAAACACCACAAAAAAATGTGGTGCAATGGTTGCAAATTTCACATCAAAAGGTTGGATGAAAAGATGAAAACTTATTATAATGGGATAACTACAATATTTCAAGTTATTGATGTTTCCTCTAGAGGTGACAGATATCCAGAACTCTTTGACAATTGATACTATGGTTATTTGCATGATATACTTGAATGTGACTTTGAATCCTTCAAAATAGTTTTGTTCGATGTCAAATGGTTTAGGCTGCGAATTCACGAACGTGACCTTGATAGAACTATTATTGAGCACACTAACGGATTTACCGTGGTTGATATAAGGAATCTTGAGCCAAGATTAGAGTGATATGTTCTTCCAAGCCAATGTGGTCAGTCATTTTACGTAGACGTTCTAGGTAAAGTGGGTTGGTTATATGTTTTTAGATATGATCCCAAAGGAAGGCCCACAAAGTATAATGTAGCGGAAGAATATGAATATGATGTAGAGGAGTAGGGGGTACATGTAGTGTCAGACAAAGATGTCGAATAAGTTCAAGGAATATATGTTAATCAAGACAATGTTAATTTGGATAAACTAGATGATATTGACGCTTTGTTAGACGAAGAACTTGAAGAATTTGAACAAAATGTAGAAGAGCATGTTGAAAATGATGATATAGATGGTGATGATGATGTTGATATGGAAAATCCTTTGTACATGAATTTTGAATTCGATGATACAAATGATGAGTTGGATGAGGAAGAAGATTAATGATATCAAAATGCTGAAAAGTACGAGGTATGTATTTATATGTTTTCAATTGGTTTGTTTTTCATTCACCTTAATTTTTTATTTTCCTAGTTTTTATGTTTCAATGTTATTGTGTTTCTTTCAAATATATTATAGTAGATAGATTGGGTATCGGGGAATTGAGAGTGATGTGAGGGCGGGGCAGGGGTGGGGGGCAGGGGGAGGGGCCATTTGAGTTTCCGCCTTCACGTGGTTGGCCTTGTTAATTAGAGAATATATTATTCTTGAAATGAAGAGGGCTCATTTATGTTTATACCATCATTTCCAATTTTCACTTTGGTTCATTAAGTAAACGTGTTAGGTGAGTTGCGCGACTAGTGAAACAGGTGACATGTCGGTCAAGTAGATGTGTGAAGTAAGGTCAGACCATGAATTCCCATGAACTGAGTTCCCACCAAGGTGTCTCATAATGATTTTTAGAAAATTGGCTAAATTAATATTTAAGTGTTAAAAGTTGGTTTATAATTGATTAAATGTGTAGCATGGACGTACTGAAAAATGATAATATTTTGTTTTCATTGATGAGATAATGATTTGTGTTGAATAATTTGCATAGTAGGGCGAACGCACGTGCCCTGGTTGCACCCGCACGAAGGTGTAGTGTTGGACACCCCTAGGGATGTCGCATGCTGGGCATGCTAGAACGCCATCCTGGCAGGGGCGCCCGTGTGACAAGTTGGTGGGTCGAATCGACTTGGAAAGGGTGCCCACATAAAAGAAGTAAGGTCAGCCCATGACTTCCCATGAATAAAGTTACCACTAAGGGGTCTTATAATGATTTTTATAAAATTGACTTAATCAATGTTTGGGTGTTAAAGTCGGTTTATAATTGATTGATTATGAAAAACGGTACTAAAAAATGATAATTTTGTGTTGTCATTGATGAGATAATGATTTTAGTTAACTGATTTTCATGGGAGGGCGAACACCCATGCCCTGGGTGCACTTGCGCAGCCACAGGGTCGTCGCCTGCTGGGCACGCCAGGGCACCTGCTCGAAAGGGGCGCCCGTGCGACAAGTTGGTGGGTCGACCCGACTTGGAAAGGGGCGCCCGTGCAATGAGTTGGTGAGTCGAACCGAATTGGAAATGGGCACCCACACAAAAGAATTAATGTTAGACCATGAATACCCATGAACAGATTTACCATAAGAGGGTCTCATATGATTTTTAGAAAATTAACTAAATTAAAGTTTAGGTGTTAAAAGCCGGTTTATAATTGAATATTTCTCATGCAACATGAAAATAATAAATGATAATATTTTGTTTTCATTAATGATCTAATGATTTGGGTTCATTTATTTTCACAACAGGGTGAACTCTTGCGCCCTGGGCGCGCCTGCATAAAGGCGGGGTGCCCAGGTGCCCATGGTGGCGTCACGTGTTGGCTGACACGACAAGGTGCCCATGCGATGAGTTGGTGGTTCGACCTGCTTTGTAAATGGGTGCCCACATAAAAGAAGTAATTTCGGCCCATGACTGCGCATGAACAAATTTCCCGAAAGGGGGTCTCTTAATGAATTTTAGAAAATTGACCAGATTAATGTTTGGGTGATAAAATTCGGTTTATAATTGATTGATCATGCATCATGGAAATAAAATATGATAATATTTTGTTGTCATTGATGAGATAATGATTTGTGTTCACTGATTTTCATAGTAGGGTGAATTCCCATACCTTGGGCGTGCCTGCACGAAGGTGGGGGACCCAAGCACCCATGGGGGACTCACGTGCTGGGCATGGGAGAGTTCCCACATGAAAGGTGCGCCTATGCAACAAGTTCGTGGGTCGAAATGACTTGGAAAGGGACGCCCACACAAAATAAGTAATGTTGGCCCAAGAACAAAGTTCCCACAAGGGGTCTCATAATTGTTTTTATAAAATTAACTAAATTAATGTTTAGGTGTTAAAAATTGATTTATAATTGAATATTGATCATGCAACATGGAAATAACAAATGATAATATTTTATTTTCATTGATGATATAATTATTTTTGTTCACTGATTTACACAGCAGGGTGAACGCTCATGCCCTGGGCACGCTCGCACAAAGGAGAGGCGCCTGGGCGCCCATGGGGGTGTCACGCACTGGAAATGCCAGGGCACCCGTGCGACTTATTGCTGGGTCAACCAGACTTCACAAGGGGCACCTACACAAAATAAGTAATGTCATCCCATGACTTGATAATGGGGCCAAGGTTGAAATTATTTTCTCAGTTTGTGCTTGTATGGACTAGAATTTGACATGGTTATGGTAGATAAATGCATTAGCGATATGGGATGGTTTTGAGACTGAAATACGACTCACAAAAATAGTTTTAAAATCAAATGAAAAAAATTATAGCATATATAAATGTCGAGGAGATGAAGTTATTTATTACTATTCACCAGTTGTGGGCTTATAATGTCCTTCATAGTCTAGAGGTTAAGAAAAATCCTTACCCTTAAATTTGATAAAACTTCTTGTTGGACATTGGATAAATCAACACTCCTTGTGTGTTTCGTGACATGTGCTTAAGTGCCTCTCATGGATCCATTAACTCTGGTAATGCGTCTGTTTACTAGCACCTGTGGGTTTTGGTGTAATGGAAATTGCAATTCCAATAAGTGGTATCAGAGCCAAAGGTATCGAGTTTGAATCACACCCAACTCGCGCTGCGGGGAAGATTGTTGGAAATTAGATAAACCAGTGCTCCCCGTGTGTTTCGTGACATGTGCTTAACCACCTCTCATGGATCCATTAACTTTAGCAATGCATCTTTTTACTAACACATGTGGGTTTTGGTGTAATGGAAATGGTGATTCCAACACTTCTTATCCTTCATTGTCATCTTTGTCATCATTTTCATCATCACCATCATATTTTTACCAGGAGAATTAGGCGATGAGTGTTGGAGCAGGGTCCTCCAAAGGCTGCGAATTGGGAAAATTTTGTATATTTTTGGCATATTTTAGTCTAGCGCAGGGGTTTTGGGTGGGATAAAACCCCAAAAAGCATTGTAATGGGTCAAAGGGTAGACCTAGAGTCCGCAAACCGTGGTTTGCGAGCCACAAGAAATTTAGGCTAAATCGTTATAAATAGAAGGACATTTTGGATTGTAAGGTAGGCATGAATAGAAATTGATGGGAATTGTGGATTAGTAGATCTATTTGGGTTTTTGGGGGAAAGGACTCTTGCTGGCTGTGTGCGCGGAGATCCTCAGTCCTGTTGTGTGCGGACCCTATTGTTGTGTGTGCAGGTTGGGTTTTGGGTATTGTAAGAAGTATTTGAAGGATTAATGAATGCAAAGGCTGTTGAATATATGAATCAATTGGTCTTACGGTGATGTGAATATGTGGTATCTGTTTCTATTATACATGCATCAGGGTTAGAAGGGATTTCCGCTGTATTTCTTTGGAGGTAAGAGACCTACCCTATTTTGATGGTTCTGGTACTATTAAGGAATTTTTGCGAATGTTTTAAGCTGAGGTCCCACGAGAACGAAGGATAGGATCCCTTAATCTCGCCATGAGCGAAACACCTGCACGGTGGTGGGATACGCATAAGGAGGCCCTCCGAGGCTGGGGGGAATGTCGGGGTATGATGATCCTACGATTTGAATCACCTGCTCACCGGCATGTCAAAACATACCTTGAGTCAGAAGACCCACGCGAGTATCTACTCGCTTGGATGGAAAAATGGTGCGACGGAACTAAAGAAGAGTGGGTTCATCTGTTTATTCATGCCTTGGGACCACTTCCCACTACATGGTATCTAGATGTGGAGCTCTGTCGGTGCACCCGCCATTGGGAAACATTGAAGGATGAATTTCTGGGAGCATTTGGGCTAGTAGGAGGGACGGAGGCACTTGACGTAGCTCTGCAGGACATTAACACTATAGCATGGGGTGAATCGCACCTGTATGTTGCACCTGAGGTGCCCTCATGGGGAACACAGGCACCATATTGCTGCAGCCTGACCCCAAAATAGTATAAGCACGATCCACAAGTTGTTTTGGTCTTTGGTTTAGAAGGGATGTGCATCGTTACCAAACCATTAAAGTTGCGCACAAGAAGAATTGGGGCGTATCCTGCGTTGGCTAAGATGGGGGATGCAGATACAATAGGCAAAGTTATCGTATATCCGACAACTCCTACTGCCAGGGAACAGTTGTGTTCGGTCCTCGGCCACGCAGGTTATTACAAAAAACTCATTCGAAGGTATGCTCTGCTCACAACACCGCTGAAGAAGTTGCTTACAAAGGGTATCCGGTTCTGTTGGGATGACGCATGTCAAGCGAACATGTCTCAGGTTTTGGAGTACCTAGGGAGCAAGCCTGTGTTGGGGGAGGGTGCACAGGAGGCACATGTGTTTAGTCCAAGTGCAGTAAGTATGCTAAGCACACATGAGGAGCGAAAAATAGTTGTTGGAATAGTAAAATCTAGTAAAAAGGAAAAATTACCATTGAATGGAGCAAGAGGTTGGCAATTAATGAGGCAATTTCTTGAGATTTTTTATCGTTTACCTGATGGTAAGTTTCGAGTGAATTTTACCCTACCGTTGGACAATTGCAAGCTTTATAAAAAGGGTCAAGTAGCTCAGACAAGGGTTCTGTATCACTTGCATAGCTTGTACTTATCTTCTCTAAGCTGCATGATTCTCTGGTCCTGTAGCATTCTGTTCATGACTGATCAAACCACTCCCGTTGACAGTAGCCCTTCAGAGTCAGGATTCCTTTTTCACACTAGGATGATGGCTACTAACCCTGTAGAAGCTTCGACACCTACAGAACCATAAATTGAGGAAATAATGGAGATTGGGTCTGAGGATGAAGAAGTGCTCTCTATGCCGGTCATAAGGAAGGGAAAAGAGAAAGCGCAGGGCTCAGGGAAACCCTCGGCAGCTACGAAATGGGCTGCGGGGAAGTCTAGGACTTCCCTTAGACATGGCGAGTCCCCATGTCCGATACCTCGAGCTCAGGCTACGTAGGAGGAAGTCCAACTTTCCAACCCGATCCATTGGTTACCCCCTTTTTTCCGACCATGCAGGACCTTGACGCGCATCCCCAAGAACCTCGAAGGCCTGGTCACCTATCTGTAGACACCACTGACCCTGGGAGAGGTCCCTCTCCTTAGTGACCCTTTTGGAAGGATCCATGAGGTCAAGTTTGATGATCACGACCTGGCAAACTATGAAGCCATCCCAGAGCTAGTACCTGAGCTATACCTAGACACGATTCATGCGAATGATGGGGTCACAATTATTCCTCAGCGTTGGGTATGTGGATTGGCCGGGTCTGGGCTCCTGGACTTACTGCGAATGCCGCACTTCGACCACTACGACACTACAGATTGGTTGGCCCGATAGTTACTCGTCTTGATTCATGATGGGTGCCTATGGATTCAGGACAGAATCCCCAATGATGCTGCACTGGTTCACAGAATTATTGGCCTTCCCATGAAGGGAACGCGCCCTCTGGAGCATGTGGGCAAGGAGTATGAGGGGGAAACTTCCAAATATGTGCGAAAGACCTATCACATGGAAAAAAATAAGTGAGGTTTCATTATCATGTCCATCAGTGACCCGGGTACACAATTGTGTACCATGTTATTAGCGTACAAATTAATGCGCAAATGCCAGGTCGCAACCGTCCCTGCTTACGTTATTTAGTTAGCAGGACGATGTGAGAAGGGGGTCTGCTTCAATTGGGCCCAATACCTGTGCGAAGAATTCTTGACCAATGTCTGTGAGTTGCAATGTAGAAATTTGAATAACTGTTAAATTATTCATCGAGATTATCCTGATCACACACTATTTGAGCTTCATGCATAATACATAACCTCTTCTACTATTGATCATTAATTGCAGAAATATAAACAATCGCATGCGCACGTTAAAACCATAAACAATCACACATATAAACACAGTATTTATGGGAAATCTTAAAGTTGAAAACCCCCAACTATCTGTATATTATAATGATAGAGATCATGTAACAATCATTGTACAAACTCCTCACAAGCTCTCAGTACAATCTCTAATTGTTACACACTACACAAGCTCAGATCTAACAAAACACATGCTCCAATCTATCCACCCGTTAGCCTCGCTCCATCGATGCGTTAAATCTTGATGTGATGAATATTGGCTCCAACATCCGGTTCAATCCACCTGGTATGCATCGCGCAATCCTCATTGGCATCTCCATCAATGTGTGGTGCAAACTCATGCACCAAGATAGTCACAAATCGATAGTCACACTTGCTCTTTCACCTACCTCTCCACCGGTCTCCACTGAAACTATCCATGCACCGAAGTTAACTGATGCATTCTTTAGTTGATTAATGAGTTTATAATTAGTGAATTAATTAATAATTAATTCACACCACTCTCACTAATTGTATCAATTAGTTAAACTAGATACAAATAGCTCAACTATGTTTAGATTAGTTAAACTGAACACAACTCCATTAAATCCTCAATCAACTCCACCAAACTCTGTCACATGAGTTCTAACTAAAGTATCCATGCAATAGCTCCACATAACCCTAGGAATAGCGTAATTCCTTCTGTCAGCTCCTGTGCCACATCTGTGCACTTAACTGAAGTGCTCCAAGAGAATAAGATAATGTTTATAGTCCAAATATTATTAAGAGCTAATAAAATTCGACATATCTATTTTTAGACTGGCAATCTAAAAATAGATTCCGCCCAATATGTCTAAAAATAGAAGTCCATCTATTTTTTTCCGACTTGACCAACCATCCACAAATAGCATCCTGCAACTCATAGAACATGATCCATATGTCTAAAAATAGACATAGTCTAAAAATAGACTTTGCGCCAAAAATAGCCTACGAGCCCACTTAGTGAAGGCGACTCCTTTCCACTAAGCTCATCATCTTGTTGCAATCTCAACACTCCCTCTCAACAAGATAAGGATTATCTGCAACCCCTATCCTGCCCCTGTGGTATTCGAATTTTCTCCTGGTGAGCGCCTTCATCAAGATATCAGCATCCCGATCCTCCGTAGGAATGTATGAAAGCAACATGACCTTCCGCCGCACACAATCTCCTCGATATGATGATACCGCATGTCAATGTGTTTAGATCTATCACAACACTCGGATTAATCGAGCTTGATGCAACTCGATTATCACATAGATTCACACGAGGATCCAAGTGTGAACCGAACAACCTCGACCAGATCTTCCTCATCCATATAGCCTCGCATACGGCCAAAATTGCAGCCATATACTTGGCCTCTCGTGAACTAAGTGCCACGTATCTCTATCATTGCTTCGTTGTACCAAGAAACTCGATGTCAACCCGATACTAAAATCCCTCCGTATGTGCTCTTTCTATCCGTTGGGCTCCCCGGCCTAACTGCATCTGTGAAGCCACACAGCTTCACGTCATCTGACTGTCTATATCATAATCCATATCTCGATGTGCCTCTAAGATATCTCAATACATCCTTGCCTGCCTTCCAAAAGAGCTTGGTAGGCTTAACCATAGCTTGTGAATGCTGGTTAACAGCATAGCATATGTCGAGTCGTGTATTGACCATATACATGAGCGACCACACCAATTGTCGGTAAACAGTGGAATCCACTACATCTGCTGATGTAGCATCCTCCTTCCTCCAACCACCAGGAAGAGGAGTATCAACAGGCTTGCAGTCATGCATGTTGAACTTCTCCAGTATCTCCCGGGCATACTTGCCTTGAGACACAAACAGTCCATCACTACGCTGCCAAATTTCCAATCCCAGGAAATAATGAAGGAGGCCCAAGTCCTTCATCTCAAACTCTTTTGCAAGATCAGCCTTGCATGAGAGTATCAACTGTTCATCACCAGTCAGTATCAAATCATCTACATAAAGTAAAATGATCAAAAAATTACCCTCCACCACTATCCGGTATAGGTTCAGATCCACCTCACTCTTGGAGAATCCAAGTCCTGAACAATCGTCTATCTCGTGTGTACTACATGAGGTGCTTGTTTCAACCCATACAACGTCTCTTGAGCTCCCCGCACACATGCGACTCGCCGCCGAAGATCTCAAATCCACCTTCGGCTGCTCTATGTACACCTCCTCCTCAATGACTCCGTGAGGAACACAGTCTTCACATCCATATGATGAATGTGCCACCCCATCTGCGCTGAGAAAGCAAGAATCGTCCGTATGGAAGAATACCTTGTGATAGGTGCAAAGGTCTCCTCATAATCAATCCCCTTAATCTGTGAAAAGACGGCAACAAATCTTGCCTTGTACTTCTCCACACTCTCGTCAGCTGCCTGCTTCTCTTTGTAGATCCATCTCGAACCCACCACTGATTTCCCTTCCGGCCTCGGGACAATCTCCCATACACTGTTTATGACAATCAAATCATACTCTTCCACCATGGCATCTACCCATGCGAGGTCCTCCACAGCTTCCTCGAAAGAGGATGGCTCTATCATGATACACTTGCTCACAAGAGCCATGTATCCAGTATACCAGTCAGGGGATCGTCTCTCGACCGCGCCGGCTGCTATAGGTGGTCCTACAACCTTCTCTGCATCTTGAGTCAGTCGCTCAGCTTCTGTAGTGTGCTTCCACCCTCTAATGGCTGGCGCTGCATGAGTGGTCTCTTCCACTCCATGAACTTCCTCTTGTGGCTGATCCACATCCTGAAGCTCATCCTTAGGAACTAATAGCTCCTCATCTGCATGCAAGTGTGGCTCCATCTCAAGCGAACACTGCATGGCTTTCTCCTCCTGAAATTTGATATCCCGTCGCACAACAGTCTTGCAACTGTCTGGAAAATACACGATAGTTGTAGCGGACGTTGTACCCCACAAATATCCCAACCTCTCGCGCTACTTCTAGCTTCTTCCTGGCATCCTTCGTCACATGCAAGTAGACAGGTGAACCAAAAATTCTCAAATGGGAAATATCAGGTCTCTTACCATAAAACGACTCCTCCGGTGTACTCATGCCAAGTATCTTGTGAGGACAACAGTTCTGCACATATACTGCAGTATTGCATGCCTCCGCCCACAAGTGAAGGGGTAGGCCCTGATCATGCAACATCACCCATGCAGCACCCACGATCGTTCTGTTCTTCCGCTCAGCAACCCCGTTCTGCTGTGGGTTATGGGGTGCGATGAGCTCTCTCCGAATCCCTTCTGTGCTGCAAAAGTCTTTGAATTCAGTAGAGATGAATTCACCACCATTTTTACCCTAAGAGCTCTCACCGCTTCCCCGATTCTTCTCACCAAAGGCTCGAACTCGTCGAACTTTGAGTATGTCTTCGCTTCTTCTTCTCACATGAATAATATCCAAGTAACACTTACGAGAAAAATCATCAACAAAGATCGTTACTGTATACTTTGTTGTCGAAGCTACTGAGAAAGATCCACACACGTCTGTGTGAATTCTCTCTAGGATCGTCGTGGCATGAATATCCTTCTCGTGAAAGGTGGCTTTCACAAATTCTCCCAAAGTAAATCCCTTGCACTGATCTGACTGTGCAAGTGTACCTTTGGGAAGCCCGGTAGAAATCTGCTGCAAAATTTTCAAAACTCCATGGTGAAGGTGGCCCAATCTCTTGTGCCATAGCTCACCCTCATCCTGGCTCACCACTCCTTTTGCCTTGCTTGCCATTACTGCACAGCCATCTACCTGCAACTGATAAAGGTTCTTAACTCAAACCCCTATCCTCCGGGTTTCACTAGTTGCCTTACTGCGCAGGAAAGCCTTTCCCTCGCTAAAGACAACATCATATCCTTGTCTTCTAACATGGCCACCGATATCAGATTCTTCTTCAATCCTGGAACATGCATCACTTCCTTCAATAAGAAGGGTTTACCAGACTCCCTCTCAAAGGAAATGGTACCGATACTGGTTGCAATGTATCTACCATCATCACCCATCTCGATGTGCACTCCAAGATCTTTCTCATCTAGATCAGTAAACAAATATTTATCTCCGGTCATATGAAAAGATGCACCACTGTCAAGAACCACACCGAACCCGTAATACTTGACACCAAGCATGCGATCAGTGAAAAATACAGCTCAAACTGCGAGGCTAAGGCCTCTCCAACTACAGATCCAGCAGCCTGCTTATTTTTCTTCTTCTGTGGACAATTAGTGGCGTAATGTCAGTATTGGTGATAGTGAAAGCACTTCACCTTGGACATGTCCTGCTTCTTGCCTTTTGCACCGGATTGATAAGCATTCTAGTTGCTCTTTCCCTTCCTTGCTTTGGTAGCCAAAGTGCAATTTTCTTCATCTGAGTTCTTTGATGAAGATCTGTCCCTGGTATTCCGCCTTATCTCCTCTTGCACAAGATCCGACCAAAGTCGCTCCCATCCTAGCAATTTCTCCCAATCATTGACAGATTTCTGATAGGAATGCAAACTCTTCGGAAGCCCAAGGAGAGTCAAGCTCGCCAAGTCCACGTCATCTACAGTCAACCCCACACTTCCCAGCTCATCCCTGCATTGGATGAACTTTGTGAGGTACTTGGGCATATTGTCGCCTTTCTCCATTTTTATGTTCCTGAGTTTATCCTTGAGCACCAACTTCCTCTGGTCGCTCTTGCTTTGGAATAAGTCTGTCAATGCTTTCCACATCAAGAATGGATAAGCCTTACCATGAAGGCTGGACACTATGTGATCCTTTACACCTTCCCACAGAATTCTTCGACACTTTGTTGTCTTCTTTTTCCATGCGTCAAGTGTGGCAGCATCGCTAGAAGCAGGTTTTGGAATTTCTGCATCTATGAACTCCTTCAACCCATTGTCATCCAACACCACCTCCATCCTGTCCTTCCATGCAATATAATTCGAGCTGCCCTCAAGGGCATACTCCAATCGCAATCCGTTGAAAGACATCTCAACTTTGACACCAAGAAAACACTACTGCAAATTCGAATTCCACCAGCACAAAACTCAACTGCTTCAATGTCTTGCAATTGCTCCAATGATCAATACTGCTCTGATACCATGTAGAAATTTGAATAACTGTTAAATTATTCATCGAGATTATCTTGATCACACACTATTTGAGCTTCATGCATAATACATAACCTCTTCTACCATTGATCATTAATTGCGGAAATAAAAACAATCGCATGCGCACATTAAAACCATAAACAATCACACATATGAACACAGTATTTCATGGGAAAGCTTAAAGCAGAAAACCCCCAACTATCTATATATTATATGTTATAGAGATCATGTAACAATCATTGCACAAAGCTCCTCACAAGCTCTCAATACAATCTCCAATCGCTACACACTAAACAAGCTCAGATCTAGCAAAACACATGCTCCAATCTCTGCCACCTGTTAGCCTGCCTCTACTGCGCAATCCCTGATGAATATTGGCTCTGATTGAGTTCGAATCCACCTGGTATGCACTGCGCAATATTCATTGGCCTCTCCATCAATGTGTGGTGCAAACTCATGCACCGGTATAGTCACAACTGATAGTCACACTGCTCTTTCACCTATCTCTCCACCTGGTCTCCACTGAAACTGTCCATGCACTGAAGTTAACCGATGTATTCTTTAGTTGATTTATGAGTTTATAATTAGTGAATTAATTAATAATTAATTCACACCACTCTCACTAGTGTATCAATCAGTTAGACTAGATACAACTAGCTCAACTATGTTTAACTGAGTTAAACTGAACACAACTCCATTAACTCCTCAATCAACTCCACCAAACTCTGTCACCTGAGTTCTAACTGAATTCTCCATGCAATAGCTCCACTAAACCCTCAGGAATAGTGTAATTCCTTCTGTTAGCTGCATGTGCCACAGCTGTGCACTTAACTGAAGTACTCCAAGAGGATAAGATAATGTTTAGAGTCCAAATATTATTAAGAGCTAATAATATTCGACATATCTATTTTTAGATTGGCAATCTAAAAATAGATTCCGCCCAGTATGTCTAAAAATAAAAGCCCATCTATTTTTTCCGACTTGACCAACCATCCACAAATAGCATCCTGCAACTCATAGAACATGATCCGTATGTCTAAAAATAGACATAGTCTAAAAATAAACTTTGCGCCAAAAATAGCCTGCGAGCCCACTTAGTGAAGCGAATTCTTTTCACTAAGCTCGTCATCTTGTTGCATTCTCAACATGCAAGAGCAGGGAAAGGCCTTTTTCTATTCTTGGTTGATGTTCCTCATCGCACTGGTTGACTGGGAAGCTCCTGCGGAGTTAGTCCGCCCCGAGCTCGCTCTAGATATGTGAGAAGGGGCTTGTTATGCCCATATGTTGGACTCCAAGGACACGCAGTGCTTGGAGGATAACATAGTCTTTTGGGTCCTCTTCCACAACAACTTGGCCGCATCTATCAATTCTCAACCCCGGTTTTCCCCAACAGCATACGACAAGTATAAAGGCATAGCGGCATTCTAGGTTACCATGCACCACATTCAGATCAAAGCCCACAGAGAGAAAACTTGGACATCGCTTCCTTATATGGTAGCAGACGAAGAAATTTCTAGTATAATTGTGCTTTGGCCCCCTGCATGGAGGATTGGCTTCAAAACTGGTGAAAGGGGCACTGAAGGAACCAGTGCGACAAAAGTGATCCCCCCTGTCACCCCCAAGGAGACTGTAGGACTGAGCAAGATGGGCTCAGATGAAGCTACGAAGAAGGAAACACGGCCGTCGCAGACCATCGAGAAGAACGCAGAGGCCGAGACCCAGGTTGATTCGCAGCCAGATCTGGGCACGGAAGAAGTGAATGTCGGAGGTACCACCTCCCCCAAGGGTACGAAGCGACCAGGTGAGCCTGCACAAGGGGTCCGAAAGAAGAAGCGCGCCCAGCGGGAGGAACGTGATGAGACGGTTACGCTGACTAACAGAGACCTCGAACACATTAGGGCGAATTTTGAGGTCTAAAATGAGCCTCCTAAGGAAATAATAAAATAATATTTATGAATTTTCAATTCACTTTTTTCACCACAATCGATGTAACCATAGTTAAATTCAATTCAAAAGTTGTGTTAGTCATCAGTAGTTTTTCGCCTTTATGGATGACTAAATGTTTATCTTAGATTCCTAGAAACAAAATTCATGAATCTTGTGAGTTCTAGGAATCTCACTACCCTCATTGTCCTTCAGATAATTTTTTATTATCTCATCAGTCCATCATGACAAGCTCTGCTTACCAATCTCAGAAAACCCATTACAAGCTTGTGTCACTCATTTTGTCTCTATTTTCTCACCTTTGGCCCAAACCCTATGTTTTGTTTTTCCTAAAAACCCTCCACTCCTACCTAAGCCCACAAATAAAACAGTTCTGCTGTGTCTTCCCAAAATACCTCAAACCTTGATGATCCCAATTTCTAAGTTTCAGTCCAAAAGCCAAGTCCAAGAAAGCCTCCACTAGGTCACCCAGAGTTTCACAAAGTCATAGGATGGATTTGGTGCCTTAAAAACTATGTTTTTCTGCAGAAAGAAACTAAATTCAAAGAAGAAAAGAAAAAGCATCTTGTCCAAACTAATCAAAGGAGGTCACTCAGAAAGGCTTTTGGCCTAAAGCTCAAATCTTGCAAGGGGACAACTGCCCTTTGCTCACATTTCTGCAAGAGGATCAAATAGCCATCAGACTAGCAATGGGTAAGGTAAAAGAGAAAATTATCATAAGAAGACCATTCACAACAAGAAGAAAGCAGAAATTATGTGTTTGAAAAGAGTCAGGGTTTGTGATAACTTTGACCAAGAAATAAATCAGTGCTAGGATTGCAAGAGCAAAGGTCACCTCACCAAAGGTACCAAAAGGCAGAGAGTATTAGGACAAAGGCATGAGTTTTCAAAAGGTAAAATCAGAGATCAAATGGTCAAAGGAGGAAAGCATAAGGTAAATATGCCTGAAGAGGTAATTATAATAAACATGTTTTACTGTCAAAGAGGGAAAATGTTAAAACTCCAAAAGACAGTTTTCCCATGTTCAAGCATTTATGCGGGAATGCTTTATAGTGGTTAACAACAAAATAGATGCAAAGTAAGAGGCATAAACTCACAAATGACATTACTCAGCAAAAGAGATACAACAAGCCTAAAATTTCACAAAGAGGATCATGGTCTCATGCAAAATTGTTGTGAAATGTTGCCCATCAAAAAGCCCATGCATCTGGTCCTGAAGGCTGTAGCACATAAACACAACTGTGCACCAACCAAAGATCCAATAAACAAAAAATCAGAATGATGAGTCTCCTTGGTTGACTACAGGCAGAGAGTGGAAGATGATATCAGAGAATAGTTTCAGGTGTTTGAAAAGGTAGCATTCTTTCACTACAACTAAAGGTCATAAAACTCCATCAAAAGGACAAAGGGTTTCTATATGACATTTTCAAGCAACCTTCTAAGTTAAAAAAGATGAAAATGATATCATTATGAGGGGCAAGTGATTTTGTAAAAAAGCTCATCAATAGGGTCCTTTAAATAAAGGCCTCCTTGGCCTAGTGCACAAGACTGCAAGGGACAAATTGCCCTTACTGACATTCATGCAGGAGGATCAAGATGGCCCTTAGCCTAGCAACAGGTAAGGTAGTGGAAAAATCATCACAAACATACCATCAACAACAAACAGAAGGCATCAAGGTCTATGTTTTGGAAAATTAGGGTTTTTGACTATTTTGGCTAAAAAAGAAAATAAATCGAAGAGCTACGGAAACAGGGGTCACCTCACTCCACCAGTGCACTATTGAGGGTTTTTAAAAATGATAAATGATGATTAAAAGGTCTTTGAGGACTTAGGAGATAACACTATTTACTTTTTCTAAGCAACCCTAAAACCTAGGAGTTAGGGAAAATTGGCAAACCAGTCAAAAAGTGATGACATAACCTCCTTCATAACAGCAGAGGGTTAATAAGGGTTTCAAGCTGCCCTCTGGGTTTTAGAAAAGGGACATTTAATCCACCGCACCAATAAAATAAATATGACAAATAATATCAGTAAAGAGGCCATAAATATCAGTGCAATGGTTTGATTTCTCAAAGGAGCAGTCAGAGGCATTTTCAAAAGGTCAAAGAAGACAAACATGAGGTAAAAATGCCTAAAGAGGTAATTACGATAGACATGGTTACTATGGAAGAGGAAGGGTGTTAAAACTCCAAAATAAATGAGAGTGGCAAAAAGCACTGCTCCTTATCACACCATCTACAAAAGAAAAAGAACACATTAGCAAAGGGGAGAAAAGAAAAATGAACCTTAGTAAAGTGGGTTTTATCTTTAATTTTTTAAGAGGTAAAAAGAAAAACAAATCAAACAACATCTCCCATTCGCCTTTTGATTATTTGCAAAGGAGTGAGGGTTTTTTAGTTTTTCAAAAAATTCTTGCACAGAGTATTCGAGTAGGATTTTCTGGGCGTTGCACTCCTGTAAAATTACGTTGCGCTCCTGTGCACGCTACGCTCTTGTGCACGCTGCCTGTATTCTTTTCTGAAGGGTTCTGTGCTCTTGTGCAGAGGCGCTGCGCGCCTGTAGAAAAACCACCGTGTAGACTCCGCCCGACCACTCGTTTAGTACTTGCTTGACCATCATTCAGAAGGTGACCCATGCTGCGATCCTGCACGTTCAGGACCGCTCAGGCACACACGAAAATGTGTTCAGCAGCTACATGAAACTCCATTCAGGAGTTTCCCGACAAGGCATGCAAAGACAGACAGGGCGTGCAGAGGCAGTGGGGCATGCAAAGGCAGTGCTGCATGCAGAGGCAGTGTGGGCGTGCAGAGGCAGTGTATTGCACTCCTGCCGACAACGTTCAACACTTACACACTAGTACGTTCAGGAGCTGCCCAAACACGTTCAGGAGGCGCCCAACCTGCCCACAAGGTATTTTAATCAAAATTTTTCAGCTATGAAGATATTTTGAGAAGTGTTTTGAGTTTTTCCCACATGTCCCTATTGTTCTAAAGATAATATTACAAAGAAAGTTCAAGGTTGGTTTTAGGGAAGGCAGTGGAATCCTAAAAGAAACACTTGGCCTATACACTGTTGAGCCTTGATCTAGTTAAAACCTCACCATCTCATTCACCATTGTCACATCATTCCACTAGCAGTTCCAATTCTTGTTAAAAATCTTGAGGCAGGGGTAAAAATAAATAAAAAAATGTCTGAAGAAGAGAATGTTGACAGTAGTGAAAACCAAAGGCCTAAAGGGCAGCAGAGGAAGGGTGGGAAGCCAAAAAGGTTTGAACCTATTAGCACTGAAGAAATGATGACCTCTCCTACTATAGTTTCCTGTTTTCAAGAATTAAGATGCTATGAGTTCTGTGAAAAATTACAAAAGATCTAGAGTCACCCTCAGTTGACTAAGATCTTTGCCCTAAACCTTCATAACCACCAAGTACACCTAGCTAGGGTGAAGTTTGAGTTGATCTAGGGTGAAGTTTGAGTTGACCACCAATGCCATCTCTATGGCCACTGGAATACCTTGCATAGGAGAAAGGTGGTTCAAACAAATGCATCTGGACCTAAGCCACTATCACCCATTCTTGAAACCAAGCTATCAAAATGATTGCAAAACCATGTTCCCCTTCTCTCATATATTGGACAGATACACTCTCCTTATGAAGATCATTATGAAATACTTCACCTGTGAGGGTAGGTTCTCCAGAGTTTATTCCTACCACATAAGACTCCTCATGCATTTCACCAAAACCAAGCTGCTACACTTACCCTATTACCTTTGCAAGATTATTGATAAAATGTCTTCCATCATGCAAAAGAGGCCTCCATCCCAACAAATGTCAAGCCGGTTTCATCATTCCCTCATCAAAGTGATTGTCTCACATCAACTAGAACAACAAGGCATCCCATGGGAGGTTTTCATTTCCCATGATGATTTCACAACTCCACAACCCATCCCTCTGCAAAGTCTGCCATCATCATCTCAGATTCCTCTTCACACACCTCCATCACCCTCCATTGACCTTGGTTCATCCTCTTCACATAAATCATCTCCTCAAATAAACCTTCCTCTTTCACCTTCTCCTAAGAAATCATAACATGAAGAAAGTAGTGAAGGAGAGGAAGATGAACATGAAGAAAGCAGTGAAGGAGAGGAAGATGAAAATGAAGAAAGTAGTGAAGGAGAGGAGGATGAAAATGAAGAAAGCAGTGAGGGAGAGGAAAAGAAAGTGATAAAGGCAGTGACAAAGAAGAAAGTGTTAATACAAAAGAAAACAGAGATGAAAGAAGTGAGCCTAATGATGAGAAAAAATACCAAATTAGTGGGTCAAATGATGAAGAAGATGACTCCAAGGATACAGGGACAGAGGCAACTTATCAAGAGGAAAACAGTGATCTAGAAAAAGACCAAAACAATGAGCCTAATGACAGTCAAAAAACAAATGACAGTCAAGGAGAAGAGTTAAACAATGAAGAAGATGACACTAAAAATACAAAGGACATTGGAGCTGAGGCATATGCTAGCAGTGAAGAGGATCAAAATGACAATGGAAAAGATGGAAAAGGCAGCCAAGAAACAGAGTTTGAAGGTGATTTCAGTGGTCAAAACAATGAAGATCATGTGTCAAACTATGAAGATCACGAGTCAAACAACGAAGAAAGTGAACAGGAAAGCAAAGAATAAATAAACCAAAAGAGCTCACATAGTAAAGAAGAAAATTACCATCAAAGTACAAAAGGGACTAATGAGATTGCCTGTGACAGTGACCCCACAGAGAGTGCAAACAGTGATACAAAGGCTGATTTTGACAGTGAACACGGTGAGTCAAAAGAAGAAGAAGAGGACAATCATGGAGATGAAGATGTACCCAGCAGTGACAAAGGAACCTATAGCATTGCAAAAATAGAGGATGACAGTCCTAAGGGTCTTAACAACAATGATGACATAATAGAAGATGAAAATACCTCTCAAAAGGGCAGTCAAGAGAAAGGTGAAAAAGGTGCACACACAAAGATCATACATAAAGAGAAAGACAGTCCTAAGGTCACTGATGATCAAAGTTTGAAAATGAAACTTGTTACACCTTTCCCCATTACCTATCAAAGAGGAGAGAGGCAGTGTTTGCTGCCTTCAAAGGGCAAGGGGCCATTCCATCCTCCTCAACTCAAGTGATTAACAAAGCTAAACAACAAGTGGAAGAGGAAGAAGACAATCATGAGAAGGAAAGAGAGTTTGAACTCATTCACATAGACAGTGATGAGGAAAATGAGACAAAAATTTCCAACTCTCTTCTACAAGATAGGAATGCATAGATCTGTTGAATGTTTAATTAAACTGAGAGGGAGGGGGGGGTGAATTAGTTTAATACATACATAAGCTTTTTAAATTTTTCACCAAACTTATTTATAGCTTAATTTGTGAATAGTCTTAAAATGTTGCAGCCACTATTAAATTAATGTGACACCATACTTATGTTGAGAGCAGTAAACAATTAAGCAAATTGAAATAATCACATCAACACATAAGAAATACACACAGAGACAACAAATGTAAGTGGAAACCCATAAAGGGAGAAAACCACATCTTATTATTGTTGTGATGCAAAGGCAAGCTCCAACTCCCTCTCACCACTGTTTTCTGCAGGCACCAACCTACAGGAGGCTCTATCCTCAATTCTGCAAGCTACAACTTGCAAAAAAGCACCAAATCCCTTCAATTTTTCCACAGGCACCAACCCACAGGAGGCTCCAACCTCGCCTACCATATCATGATAGCTATCAAGCCATAATGATAGGAAGTCTAACTTCCTCAATTTATCAAACTGAATGTTTGCTGATTTACCTCAGATATCAGCTCTGTTCTGTAGCTTCTCTTTTTGCTCTTCTTTTCTTAATCTTCTTTGCCTCACTCTTCTGTACTCTGCCTTCTCTATATTTACTCTCTTTTCTCTTATGCATATCCAATTAATATTATTTATAGATTTCTTCACATGACTGTTTTTATTTCACAAAGAATATGGAGTGAACAGTCATGACTCTTTGGCTTCTATCTTCTCATTCCTTTTATCTGCTCATTCAATAAATATAACTGTAGGTGCTTATTTTAATATTACAGTGGGATATTTTCTCTCTTTCGGAGACTTGCCAATGTATCACAAACAAACAAAAAATTTGATTAAAACATTTACATTCGAATTACAATGAAAATTCTAGCTCAACTCATTTAGTCTTTTGGCTCGCTGCGTGTTTGTCTTTTCTTTGACTGCGTCTTTCTTTTCCGTGACTGTGTTTTATCTCTTTTGATCTCTATTTTCTCTTCTATCATCTGCTGTGATGTAACTGCTGCATACACGTAACTGAGCCTTTTATGCCAGCTGACTGTAAATCTAGACAAATTCCAACGCTCTGTACATAGTATGTGTCTTGTTGATGTGGCGAGTTCCACAAGCGGAACATACGTTCATCACAATTTTTTTATATTAATAATCACCCTCCCACTAAGCCGAGGCATATATATAACCCACGGACCATGCGGCACATTGCAACAGCGTTATATATATATATAATCCAACTTCAGCTCTTGGCATAAGTTTAACATACAAACTGCCCTTTTAGGTATGAATTAAATCAATTCTTGGCGTATATAATAAAACCTGTTTAAATATATAAAAACTCATTTCGGGCCCACCTGACACGTTTTCCAATGCGATATTCTTCTCCTCCAGCGATTTCCGATTCCGATTGATCGCAATCGCAAACTTCTATTTGTATGTTCCGTTGCTTTGTTTAAATCCGATGCGACTGACCTGATGCGATGCGATTAATCGCAATCGCAATTTCTATGTTTATATATGTTTCCAATACATATCAATTACGGTTCATAAACCTGTCGGGTTCGGACTTCCAATCACAATCGCAAACTTTTTGTTGCATGTTCCGATGCCTTGCTTAAATCCGATGCGATTGGTCATTGTTCAATAAGATTTGCCGATGCGATTAGAACTGGAACTCAAGCTATATATGAGTTGTGGTTTATATACCCATCGGGTTCGGAATTCCAATCGCAATCGCAACTCTTATATTCTCTGATGCGATCATCACTGTTAACCAGAACTCACGGTATGTATGAGTTGTAGTTTATATACCCATCGGATCCGGACTTCCAATCACAATTGCAACCCTTATATTCTCCGATGCGATCATCACTGTTCACCAGAACTCACGGTATGTATGAGTTGTAGTTTATATACCTATCGGATCCAGACTTCCAATCGCAATCGCAATCCTTATATTCTCCGATGCGACCATCACTGTTCACCGGAACTCACGGTATGTATGAGTTGTAGTTTATATACCCATCAAATCCGGACTTCCAATCGCAATCGCAACTCTTATTTTAACATGTTCCGCTACCCTTATAATCTCCGATGCGATTGGGAAGGGTCCCACCTTATATTACTACATTTCTTTGGATCTCGCGCTGCATATGGCTATATATATATATGTGTGTGTGTGTGTGTTTTGGTCCTTTGAATATAAAGCGCAATACTTTGCCGCTGGAGTCTACGATTCCTGGAATGAAATTTATATTAACTATGCATTACATTGCCACTTGGGTTATGATTCCCAGAATTATATATATGTTATGTGTAACGCCCGGCTGGGTAAAGATTCTCGGAATTGTATGCATATATCCTCCGGCTGAGGTAGCGATTCTCGGAATTTATATATATTCACCAAGTGGGAACAACGATTCTTGGAATAATAGTTGTTTCTCTGCAATAATAGCTATGTCTCTGCCTCTGCTGCTTCTGTCACTCTGCCTCACCAGGTGGGAACAGCGATTCTCGGAATAATAGTTGTTTCTCTGCAATAATAGCTGTGTCTCTGCCTCTGCTGCTTCTGTCGCTCTGCCTCTGCCTTTACTGCTGTGATAATGGCTCTGCCTCTGCCTCTGCTTCTGATAACGGTTCTGCCTCTATTATATCCGCTTCCTCTATCTCTGCCTATCTCCTTTACTTCCTTCATTTGCTTCTTTTCTGCCTCCATTGCCATGATAACAGCTCTGTCTCTGTATTCGCTGCTTCTTTGCCTGTCTCTCTCTTTGCTGCTTCCTTTGCTTGTCTCTCTCTTTGCTGCCTCCTTTGCCTATCTCTCTCTTTGCTGCCTCCTTTGCCATCAATGAAAACATTCCAACAGTCTCCCCCTTTGGCATTGATGGCAATACACTTCCTCTGTTTGCATGAAAGGATCCTTTCTCCTATTGCTTGCTCTTCTTACTGTTGTTTGCTCTTCCTCCCCCTTTGACATCAATGGCAAGGGGTTCGAATTTTTAGTAAAGCTTCTATTCTCTAATGCTGTGTTTTTATCCTTTTTCAACATTTCATGCATTTCCAGGTTAAATTTCCTAACTTGGTACACTGCTGCTCCAAACTTTGGATTTGATACACGTTGGGTTCACTATTTTTCCGTGTTCAGTTCATGTCGGTTTCACCATTCTTCTTGTGAACCACTGACCCTTTTTTCTTTTTGTTGATTCTTTTATGCTGAATGTATTATTGCCATAATCCCTTTGATCCTGAGGACCTGTTTTCATGCTTCCCTTGCTGGTTGATCTCCCCCTGAGAATGATATTTTCGTTGCTATTCTCCCCCTGAAAAATGTGCTTTCTCTTCATATCAGAGAGTAGCATCTATAGATACTACCCCTAATCTGTCTCTCAAATATTCAAATGGCTCTATAGCAAGTGGTTTGGTAAATATATCTGTTGTCTATTCTTTTGTTGGTACATACTCCAGTTTTACTATCTTCTGAGCCACTTGTTCTCGGAGAAAATGATACTTGATTGGAATATGTTTAGTTTTTGAGTGAAGCACAGGATTTTTAGATATACTTGTAGCATTTGTATTATCACATTTAATTGAGATAGGTTCATCAATGCTTAACTTCATGTCTTGAAGAGTTTGCTTCATCCACATGACTTGTGTACAACATGCTGCTGCTGCTATATATTCTGCTTCTGCTGTAGACAAAGAGATATATGTTTGTTTCTTGATTAACCATGCCACCAGAATTTTTCCTAGATAGAAAGCACCTCCACTTGTACTTTTCCTGTCATCCACACAGCTGGCCCAATCTGCATCTGTGTATGCTGTCAAAGTGAAGCTTTTTTCTTTAGGATACCAAAGTCCATACTGTGTAGTTCCTTGTAGATATCTGAATATTCTTTTGACTGCAAGAAGGTGATTTTGTTTAGGTGCTGCTTGATATCTAGCCACTAGTCCTACTGCTAGCATGATGTATGGTCTTGATGCTGTCAAATACAGCAGGCTTCCTATCATGGATCTATAGAGTTTTTGATCTACATCTGCAGACCCATCATCAGCACACAGCTTGCATCCCGTGATCATGGGGGTTGTCACAGGTTTGTAGTCCTCCATTTTGAATTTTTTCAGCATTTCTTTTAAGTATTTTTCCTGAGAGATGAATGTGCCTAAGTTCTTTTGCTGAATTTGCAGTCCCAAGTAGAAACTGAGCTCTCCAATCATAGACATTTCAAACTCTGTTTTCATCTCATCAGCAAACACTTTTGCTAGTTCATCTCTGTTGCTTCCAAACATAATGTCATCAACATATACTACAGCAATCAGGAGTTCATTTTTATGGGCTTTTATGTATAGATTGTTGTCTACTCCACCTCTCTTAAAACCCTGTTTTTGCAAATATTTATCCAGTCTTGAGTACCAAGCACGAGGACCCTGTTTCAGTCCATATAGGGCCTTCTTCAGTCTGCACACATAGTCTTCTTTGTCTGTCAATGAGAAGCCTTTTGGTTGTTCCATGTAGACTTCTTCTTCTAAGTCTCCATTCAGAAATGCAGATTTTACATCCATTTGATATACTTTGAAGTTTTGGTAGCATGCAAATGCCAGAAACATTCTGATAGCTTCCATTCTGGCTACAGGGGCAAATGTTTCATCGTAGTCAAGTCCTTCAATTTGTGAGTATCCTTTGCAGACAAGTCTGGCTTTATTCCTGATTACATGTCCTTCTTCATTCATTTTATTTTTGAATACCCATTTTGAGCCTATGAAATTTTTCTCAGTGGGTCTAGGCACTAGTTCCCAGGTATTACTTTTCTCAATTTGGTCCAATTCTTCATTCATAGCATTCACCCAAGACTTTTCCTTGCTAGCTTCTTCAAATTTCTTTGGCTCTATTTGTGACAACATGGCTATGTATACCTCTTCAGTTTGTTCTGTTAGTTGCCTTCTTGTTTGGACCCGTGCTTTCTTGTCTCCTATGATCTGATCTTCGGGATGATTCTTCTGAGTGTATCTTGAGGGGGCTTTCGAGCTCAACCCTGCATCTTCTGTTTTCTTGCTTGTTTCATCATCATTTTGGTCTTCTTCTTCATGGTTGTCTGATGGAATGCAGCAGTTTGTATCTCTTGTATTGTTTGGAAGTTCTTCATCAAATCTCACATCAATACTTTCAACTATTTTCCGAAGAGTCTTGTTGTAGCACCTGTACCCTTTAATTTTGGAAGCATATCCTAGAAGTATCCCTTCATCTGCTCTTGCATCAAATTTGCCAAGATTTTCATCATTATTCTTTATGTAACACTTGCTTCCAAAGATTCTAAAATGTTTGATTGATGTTGGTTTCCCATGCCATAGTTCATAGGGAGTCTTGTCACTGCTTGGCCTTAAGTGAGCTTTATTAAGGATATGCACCGCTGTGTGTACTGCTTCTGCCCAGAATATTTGAGGAACATTCCTTTCATGCATCATGGCTCTGGCTATTTGCTGTACAAACCTGTTTTGTCTCTCTTCTACTCCATTTTGCTGAGGTGTTCCTGCAATAGTAAATTGTTGCTTTATCCCATGTTCATTACATAGGTCAGCAAAGTCATAATCTGTGAATTCACCTCCTTTGTCTGATCTGATGCATTTCAGCTTGCATCCTGTTTGATTTTCTGCTAATGCTTTGAAGATCTTAAATTTTTCCAGAGCTTCTGATTTATTCTTGAGAAAAGCAACCCATGTCATTCTGGAGAAGTCATCTATTATCAGTGTTGACCACACTTTGTCAACGACCCCATAGCAGTACACCCCCATTTAAAAAAAAATGGGACTTATCATGTTCAAGGCTCGTGTCATCCAGATTTCATCGACGATCGACAGCTGACATTGTTATAAATGATGTAAACCCATTCTACATTTTTATGATGTAAATGATCTAAGTAAGACCGTCAATGTATGTAACAACCTAGGTAAGCCTAGTATGTTGTTGATGATCTCTATCCTAGGAGGTTTTTTGTCTCACTGATTCACGAAAGTGATCGGCAGAGTTTTTCCCTCCAGCCTCACCCCAAAGCTAGGGTGGATTTTGTCATTAGCATGCTAAGTGAGTCCTAGTGTTTTTTATCGAGTTGTAAAAGTAGTTTGAACTACTTGGTCTACTAGATCATATGTTGAGTCGCAGAACTGGGTATTTATTTGAGGATCTATACGAATGGGTTTTCCCCCTTCATGTATGTAAATGTATTATCTAATGTAAAAGAGGGTTGGGAAAATAATTATAATCCCCTCTTAGTCAATTAATTAAATTTTCTGGTCAATTAATTAATAAAATCCTAAACCAGAAATTTAATTAATTTAGGGTCCTAAATTAGGATTAAATCTTTAAAGGCAAAATTTGTTGGTCCTTGGAAAATGATTTTGACAGCCCCAAGCCAAGGGAATATTGAGAATTTTTAGAAATATTGGACCCTTGGGCCCTGGTGGTTAAGTCAAGGTCAAAATTTTGGGGTAATTAACTCAAAAATAGTATTTTTGAGTTAATTAAAATTGAATTAAATGATAAATTCGTTTTTTCCCCAAAATTTTAATTTCAACGTTCCGGATTAAAAGATAATTAAATCTTTTGGACGGTTGAGATTATTTTGATGAGGATCATCCAAACTAGCCGTTAGAGATCTAGTCCTATAAATTTAGAGGTCTTTGTCATTCTTGAGTCATCCGATCTCAGGATCGTGCACTTGCTCTTAGAAGCTCTTGTAAACTTTTGAGGAATAAAGCTAAAGACTTTGGGGTTACAAATCTGGATGTTCCTTCTCGGATCTATGTGGTGAATTGTCTCTAAACTCTGCTACTTGGTTTCTTGCATTTTATGGTTGATGGCCTACATGGATTAATCTGCATACAGGTATCTTGTGCAGTTTTCTGGGTTTATAAAATAACATTCTGATTTTTCCAAGGGTCTCATGTTGTTTTCTTAAATCTCTATCAGTCTAAAGTTCAGATCTAAGTGTGCAGGGAATTTTTTTTAAGATTGGGCGTCTGGGGAAGTCTTCGGTTGGACCAGCCGACTCTCAATAAGCATAAATCTGATAAGCTCTTTATTTGTTAAATTCCGGGTCTATCTTACGATATTTGTGATTTTGCAGGGTTTCGAAGGCTTGTGCCTCTCATTAAAATCTTAATCTCTGAAAATTGTGCTAAAACGGATTCAGATTTGACCATGAGGGTTTTAAATTGTAAATTAGTTGTAAATTTGTAAATTTTTTAGGACTGTGAGGGTTTTAATCGTTTCTTGGTGTGTATCTTCAGATCAGGTTGGTTTATTGCAGATTCAAGGTTCAAATCGATTTTTTTTTTAGATCTGAGGCAGACCTAGCCTCCAAAGGCCAGATCTGGCCTCAAGTGAATACCGTGGGTAAAATCTCAACATTATCGGATTCAAAGAGCAATTGAAAATCAGAGTTTGATGGAAAATTTTTAAATTCTAGGCTTGCTGGGTAAAGTTGGTGTGTACTGGGTTTTCTTCAAACTGCTGCATGAGGCGTCCTCACTGCTGCTGGTCCATCTTTGCTATTCGAATCTTGCAGATCCGTCCATCAGACTTGTCTTTATTTTCACCATTCAAAATGCATTAACATTCCTTCCAAAACAGTCTCCTCATGCTGCATAATTCTTTCCATTGCCATCGACTTCCCTATGCCCTAGCCGTATCTGTAAGGCGTCAATCTTTCTGCCTCATCTCCTTTACGTGTCCTGCCGCCCAGCGTTCTCCATTTTCAAACTGCGTCCAAGTCTGCCTTCAAACTGCTTCAGCATTCCCGTTAGCATCCTCACTCTGTCCAACTCGTTCTCTGGCCATCGTTCCACCTTTCCTCCTGCCACCGTCCAAGCCTGCTCTCCATCGAGGCTCTCCACGCCGTCCAGCCCATACGCTCGACCTGCACAATCGAACAAAACGCACACATAAAATTTAATAAAAAAAAAAGCCCTCACGATTTGGTTTTAATACGATTTCATTTTTATTGTATAGCTTCGGTTTCGTTTTTTTTATTTTTACGCTTAGTTTGGTCGTTTTCAGTCTAGCGTAGGTGTAGTTTTAGTTTAGATTCAATTCGAATTTTTCTTAGGAGTTTCTAATGTTAGCGTAAATTTAGTTAGCATTTAATTTCGTTCTTAGTTCAAGTTTAATCATAGATTGTAATGTTTGTTAGATTTTTGTTTTAAATTTAACTTAATTTAGATTTTCGTTAGATTTTAGAAAGTTTCCTTTTTTAGCTAGTTTACCTTTTGGATTTCTGAATCTTAGTTTAGTTTGTTGTTATTTAATTGCTTTAGATTTAACTTAGTTTAAGTTTAGCTTTAAAGTTTTGGTTTTAGTTTTATTCTAGATTTTAGATTTAACTTTAGAATTTAGATTTAGATTTTTAATTTGGGGTTAGAAAAATAAAAAATAAAAAAATAATAAAAAAATTTCAAAAATTTCAAAAATCCTAAAAAATATAAAGTACAAAAATAAAAAAATAATTTTTTTTTCAAAATTTCAATAGTCAAATGTGCTAATCTTGTTTTTATCTAAAAGTTTGACTATAGAACATTTTGATTGTCGAACTGGTTTATAATTGGAATATCTTATTTTTCGAAAATCTGGCATTTTCATTATTCATGGTTGTGGTGTTTTTAATTGAATAGCATTGATCAATCGTGTTTCCATAAGCAGCAGTTAGTCATCATTTACTGGTTTATAATTGCATAACGGGATCTTGTTTGACTCCATAAGGCACTGGTCTTAAAAGTGAAATCTAATCTGTGGAATCTCGTTTATTCTGTCAAGTACTTGATGTTCTAGCTGTGTCTCCTAGATTTATCCTTCATTTCTAAAAGGGTCTACCTCCCTTAGCCTGTGCAAGGAGACAGTTTAAAGAGAGAGATTGGGGATAAAGGTGACAGCCCCCAGTCTGAGCCGTTGTCGCGGTGCCCTGAACAATCTGTGCGACAACATTTTTTGGCGCCGTTGCCGGGGATAGAGTTTTTCTGTCCTTGGTCTTAACGACATTTTATAATCTTCTGATCTTTCATCGCCTTTCATTAGCTTGTCGCAAGGGATCACATTTTCTGGCAACTTTTCATCTCTTCATATTTTCATCGTCTTATCTTTCGTCATATCACTAATCATTTCATCATCGTATCTTTAGCACCTGGACATCTCGGTTGGCTTCTTGTTTGGGTGGCGACTCCACTTATTCATCTTTTTATTCCCAGACAAGAATCCCCCCGTGATATCCATCTGCTAACTTTCGATTATTTCCTCTGTTTTAGAATTAGTTTTATGTTCAAGTGGCGACTCCAACTCTTTCATTTCTTACAAGAGTTCCTGCCAAGAAGTTCACTTCTTGAGGACCTTTTGATTATTCTTGAACACGGATCTATTTCTAAAATCTTAAAAACGATATCATGGATGTTTTTGCCCCGTGTAATTTTGCTAATATTCAGGGTTATCCTCATGATCTCCCTGAAATGGATAAATTACCTATATTTCAAGGAAATGATGCAGTTAGTGTTAAATCTCATTTGTTTGCTTTCACTAACTGGTGGAATAGATTTGCAGTTGCAAAAAATAATTTTGATGATGTAAAGATGAAAACTTTTGTTCTTACTTTTGGCGAAGATGTTGCTGATTGGTTCATGGAAAAACCTGATAATTCATTCAATACTTTTGAATCCATTGTAACTGCTTTTAAGGAAAAGTATGGTGATAAAAGGGTCTACCTCCCTTAGCCTGCAAGGAGACAGCTTAAAGAGAGAGATTGGGGATAAAGGTGACAGCCCCCAGTCTGAGCCGTTGTCGCGGTGCCCTGAACAATCTGTGCGACAACAATCAGCATAAAGTATGATTCACCACTTGGTGTTTTTATTGTTGCAGGTCCACACAGGTCCATGTGCACAAGTTGTAGTGGTCTTCTTGTTGATAATTCATCTTTAGCCTTAAAGGATGTGCGGGCCTGTTTGCCTAATTGACATGGCTTGCATATGGTATTAGAAGGCCTCTTTATTTCTGGCATGTCTCTGACAGCTTTCTTCTTGCTTAGTCTGATGATGTGATCAAAGGTGAGATGTCCCAATCTTTTATGCCATAACCATGACTCTTCTAGTTTGCTAAGATGACATGCTTCATCTTCCTCTTTCACAATATAAACATTACTATTTGTTCGAACTCCTTTGAGCAGAGTTTTACCTTTGGTGCTTGATCTGACTTCACAATCTTGTGCTCTAAAAAGAACTTCACAGCCTTTGTCACACATTTGACTGACACTTAGTAAATTTGCTTTCAGCCCATCTACATATAGTACATCTTGGGCCTTTCCTCTTCCATTGTCTTTGCTGACTGAGCCTTTTCCCTTGATCTTACCTGATTTATCATTGCCAAAAGTAACATTGCCAGATTTCTTTTCATCAAGAGTTATAAACTTGCTTCTATCTCCGGTCATGTGTTTAGAGCAGCCACTGTCCAAATACCATTGGCTTTTCAGATCTTGAGCAGTTAGAGCCAGGTCACACTTATTCTCCTTCTTTTTCCACTGGAGGCATTCTTCTGTTTGGTATCTTTTGTGAGGTGATGAATTACATCCTTTCAAAGGACATTTGGAAGGCATATGTCCAACTTGATTGCATATAAAGCATTTGATCATAGTTTTTGCAGATTTGTGAGTATGAACAAAATTTCTTTGATTCATAAACCTCCTTGAGGTGTTGAACATCAATCTTTGTCCATACTTTTTACACTCAATGATTTTATGGCCAAATTCCTTACAATAAAAGCAGTAACCATAGAAACTATTTTCATACCTGATGTAAGGTTGTCTCTTCCATTTGTTTGCTCGAGGCAGTCTCTTCACTGTTTGCAATTTTTGCTGGTTTGAATTACTTCTCCTTGCATGACAATATGCAGCAATGTGTCCCAACTTGTGGCAGACATAACAGGTGGAATTCTTCATAGGGGGGAAGAATCTCCTTTGATGGCTTCCAAATTTGACATACTCAGGGGCATATGATCCTTTTTCTGTTATCTTAGTATTTATTGCATTCTTTGTTACTAGAGGTTTCTTCAAATCTCTGTCTTCCTTATTACAGGTTTCTTCTTTTGTAGGAATAGTTTGAGTTGCTTCATCATCCTTCTTTTCTTTTAAAAAGATAATCTCTCTGTCAACTTTTTCTTTGCCTTTACTTGATTCTCCTTCATAGCCTATTCCAGTTTTTATCATGGGAGATCTTTGAGCAACCAGAATTTCATTCAACTTACTCGAGCTTGTTGTTTGAGAAGAATTTATAATCACTTTCCTTTGTGCATTTTCTAATTTCTTCCTGAGACATACCACTTCTTCTTCCAACTTCTCTTGTTCTTGGGTTTTCTCCTTGATTTGCTTAAGTAACATGTCCTCTATCTTCTTGGCTTCTTCAAGCTCTATCTTTAGCTGCTTGAGGACTTCTGAGTTTTGTTCTTCTCTTACATACTTGAGAAGAATGTCCTTTTTTTTTCTGCATTTCAGTTTGAGTCTGTCAATCTCTTCCAGAGCACTTCGTAGCTCCCCCTCAAGGTCGAATTCCCCTTCTTCTTCTTCATCTTCTAGTAGGAGTCCTTCAAGTTCTTCTATGGCCATCAATAAGAATTCGGAGGTTCCTTCTTCACTTGAGGGTTCATCTGAATCTTCAAATGTACTGTTGTCTTGTTGAGCATAGAAGGATTTTCTGCTGAACTTCTTTTCTTTCTGCCAGTTCTTTGATTTATTTCTCTCTGGCTCTTGGGGCTGATTCCTTACTTTCTTGTGAGGACACTTAGCAGCATAGTGTCCAAATCTTCCACAGTTAAAGCATTTGAAAGGAATTTTACCTTTGTATTTACCTGATCCTCTATCCAATTTCTCGACAAATTTTGCCTCTTCTTCATCCGAGCAAGAGCATATGTCTCCCTCTTCTTCTTTCTTCTTTTCTGTTTTAAAGGCTGCCTCCCTTGTACTTGGCTTCTTCTGTGGGAGCCTCATCTCATATGCTGTTAGATTTCCAAGTAGCTGGTTCATGGTCAAGGTCTCCCAATTAGTTGTTTCTTTTATTGCAGATACCTTGGGATTAAACCTGGGTGGAAGAGATCTTAGAATCTTTTGTACAATTACAACTTCTTTTATGTTTTCACCTAGATCCTTCATGTTATTACTATTTCTGCAACCTTTAGAAAGAAGCTAGCATTGTCTTCATCATCATCCATTTTAAGTTCTCAAACTGGGCTCTATAGACTTGAAGTTTGGCAGTCTTTACTTTCTTGTCTCCCTCATGGATGTTCTCCAGAGTATCCCACATTTCTTTGGCAGTGTCTTTGTGCATTACTTTGATGAACTCTGCTTCACACAATCCATTCAAGATGGCATTCATAGCTTTTGCGTTAGCTACAAAATCTTGTTTTGTTTCTTTCTCTGAATTAGTTGCCTTTGGGGCATATCCATATTCCACGACAACCCACACTTCTATACCAAGAGACATGATGTATGTCCTCATTCTGATTTTCCAGAAAGCATAATTTGCACCTGTAAAGAAAGGGGATTTATTGGTTGAACATCCTTCTTTACTAGCCATCCTGAGATCCTAGGATCTCCTTTCATTTGTTAAACTTGTACAAAGGAACTTGGCTCTGATACCAATTGTTGAATCTTTAATTAAATTGAGAAGGGGGGGGGGGTGAATCAGTTTAATACATACATAATATTTTTAAAATTTTCACCAAACTTATTTACAGCTTAATTTGTGAACAATCTTAAAATGTTGCAGCCACTATTAAATTAATGTGACACCATACTTATGTTGAGAGCAACAAACAATTAAGAAGATTGAAAGAATCACATAAACACATAAGAAATACACACAGAGACAGCAGATGTAAGTGGAAACCCATAAAGGGAGAAAACCACATCTTATTATTGCTGTGATGCAAAGGCAAGCTGCAACTCCCTCTCACCACTGTTTTCTGTAGGCACCAACCTACAGGAGGCTCCATCCTCATTTCTGCAAGCTACAAATTGCAAGGAAGAACCAACTCCCTTCAATTTTCTGCAGGCACCAACCTATAGGATGCTCCAACCTCAGTCAGCTACAACTGACAGCTATCAAGCTGCAACTTGATAGGGAAGCTCCAACTTCCTCAATTTATCAAACTGAATGTTTGCTGATTTACCTCAGATATCAGCTCTATTCTGCAGCTTCTCTTTTTGCTCTTCTTTTCTTAATCTTCTTTGCCTCACTCTTCTGTACTCTGCCTTCTCTATATTTACTCTCTCTTTTCTCTTATACATATCCAGTTAATATTATTTATAGAGTTATTCACATGACTGTTTGTATTTCACAAAGAATATGGAGTGAACAGTCATGACTCTTTGGCTTCTGTCTTCTCATTCATTTTATCTGCTCATTCAATAAATATAACTGTAGGTGCTTATTTTAATATTACAGTGGGATATTTTCTCTCTTTCGAAGACTTTCCAATGCATCACAAACAATAAAAAATTCGATTAAAACATTTACATTCGAATTACAATGAGAATTCCAGCTCAACTCATTTAGTCTTTTGGCTCGCTGCGTGTTTGTCTTTTCTTTGACTGTGTCTGTCTTTTCTGTGACTGTGTTTTATCTCTTTTCATCTATGTTTTCTCTTCTGTTCTCTGCTGTGATGTAACTGCTACATACACGTAACTGAGCCTTCTATGCCAGCTGACTGTAAATCTGGACAAATTCCAATGCTCTGTACATAGTATGTGTCTTGTTGATGTGGCGAGTTCCGCAACCGGAACATACGTTCATCACAATTATTTTATATTAATAATCACCCTCCCACTAAGCCGAGGCATATATATAACCCACGGACCATGCGGCACATTGCAACAGAGTTATATATATATATATATATATATATATATATATATATATATATAATCCAACTTCAGCTCTTGGCATAAGTTTAACATACAAACTTCCCTTTTAGGTATGACTTAAATCAATTCTTGGCGTATATAATAAAACCTGTTTAAACATATAAAAACTCATTTCGGGCCCACCTGACACGTTTTCCAATGCGATATGCTTCTCCTCCAGCAATTTCCGATTCCGATTGATCGCAATCGCAAACTTCTATTTGCATGTTCCGCTGCTTTGTTTAAATCCGATGCAATTGACCTGATGCGATGCGATTAATCGCAATCGCAAATTCTATGTTTATATATGTTTTCGAAACATATCAATTACGGTTCATAAACCTGTCGGGTCCGGACTTCCAATCGCAATCGCAAACTTTTTGTTGCATTTTCTGATGCCTTACTTAAATCCGATGCGATTGGTCACTGTTCAATAAGATTTGCCGATGCGATTAGAACTAAACCTCAAGCTATATATGAGTTGTGTTTTATATACCCATCGGGTCCAGACTTCCAATCGCAATCGCAACTCTTATATTCTCTGATGCGAGCATCACTATTCACCGGAACTCACGGTATGTATGAGTTGTAGTTTATATACCCATTGGATCCGGACTTCCAATCGCAATCGCAACCCTTATATTCTCCGATGCGATCATCACTGTTCACCGGAACTCATGGTATGCATGAGTTGTAGTTTATATACCCATCGGATCCAGACTTCCAATCACAATTGCAACCCTTATATTCTCCGATGTGATCATCACTGTTCATAGGAACTCATGGTATGTATGAGTTGTAGTTTATATACCCATCGGATCTGGACTTCCAATCGCAATCGCAACCCTTATATTCTCCGATGCTCATCACTGTTCACCGGAACTCACGGTATGTATGAGTTGTAGTTTATATACCCATTGGATCCGGACTTCCAATCGCAATCGCAACTCTTATTTTAACCTGTTCCGCTACCCTTATAATCTTCGTTGCGATTGGGAAGGGTCCCACCTTATATTACTACATTTCTTTGGATCTCGCACTGCATATGGCTATACATACATACACACACACACACACACACACACACATATATATATATATATATATATATATATATATATATATACATATATATATATATATATATATATATGCTTTGGTCCTTTGACTATAAAGCGCAATACTTTTCCGCTGGAGTATACGATTCCCGGAATGAAATTTATATTAACTATGCATTACATTGCCACTTGGGTTATGATTCTCGGAATTATATTTATGTTATGTGTAACGCCTGGCTGGGTAAAGATTCTCGGAATTGTATGCATATATCCTCTGGCTAAGGTAGCGATTCTCGGAATTTAGTTATATATATATATATTCACCAGGTGGGAACAACGATTCTCGGAATAATAGTTGTTTCTCTGCAATAATAGTTGTGTCTCTACCTCTGCTGCTTCTATCACTCTGCCTCTGCCTTTACTGTTGTGATAACGGCTCTGCCTCTGCCTCTGCTTCTGATAACGGTTCTGCCTCTATTATATTCGCTTCCTCTGCCTCTGCCTGTCTCCTTTACTTCCTTCATTTGCTTCTTTGCTACCTCCATTGCCATGATAACAGCTCTGTCTCTGTATTCGTTGCTTCCTTTGCCTGTCTCTCTCTTTGCTGCTTCCTTTGCCTGTCTCTCTCTTTGCTGCCTCGTTTGCCTGTCTCTCTCTTTGTTGCCTCCTTTTCCATCAATGAAAAAATTTCCAACAAGATCAAGGAATTGGAAGGTGAATTAGAAAGGTCTAAGGATATCATTCACTTCTTGCAGATGCAAAACAAACAAATGAGTGGCCAGTAGGCCATCTAATGAAGCAATGGTGCCCAAATACCGGAAAGAGGCTCAAAGAGCACAGGTGAAATTGGAGGAGTACATGGGTGCCCATGAAGAAAGTTAGGATGAAGAGGGTAAAACTAGAAGGATACCTAGGACTATGGGTCTAAGAAAAGCTTTGGCACGAGAAAGGGAGCAATAATTGGCCCAAGCACAACAATTTTCCCTCACTGAACTCCTTGCCATGGAAATTAAGCATAACAGGGAATCATGGCTAGAAAGGGCCAACATACATCTTGAGGCAAAAATGGAGAAGGCCAACAGAGATTTGAACTTTCAAATGAGAATGACTGAGCACTATGAATGAAGAAGCGAAGTTGCAAGGAAAAAACTCAAAATTGCCCAAAATGAGGGCCCGACACCTAAAGATGAAAAATACCAAGCTAGGCTTGGTATTTTGTCCCAAGTTTCTCTATAGGTTTCTAAGGACCCATGAGGGACCTACCTACCAAATTTGAGAGAAATTGAACAACTTTTTGTTTTTTTCAAATTTTGAGGCTAGGAGCGCAGCACACCTTGTGTTGCACTTTTTCCTAGGGCATCTTCAAGAAGAAATGTTTACATTTTTGGATTCCCCATCATTATAGGAGTATGATCGCCAATTTTTAGCTCAATTTAATTTGTTTTAACTCCCCAAAAGGGTCAAAAACACTCATTTTTTCACCATTTTGCCCACTTTTCTGAGCATGTGCTGCGCTCCTGCAAGTCTTGTAATTTTCCATTTTTTGAAAAATTTAAAAGGTAAGATTGGAGAACTAAAGGTAGATATAGAAATTAGACTTCAAGGGCTTTCCAACGAGCCATCATGGAGCCTTTTTCGACATCGGGAAGGCCTCCAAATCACTACTGCAAGAAGACCCATTTTCTATTGTCCCTATGCTACGCTCCTGGCACAATTTCAAATTTTGACACAGTGTGCTGCGCTCCTGTGGATGACTGGGTAGAATGTGTTTTTAGCAAGTTTTCGTATGCTTTTCAGGGCCTAAAATTCAATTTAATAGCTATATATGGTCATAAAATATATTTGTTAGATATTTTTGTGCCTTGGGCCTTGCAAGGCTTCAAGGACAAGTTAGGATATTTTTTGTTGGCCATTAGGCTTTTAGATGCTCTAGTAGGTTCTCCTCTTCCTTGCTTGTTATATAAAGCATGAGGATTCATTGTAAATGGTTGGCATTTGATAATCTTTCTAGAGAAATACATGGTTTTATGAGTTTGGAGAACAAATTGCTCTTGTGAAGATTGATGAATGGCTTGCTTGGATTGATTATGGAGAGGCTTGTTTGCAAGATACCCTAGCTTGGTGAATGGTGACGTCTTCTTAACTTCTTTATGTTTTCTTGTTCTCATTATGTTTCATGCTTCTTGGTTGCTATAAAACAGAAAAGTATAGGTTGAGACATGCTCTTTGAGGCACCTCAGTCCTCCTGTTTGTTATAGCTTTAATGTTTTCTCTTTGGCCATCTTAAGGAATTCTTGATTGCTCCTTAGGTCCACAAAAACTTGTTTTTGTTTCATGAATGATTAGTATGCTAGCTTGCAAGTATGAGTCATGGTATGCCCTGCTTACTTGAAGTTTTCAAAACTCTTTCTTGAAGCTTTTTTGTGGAATATTGATTGTTAGGTTAAGTCAAAGAGGTCTCGTTCAATATTGCCCTTTTTCCATGCTTACCAACTTGTTTCAGAGTTCCTAGTAGCTTGATATATGATGTTTAGGCGTTCCCTCTTCATAAATTGAGTTATTTGTGTTGTCTTATGTTGTAGCCCCTACAACACCCTCCAAAAAAGACCACCATTTCAAATTTTTGGAGCCCCTTGAAACCAAAGAGAAACTATTAAGTCGCCAAGTCGCAAAGTTGAACAGTTGATGAAAACCGCGACCTAGCGACCTTGCGACCCTGCGACCTCAGGTCGCCAAGTCGCAAGGTCGCAGATCCCCAAAATTAACGAAAATTGCGACCTTGCGACCCCGCGACCTCAGGTCGCCAGGTCGCAAGGTCGCAGATCCCCAAATTTAACGAAAATTGCGACCTTGCGACCCAGTAGCCCAGTTTTGCATGTGGCACAGCTAAATTTCATCACTAAATTGTAACTGGTTTTTATCACCATGTCATTCTTATCGTGGGACTCCTTTCTGAATTTGACAGGTGAAACTCAAGAAGACATAGAGTGCATACCTGTGCTCTCATATTCTAGTGACATGGCGCCCCCGCTATCTCGGAGAAAGGACAAGAAAATAGTGGAAGAGATTGATGAGCTGGAGGTGGTGTCCCCACCCCCAATATACAGAGATACACTATGTACGTTTACAAAAGACGACAGCATGAGATGGTATCAAGTATATCATGAGTTCGCCATACCGGAAGAGGAATTTCCAGAAGATCTCCCAGACCGGGAAATATACTTGGCAGTGAAGAAGTCCAAACTACATCTGGCAGGGGCGCATCCAGCCATATTCCCATTTCCAGAGGTTATAGATTGGATCATACAAAAGACGGACCCCCAGAAGTTTGTGATCCGGGACAACGAAGGCAGATCTTTCGCTACGCTGGTAGGCTCGGATGCTCACATTTATTACTCACTGCCTCGCCTAGATGAGCATTTCTCTCCAGAATGGGTTGTTGCTCACGTCGTTCCGATAGTTGATACTATTAGACAATGGTGGGAGGAGCCAGAGAAGTTCAAGGTCAAGAAAGACCAAGAGTACCCAGTGGCGAGCCTGAGGAAGGTTTACAAATTGGTTGCCGCCATGCTCTGCAGAATTTACGGGCGCCCAGATTGCTCCACCTTCAGCGGCAGTTGGGCTACTATCATGGAGTATGTGACAACATATGGCACCCGTTTCAACTGGGCCGACATATTGATGACTTCGATGCAGACCAACTTGAACGCGGCATTGGCCCCAGATGAAGGAATGCCTGCCGAATTTTACATGGCCTCTTACCTACTAGATGTTGTCTGCGCCAGAGTACAGTTTGAGGGATGGGCGCACAACTGGGATTCCGAGCAGTCGCGCGCAATTCATTTACAACTCAAGGTATTTTGGGAGTCCAAATACAAACAGGATATAGATCAGATTTCCCAAGTATTTATCCCCTCTCTGTATAGACATTTATTCGGCCAAGACGCTCCCTACATGTCTTGGCGAGCCAAGGAGACTCTAGTCAAAGTGGCACACTGGTTCCCTTTCCCTGGATACACCTTCATCCGAGTCTTTGGAACTTACAAGGCACCACATGCTATGCCTCATTTTGTTACAGACAAAATGCTTATTCAGGAGGTTTGCTTTCAAATGTCGCACGGCTTCTCTAGCATCCTGTCTAAAGGAAAAAAGAAGCCGTGGCCCACGCTACCCCTCACCATTGGTGCATTTACAGTTAAAGACTTCAGGGAAGTAGCAGCAGAAGCGGAAGCCATGAGAAGTTATCAGCTCGGGGTGCTTGAACACCGAACATACGACCCAGAGAGAATAGTTCCTGAACACTGCCTGAGAGCTAAATTCAAGTGGACTTATCAGCATCTCGAGCGCCCGGCGGAAGATGAGAGAAGGAACTGGCATAACGCTGAAAGACAAATTGCTCCGGGAGCAGACGTGGTCCAAGAAGACCCAGATGATCAGAGCTTAGAAGACAGAAGTCATCAGTTAGGAGGTTCTTCTTCCTCTTTACCCAAGAAATCTTGAATCAACACAGGGCCTACTCCATCCATCAAACAAAAGGAAGCAGAGGAAAAAGCCCAGCAGGAAAGGGAGAAGAAGATAAAAGAGGACGAGGAAGCACGCCAAAAGAGTGCAACAACAACACAAAAGAAGAAGCAGGCCAAAGAGGCCAGGAAGGAAAAAGAGGGCAAGGAGGCACAGGCCGTAGTAGAACGGGCACTTAAGGCAGAGCTAGACAAAGCAAAGGCTGAACGCCAAAAGAAAGCCGAACAGGCTGCAGCAGCTGAGCAGAAGAAGAAAGCCGAAATAGAAGTGGCAGCAGAAGCTGAACGCCGAATAAAGGAAGAAGAAGAAAAGAACACAAAAGAAAGGGAGGATGACATGCTGGACGACCTCGAGGTGACTCCCCTCGATATACCTCTGGGCAGTACCAAGCTCTCCGACATTAGGTCGCCCCATGGACAGGAAGAAGATGTGTTTGACCTGACCAGACTCACATTCGACCAGTTTTCTTTCAAAATCCGGCAAGAGAAGAGGAGGTCACTGGCGCAAAGTCCCTCTGCCACATCCACAGTGGCAACAGGCAAAGACATAGTCCTTGATACCAGGACTAATCCTGTAATGATAACATCAGCGGGTACTGCTTTCGCCGCAGCTACGGAAGAGAATGTAACTTGAATGAGTAGAGAAATAGTCTCTCTACAAAATACACTGCAAGCGGCTGAACAACGCAAGAAGAAAGCAGAGCAAGAGAAAGCAGAATTGCAAGCAGAAGTTCAACAACTTCGAAACCAGACTCCACTGGTGAATGAAGTCCCGCTGGCCATTTTCAAGGAGTGTGAAGTGTTGGAAGTGACCATGAGGCAGGTGTATGGTGAAATGTTCACCATCAAACAAACAGTCGCCCCACTGGCCAGAGCACGAGCGGAAACCAGGCAAAGACATGAGCAGCTCAGGGAGGCTTCACAGGCCTTAGACAGGATGATGGGCTGGACAATACAGTACCCTCAGGCACCTGAAAAATTGCCTAAGAGGGACTGGATTCACACGCAGGATGCAAAGGTTCAGCTCCGCATGGCGATACAATCTAAAGACAAACTGTCTAAGGACCTGGACAAAGTAATGTCCTCGTACGACCACCTGATCTGTGGTATCGACTCAATGCATAATTTGCACCACATTCCATCGCTTGGGGCATTGGACAAAGAGAAAACCTGGGAACAAGTGGACCAGGACATCCAATCATTCTTGCAGCCTATCAAGTAAGCCGCTGCTGATCCAGAGCCCTCAGCATCTCAAGAACATCTGAGTCATTTTATTGCTACTCCAGCGCAGATTTATACCAAGCTTGCCTCGCTTTCAAATCATATCGCACAGAAAAGGGAAACATTAGTACCAAATGCATTGGAATGTATGCATCGATTGAAGGAAGAGGTCCCTCTAGTTTCCCCCATAGCAGCAGAGTACCAAACATGGTAGGATTTTCTCAAGGAGCAACAGGTTGACGTCCCTGACATCAACATTGCACATCCATCTCCACAGCTCGGTAGCAGCAAGTCGTGAGCAGCAATTAGAGCTAGGTCGCAGGTCGCACCAACAGGACAGGTTGCAGGTCACACCGACAGGACAAGTCGCAAGTCACACTGCCTGGCCAGGTCGCAAGTCGCGCATATCAGATAGGTCGCAGGTCGCAACCTCTTCAAGGTCGCAAGGCAACCCAACGGGCAGGCAGGCGAAAAGCCGGGAAGCCCAAAGGGCAATTTTGTGCTATAAAGCTCCCTACAGGGAAAGTAATAAAGGCTTTTCTTTTTTGGAAACTCAATAGCTACATGGCATTGTATTGAAAGATTATACACTTGAGCATATGAATATAGATTCTTGTTAAAACACCCTATGGTTATGATGTGTTTTGCTGTGCGAACACTGTGTGTATTCCTTGTACAGTTTCAGAACATCCTATGATTAATGAAGCTGCACTCTTCATGTCATCATTTATGCGTCATGGCTATCTGTGTTGTATTAATGATGTTCATTTTATCATCTGTTATACTAATGAATGTTAATGAACTATTTTGTTAGCATTTCGTTTTATCTTTCAGGAAGTAAAGAGGTATCTTATCATAAAGAACTATTTCTTTTGTGATCAGACTACCTTACAAGCATTACCCCACAAAAGATGTGTTGCTAATGACATCTCTTGAGGTGTACGTGCTTTATCTATAATCTTGCTACGCATAGTGTTTGATTCATGTTTAACACATCAATCCTGTATTCTGTATCATGTGAATAAGTGTATGTCCGCAGGTTCAAACAGGTTCTTTTGAGACCGAAGGGAAGTCATCTTAAGTGGTAGCCGGACCCACACCCCGGACGGGATCCCTACTCCAAACGGTTTAAGGTCTAATTGGGACTTTCTACCGGGGAGATCCCCTACTGTTGGCCGGACAAATTTTCCCGTCAAAAGATTTGGCGCTAGAAGGAGGGCCTGAATGGCAGCCTCCCAGCACACAATGAACTTTCCGTCACAAACTCCCCAAGGGGAGGTCATAAACAATGAAACTGTCCCTCCTCCTCTAGAAGATATTCCAGAGAGGGAGACTCGATATTTTGAAATCACTAGGGCGCAGTTGAGAGCCTTATGCCCAGCTACCCGCGATCTTATCAACAACTTACGGTTTACTCCAATCATGGAATACCTTGCCCATACTAGAACTCCGCCAGAGAACATCACCCGAAACGGTGCCCTTGCGAGTACCATACCCGAGCTTGTAAATCTCATGTTGGAAGACCTCACAAATGTTGTTGAAGAAAATGACCCGATTCTCCAAGAGGGCGAAGAATTTGCTGACACCGAGCCTTTCCCCGACTCCCAGCCTAACCAGACTCGACAAAACAACAAGTAGGCACACCCCCCACCCAGGGATGGTGAGGGAGACAGAGGCCGAGGAAATGTAGACGGGGGGAATAGGGATCGTAGAAATGAAGGAGAAAGAAATAGAGCTCGCATAAATGAAGAAGAAGGAAATAGAGGCCGAGGGGCCGGGGGTAGAGGAGATAGGGGCCGAGGCCAAGGAAACCAAGCCCGCAACCGTCCCCCAAACCCAATGAGGCCTCCTGTACACAACTTGGGATATCTTAGAGATTTTCTTCACCGGGGGAGACACCAAGACGAACACTCCCGTCACGAGTCAGAAGCATCGGTCTCAGGTTCGGAAGGTGAATCTGAACATGAGTTTAGGCAACACCAGCGGGCGAGAAGAGTGCAACCCCTAGCCTGGATGGCTCAATCCCCATTAAATCTTCTGGGCCCGCTCCAATATCTGCCTAGACATCCAGAGAAGCACCTTCCTAAGTTCGACCCTGAGAAAGGCACCTTAGCTGAAGATCACATCAGCAACTTCTATTTGTCTCTGCAAATCATGAGAGTCCAGTCCGATGATGTCGCATGTCGACTGTTTCCCCATACCCTCGAAAACAAAGCGGCCACATGGTACCGCTCTCTCCCCAGTGCCTCTATCACTTCATGGGACCAATTTCGTCGCACATTCCTGCATAAGTTTTCAGAAGATAAAACTCCTTCCATGCTTCTCACTGAATTGAGCACCATCAAGTGCCATAAAAAGGAAAAGGTTAAGGACTTCAACCAACGCTTCGCTACCATACTGCAGAAATTTCCCCCCAACCTAGCGTTGGATGACTCAATCACCATTGATTACTATACCAAGGCCCTCCCTAGGGACATTGCCGTTTTCGTCAAGCGTGAAGCCCGTGCTACCTTGACGGCTAATTATGAGGCTGCTCTCGCCGTAGAGAAAGACATGCTTTCGATAGGAGCCATCGATCATGAAGGGAGAGATGATCACAAGCCTAACACAAAAAGAGGTCAGTCCTCCACTCCTAAGACCACTGATAGGGATAGGGATGCATTTGATTTTGAAAGCATGGCGAAAACGCTCAAGCATTTGACGAATGAAGTCACTGACCTAAAGAGAAAGGGGACAGAAGCCACAACCAGCACTAAACCACCCAAAACTTTCTTCAGAAAAAGTAATCCCAACACTAACAGACCTCTGTCTAACATAAATACTGCTCTCAACGTGGAAGAGATAGGGAAAGATAACTTCTGTTCTTTCCACCAAGCTACCCACTCTGAAAAAACATGCCCTCAATGGATTGGCAGCATGACAGCAGTAGTTAATCAACTTTTAGATGACCAAACTCCAGGGGATGTGACGGAGGATGATGTTTCAAATCACGATGAGGATCCACCCTCGAACGAAGAACCAGGATCTTCTATCCTTGCTTTTGACATAATCCGAGGTGGGGACAACCTTACCTCCATTGATATTAACATGGCAGATACTCCCAAAGATCAGCCCGCGCGGAATTATAGTCTAAGGAGCAAAGGAACTGTTCTCGAGCAATCCTATGAAGACAAGAAAAGGGCTTTTCTAAGAAAAATTCTGCCCCCAGGAAATGGAAAACAATCTGCCCCGGAGAAGCATCTCAACAACACCACCCGAGCGAGTCAAAAGAGCAAACTTCCGACAGAATCCTCTAAGACTTCCACTGAGCCTAGCCCTCAACCAGAGTCTAGCTATAACATTGTTGAAGATATGAAGAAAACGAGAGCAAACATTTCTCTCTATGAGCTGGCCCACATTACTAATCAAAAGGAGCTCATTCTTAAGGCTTTCGCAAATACTTCAGCTACGAAGACTGTGAGCAACACGTCTGCGCAAGCCGGCCCAGATGTATAGTCCATAGTAAACGCCATCAATACCAACTCAAGAGGATCCACACCTCCTTTCCTTTTGTCCTTCGAAATTTTTAACTTCAATGTCCACAACTGTCTATTCGACTCCGGTGCCTCTACAAACGTCATGCCTTTATCTGTCTGTAAGAAGCTTAACATTCGCCCGGAGAAAACTGATGCAAAAATCATACAACTCGATAGATCACAAGTACCAACCGTAGGAGAGTTGAACAATGTCATTATCCGCTTGTCATCAGACTCTAGGGTCCATCAATGCATTGACATTGTGATTGTCGATATCCCGGAAGCATACGGCCTATTGCTCAGTAGGGACTAGTCCAGCAAGTTACAAGGCTACTTCGCCATCGACTGGTCCCACTTGTGGCTTCCTTACAAGGGGCGGAATAATCAAATCAGGGTAGAAAGTGAACCTTATATGAAACACACCGTCACTGATCTGGATGTCGTTAATGAACCCATCAGCTTTGCACAAGAAGAGCTTGGCATGTGTTTTCTGGAAGCAATATTCGGATGCTACCGCCCCCCTCAGTCTCCCGTAGGCCCAGAGGTCCAATCTGAACTAGCATTAGTTGCGGAAGAACAAGTCACCCCTGTCTCACCAACAACAGAAACCCCCCTGCAACCTATTACTTCGAAGGAGCCGGAAAGTGACCTATGGACCTTGTATTATGACGGTTCCAAGACTCATGATGGAGCTGGCGCGGGTTGCATATTGCTTGACCCTCACAAGAACAAGTTCTTAGTCTCATGCCGTTTAGAGTTCCAGTGCACCAATAACACTACTGAATACGAGGCATTAATCCTCAGACTTAAGAAGGCGCTGGATTTGAAGGTAAAATGTTTACAGGTAATTGGAGATTCCGAAATTATTACTCTCCAGGTATGCAACACTATTCATTGTTTATCCCCACATTTAAAGGCGTATCAACAAGAGGTATGGCGATTGATTTCTACTTTTGATGCATTTGGGATTAAATCTGTTCTTAGAATGCACAATGCAGCAGCTGATACTCTGGCTAATGCTGCTGCTAGATTTACCCCCTTGAGGGACGGTTTTTCTATTGAAGTTGTATATAGACCCTCTGTGCTAGACAACATTTCTAATTTACGCATTTTTAACGATGACCAATAGATTTTGGACTTTATGTGCAATGCTGAAGTATTCAAGGACGCGGCGATAGATGAGGAAGAACATGAGCATGCTTTACAGAGAGAGCATGATGAACGCAAAGAGAACATTATGCCCAAGGGGGTGGTGTCATTAGAAAAGCTTTTTTATTTGCAAAACCGATTCCACAGGCCTCCGAACACCAAAGTGCAAAGTTCCATATTGGCACATCGGCAAGTGAACTTGGGATCAGATGAGAACCCGAAGTTCGTCAACCTTGGCAAAGACTGCAGTGATGAAGAGGCACGGGCCTTCACCCAGTTATTTCGGAAGTATCGTGATGTATTTGCTTGGACATATGAAGATCTACGTACATACGATACCTGTATCATTCAACATGTAATACCCATGAAGGAAGGTGTTAAACCCTTCCAACAGAAACTCAGAAAAGTGCATCCAGCTTTGGAGCCAATAATTCTAAAGGAACTTAAGAAGCTCTTGGATGCGTGCATTATTTTCAAAGTTCGTCACTCCACGTGGGTGTTGAATCTGGTACCCGTACGAAAGAAGTCTGGTGAGATCCGCTTGTGTGTAGATTTCCGTAATCTGAATCGGTCCTCAAACAAAGACAACTACCTGGTGCCCCCCATGGAACAGATATTACAAGCTGTGTCTGGATCTGAGATGTTCTCCCTATTGGATGGCTTCTCTGGCTATAACCAGGTGCTGGTAGCTGAACCAGACAGACTGAAAACCACCTTCCGGACAAAATGGGGAACCTTCGCTTTCAGACGCATGCCCTTTGGCTTGATCAATGCAGGGGAAACTTTCCAACGAGCCATGGATATAGCCTTCCGTGGTTTAATAGGGCAGAGTGTGGTGGTTTATTTGGACGACGTTATTGTATTTTCAAAACGCAGGGGCGATCATTTACGCCACCTCAAGCAAATCTTCGAGAGGTGCAGGAGGTACGGAATATCGCTCAACCCTAAAAAGAGCGTTTTCGCTGTGGCAGAGGGAAACTTGCTAGGCCACATTATCACTAAGCAAGGCATTGTGGTGGATCCAGAACGGGCTAAATCCATTGCTCAAATTCCTCCCCCAAGCAACAAGAAAGCGATGCAATCCTTCCTGGGGAAAATTAATTTTGTCCGTAAATTCATTTCAGATTTCGCACAGATAGTCAGACCACTGTAGGGAATGATTAAAAAGAATGCTGTATTCCAATGGAATTCCCCAGAGAGAGAGGCCTTCGATAAAATCAAAAGGGCTATAGCTGAAACTCCTTCCCTCCAAAGTCCAGATTTTGATAAAGGTTTCATCCTGTACACTTTCGCTTCAGACTCCTCGCTTGCGGCTGTCCTCACGCAGAAAGATGATAACAACGATGAACGGCCCATTTCTTTCATGAGCACTGGTTTACAAGGAGTTGAGTTGAATTACCCAGAAATCGAGAAACAAGCTTATGCGGTCTACAAGGCGGTAAAACATTTTAGGCCCTACATTTTGAAAAATCATGTCACGGTTTTTGTGCCACATCCAGCGGTTCGCTCACTTTTCGTGCAGCAAGAGCTAGGCGAAAGGCGGGGCAACTGGGTGGCTTGTTTGCAAGAGTACGATTTAGAGTTTAAGCCGACACATACCGTTAAAGGACAGGGCTTATGCCAAATGGCCGCAGAGGCTGCAAATGCTCATGAAATTGAAGAGGAATGTTGGGAACAAGAGATCGACATGTATCAGAGCGACCATGTGCCTCAGCAAAATAGCCCTTCTTGGTATACTGACATTTCAAGATATTTTGCCCAAGGCACCATGGACCCTGCTCTTACTGCCCGACAGAAACGCGCAATGAGACTCAAATCCGCATCTCACCAACTGATCCAAGGTAAGTTGTTCAAGAAACACCACAATGGGGTCCTGTTACGCTGCTTGGAAACTGACGAAGCACATAAAATCTTAACTGAGCTGCATGACGGACCAGCCGGAGGTCATTTTTCCGGAGATACTACTGCCCATAAGATAATGCGCGCAGGATACTATTGGCCTACTCTTTTTAGAGACGCGCATGCATATGTTCGGAAATGCATTCAGTGCCAGAATTTCGCCAACTGAGAAGCACGGCCAGCCACCCCCTTACTCTCAGTAGCAGTAGAGGAACCATTCCATAAGTGGGGTTTGGATGTAATTGGTGAAATCACACCTCACTCTTCTAAACAACATCGGTATATCCTTATAGCTACTGATTACTTCACCAGGTGGGTTGAGGAAACGCCTTTACGCTGAATCAATGATCAAGAGGTAATAGAATTCCTCACGCATTCCATCATGACCAGGTTTGGCGTTCCGACTTCTTTAGTTTTTGATAATGCGACTTATTTCTCATCTTTTAAATTATATGATTTTTCACTGGAAAATGGTATTATTCTGAAACATTCTGCAAATTACTATCCCCAGGGAAATGGATTAGCTGAGTCCACTAACAAGAACCTTATCCGTATTATTAAGAAGACTCTGCTATCCCACCAGCACAACTGGCACAATGCCCTTCACAATGCACTGTGGGCTGACCGTATCACTCCCAAGTCCTCTTTAGGCACCTCCCCATTTTTCCTCGTGTATGGAAAAGAAGTTGTTCTCCCTTCTCATCTATCTCTCCCGGCCCTCCAACTGTCCCAAGAATGTCATGGTACCCCGTGTCCCACCTTACAGTCTCGAATCGATACCTTGCTGAAGTTGGAGGAAGAAAGGCAAAAGACCTGGGAAAATTTTGCCATCCATCAGAGCCGAATCAAAAGATGGTTTGATAAAAATTCCGCAGGGAACAAAATTTTTGAAGTAGGAGACCTGGTCCTTAAGTGGGATAAAGCCCATGAGGAAAAGGGGAAGCATGCCAAGTTCCAAGCACTTTGGACAGGCCCGTTCCAAATTAATGAAAAGATAGGATCACACACATTCAGATTGCAAACCCTTGATGGACGAGTCGAGGTCCTCCCGGTAAACGGGCATGACCTCAAACACTATTTCACTTAGCAGCCCTTGAAGGGCTGTCTTATTTTGTACCATAGTTCCTTGTCTCACCTTTGTTTAAAAAAAATAAAAAAAAAAAAAAAAATTAAAATAAAATTAAAAATAAAATAAAATAAAATAAAATAAAATAAAAGCTTAAGGAAGGATTTGTTAGAGCCACGCAAATTGGCATGCTGCAACAGGTTCTACGCTGATGGAAAGCCTTTTCCGATAAACTCAAAGGCGGCAAAAGCTTGCTTGTTCTCCGCACCTAAAGGTAGCACATTACCGAGCTCGAGTCAGCAAGCAGGAAAGCTTACCTCGCCAGTCTGAGAGGGTGTCCACAAAACAAAATGCAGTGTAAATGGTAACCGGACCAGAAGGGAAAAGAGGTACTCTATGCTACGACAGGGTATCTGGGAAAAACCAAAGTCCTCATACCAGACAAGGAACAACCTCTCTACAAGCAAAATAAGTCGGGATCCCTCATCCGCCCAGGCTAAATTGCCATCTCAAATAAGTGCCATGAGCCCATCTAAATAAGTGCCTCAGGCACATTCAAAATAAGTGCAATAGCACACTAATAAAGTTTAAAGGATTGAGAAAGGCTTCCTGCGCAGAGAGGTGATGTAACGACTCCGCTGGGGCACTGACCAGGCTCGCTGGCAGTGGAGCAACATTCACGATTCCTAGGCAGTGACTCCGCTGGGACCGAGAGGTTCTCTGGCAGCGGAGCAACTCGATGAGGACAAAATAATCGGACCAGACCCTGTGGCCACCTGGAGTTCTCCAACCCTTCCAGTCCTGAGACCTGAAGAAATGAATTTGGTTGAATGGCGCCCAAACAGACCAACAGATTGAGCAACCCAGCTAGGTGCCAAAGGCTAGGAAATGTCAGCCACAAGGTAAAAGAGAACAGTTAGCATAGGCCCCTCCCTCCCCCCGCCAAGACTAACCATCAGCAGAGACTCTGAGTCGTCCAGTGAATCGCCATTTGTTGTAGCCCCTACAACACCCTCCAAAAAAGACCACCATTTCAAATTTTTGGAGCCCCTTGAAACCAAAGAGAAACTATTAAGTCGCCAAGTCGCAAAGTTGAACAGTTGATGAAAACCGCGACCTAGCGACCTTGCGACCCCGCGACCTCAGGTCGCCAGGTCTCAAGGTCGCAGATCCCCAAAATTAACGAAAATTACGACCTTGCGACCCCGCGACCTCAGGTCGCCAGGTCGCAAGGTCGCAGATCCCCAAATTTAACGAAAATTGCGACCTTGCGACCCAGCGACCCAAGGTCGCAAGGTCGCAAGGTCGCAAGGTCGCAAAACTCCGAAACTAATCAACTTGCGACCCAGCGACCTGCATTTATTGCTCGCACGTGCGACTTTCTATATAAGGGAGGTCGCAGGTCGCATTTTACACATTCAGCGATTTGTAAGAAAACGCCTCTGACAGCTCAACTGGCGCGTTTTTCCTGGGTAAGTTGCCATTTCTTCCTGCTGTTTCCGTTTTGATGCTTTTCTTACCAAACCCATGTCCCCTTAGGCCTTTAAATTGTCTTTTGTCTGAGCTTTTATATTTCTGAGGGTTTTATGAATCTGTTTTCTACATAATTGTCCAAACCTCACTGTTTTTCTGATTCACACCTTCATGGCATCATCCCTTGCTATTAAAATCCTGCCACAGCTCTGCCTGGACCCAACTAACTTGTAAATCCTCAAGAAGAGGAAGAAAAGGAGGATTCAAGGCTGCGCGCGCGTAAACCCCCCCGGCAAGCCATATTGCGACCTGCGACCCAGCGACCTAGTCGCGAGGTCGCAAAGTCGCATTTTCTCTAGTTTTTGGGATTTGCGACCCTGCGACCCAGCGACCTAGTCGCGAGGTCGCAAGGTCGCATCTTCCAAATTTTCCAGAGATCTGCGACCTAGCGACCCAGCGACCTGGTCGCGAGGTCGCAAGGTCGCGCCCGGACTCTGTTCTTGAAATCCGCGACCCAGTGACCCAGTAGCCCAGTTTTGCATGTGGCACAGCTAAATTTCATCACTAAATTGTAACTGGTTTTTATCACCATGTCATTCTTATCGTGGGATTCCTTTATGAATTTGACAGGTGAAATTCAAGAAGACATAGAGTGCATACCTGTGTTATCAGATTCTAGTGACATGGCGCCCCCGCTATCTCGGAGGAAGGGCAAGAAAATAGTGGAAGAGATTGATGAGCTGGAAGTGGTGTCCCCACCCCCAATATATAGAGATACACTATGTACGTTTACAAAAGACGACAGCATGAGATGGTACCAAGTATATCATGAGTTCGCCATACCGGAAGAGGAATTTCCAGAAGATCTCCCAGACCGGGAAATATACTTGGCAGTGAAGAAGTCCAAACTACATCTGGCAGGGGCGCATCTAGCCATATTCCCATGTCCAGAGGTTATAGATTGGATCATACAAAAGACGGACCCCCAGAAGTTTGTGATCTGGGCAATAAGGCGGAGCTTTCACTACGAGTAGCGCGGATGCTCACATTTTATTACTCCTTTGCCTCCGCCGAGATGAGCATTTCTCTCCAGAATGGGCTGTTGCTCACGCCGTTCCGATAGTTGATACTATTAGACAATGGTGGGAGGAGCCCGAGAAGTTCAAGGTCAAGAAAGACCAAGAGTACCCAGTGGCGAGCCTGAGGAAGGTTTACAAATAGGATATAGATCATATTTCCCAAGTATTTATCCCCTCTCTGTACAGACATTTATTCGGCCAAGACGCTCCCTGCATGTCTTGGCGAGCCAAGGAGACTCTAGTCAAAGTGGCACACTGGTTCCCTTTCCCTGGATACACCTTCATCCGAGTCTTTGGAACTTACAGGGCACCACATGCTATGCCTTGTTTTGTTACAGACAAAATACTTATTCAGGAGGTTTGCTTTCAAATGTCGCACGGCTTCTCCAGCATCCTGTCTAAAGGCAAAAAGAAGCCATGGCCCACGCTAACCCTCACCATTGGTGCATGCACAGTTAAAGACTTCAAGGAAGTAGCAGCAAAGGCATAAGAAATGAGAAGTTATCAGCTCGGGGCGCTAGAACACCGAACATATGACCCAGAGAGAATATTTCCTGAACACTGCCTGAGAGCTAAATTCAAGTGGACTTATCATCATATTGAGCGCCCGGCGGAAGATGAGAGAAGGAACTGGTATAATGCTGAAAGACAAATTGCTCCGGGAGTAGACGTGGTCCAAGAAGACCCAGATGATCGGAGCTTAGAAGACGAAGTCGTCGATTTAGGAGGGTTCTTCTTCCTCTTTTACCCGAAATCTCGAATCAACACGGAGCCTACTCCATCCATCGAAACAAAAGGAAAGCGAGACAAAGCCAGCAAGAAAGGAGAAGAAGATAAAGAGGATGAGAAACCATAAAAGAGTCTAAACTTAAACACTTACAGCAGAAGAAGCGGAGCCAAAGAAAAGGCAGGAAGGAAAAAAGAGGGCAAGGAGGCACGAGTAGTGACGAAACGGGCACTTAAAGACGGAAATTTGGACAAAGCGGTGGAACGCGAAAAGAAAGCGAGCAGTGTGACGAGAAGAAAGAAAGCGAAATAGAAGCGGCGGCCCAGTGAGCAATAGAGAGAAAGGAAGAAGAAGAAAAGAACACAGAAGAAAGGGAGGATGACATGCTGGACGACCTCGAGGTGACTCCCCTCGATATACCTCTGGGCAGTACCAAGCTCTCTGACGTTAGATCACCCCAGGGACAGGAAGAAGATGTGTTTGACTTGACCAGACTCACATTCGATCAGTTTTCATTCAAAATCTGGCAAGAGAAGAGGAGGTCACTAGCACAAAGTCCCTCTGCCACATCCACAGTGGCAACAGGCAAAGACATAGTCCTTGATACCAGGACTAATCCTGTAATGATAGCATCAGCGGGTACTGCTTTCGCCGCAGCTACGGAAGAGAATGTAACCCGAATGAGTAGAGAAATAGTCTCTCTACAAAATAGACTGCAAGCAGCTGAGCAACGCGAGAAGAGAGCAGAGCAAGAGAAAGCAGAATTGCAAGCAGAAGTTGAACAACTTCGAAACCAGACTCCACCAGTAAATGAAGTCCCGCTGGCCATTTTCAAGGAGTGTGAAGTGTTGGAAGTGACCATGAGGCAGGTGTATGGTGAAATGTTCACCATCAAACAAACAGTCACCCCACTGGCAAGAGCACGAGCGGAAACCAGGCAAAGACACAAGCAGCTCAGGGAGGCTTCACAGGCCTTAGACAGGATGATGGGTTGGACAATACAGTACCCTCAAGCACCTGAAAATTTGCCTAAGAGGGACTGGATTCACACACAGGATGTAAAGGTTCAGCTCTGCATGGCGATACAATCTAAAGACAAACTGTCTAAGGACCTGGACAAAGTAATGTCCTCGTACAACCACCTGATCAGTGGTATCGACTCAATGCATACTTTGCACCACATTCCATCGCTTGGGGCATTGGACGAAGAGAAAACCTGGGAACAAGTGGACCAGGACATCCAATCATTTTTGCAGCCTATCAAGCAAGCCGCTGCTGATCCAGAGCCCTCAGCATCTCAAGAGCATCTGAGTCAGTTTATTGCCACTCCAGCGCGGATTTATACCAAGCTTGCCTCACTTTCAAATTAGATCGCACAGAAGAGGGAAACCTTAGTACCAAATGCGTTGGAATGTATGCATCGATTGAAGGAGGAGGTCCCTCTGGTTTCCCCCATAGCGGCAGAGTACCGAACATGGCAGGATTTTCTCAAGGAGCAATAGATTGACGTCCCTGACATTAACATTACGCGTCCATCTCCACAGCCCGGTAGCAGCAAGTCATGAGCAGCAGTTAGAGCTAGGTCGCAAGTCGCACCAACAGGACAGGTCGCAAGTCGCACCAACAGGACAGGTCGCAGGTCGCACCGCCTACCCAGGTCGCAAGTCGCGCATACCAGACAGGTCGCAGGTCGCAACCTCTTCAAGGTCGCGAGGCAACTCAACAGGCAGGCAGGCGGAAAGTCGGGAAGCCCAAAGGGCAAGTTTGGTGCTATAGAACTCACTACGGGGAAAGATACAAAGGCTTTTCTTTTTTGGAAACTCAAGAGCTACATGGCATTGTATTGAAATATTATACACTTGAGCATATGAATATATATTCTTGTTAAAACACCCTATGGTTATGATGTGTTTTGTTGTGCGAACACTGTGTGTATTCCATGTACAGTTTCAGAACATCCTATGATTAATGAAGCTGCACTCTTCATGTCATCATTTATGCGTCATGGCTATCTGTGTTGTATCAATGATGTTCATTTTGTCATCTGTTCTATTAATGAATGTTAATGAACTATTTTGTTAGCATTTCGTTTTATCTTTCAGAAAGTAAAGGGGTATCTTATCATTAAGAACTATTTCTTTTGTGATCAGACTACCTTATAAGCATTACCCCCAAAAGATGTGTTGCTAATGACATCTCTTGAGGTGTATGTGCTTTATCTATAATCTTGCTACGCATAGTGTTTGATTCGTGTTTAATACATCAATCCTGTATTCTGTATCATGTGAATAAGTGTATGTCCGCAGGTTCAAACAGGTTCTTTTGAGACCGAAGGGAAGTCATCTTAAGTGGTAGCCGGACCCACACCCCGGACGGGATCCCTACTCCAAACGGTTTAAGGTCTAATTGGGACTTTCTACCGGGGAGATCCCCTACTGTTGGCCGGACAAATTTTCCTGTCAACATCTTAAATGTTTTTCCCAAAATTTGAAGGTGAATTTCTAAAGTTATAAGCTCTTATGCTCTCTATGTTTCACTGGAATGTTTATCTTGGATGTTTTTTAGTTTAAGTATTGTTCATTGAGCTTAATGGTTTTCCCTAACTCATGAGTTGTAACTTTTAGCTATATATGTTTAAGACCTCTTATTTTTTTCCCAAACTTGATGTTCACTTCACCTCACACATTACCCTAAGGATCCATTTACCTTGCTGATTTGGCCTTGCAATACACTCTGATTCATCATTGACACACTCATGACTTTCATCGAATCCATAGCCTAATGGCTTTGAAAAAGTCTCACTCCACCTATCCTAATTGACCATCTTACCCAACCAAAACAATCAACAAACCCCACACTTTCACATCCTTCGCACACAATAGAGAGAGCCCTCTCTGAGACCAGGAAGGCTAGGTCCTAGGACTCCAAAAATTGGTTTCATGTTACCTTGTCATTTGGCTTTGCCAATCTGCCAAATGACGGGACCCTAACATTCTGGCGATCACGGTGGGACTTCTGAGTACATAGTTGCCTGAATACATCTTAAAGACTTATTTGACCCTCAGTTGGACTTAGAAAATCTAGTGAATCTGCAACCTCATCGCCACACTAACATTTTGGTGATCACGGTGGGACCTTCTGAGTTAGTGACAAATCTAATTATCCCTTAGGACTTCAGAATCCCTTGTCAAAACAATATCCATTGATCTATCACCACCTCATCGCCACACTAACATTCTGGTGATCACAGTGGGACTCTAGTGATAAACATACTTAGACTTCCTAATACCTTTCCGGAGCCCTTAATAATACTATCTTGTGGATTTATCCCACTACTCACTAACATTTTGGCAAACATAGTGGGAGCTTCTATGTTAGTAACAATCTAAGTATTCCTTAGCGACTTGAAAAACCCTTACTAGATCATAGGAAACTAAACTAATAGCCAAAAGTATAATCTAGTTGTTTCAACATCTGAGAAAAATGATGACTCAATTGTAGGACACTCTCACAAACCTTAGGGCTACATAAAGGAAACTCAGAAAACCCCAAAACATCATTAGATTGGCTTTTTGTCAGTATTGGTGGTGGACCATACATGCATATCCCAAAATAGCTAAAAACATCCACCTGGCGACTCCACTAGCCTCCAATAGGCCTATTACTTCACTAGTTCTCATTTAGACTCCCTGGGATTGTATCGCATCAGCTCGGAAAAGTTTAGAAGCCTAATTATACATTGTGTGAATTTACCAAAAACTAAGAGAGGTCAGCCTTCCGAAAACGATCCTAAAGCTTTCAGCCTTTCTGCATTTTGAGTTTGAAATCTAGCTTCACAAAGGATTAGTACCAGATCTCATCCAGACCCAAATCCTCATACTATAGTTGATGACCCAGAAAATATTTTGTGGCAAAATTCTAGATCTGGAAACTCAACTCCTGTTAGGATTATCCATAGAGCAAGCTCCGTACCTGAACATCTTACAGCTTTACAAGATCCCCAATTTGACTTGCATCACACAAAGAACATTTTCAGAACCAAGTCACAAACTGATATTGACCAAACTGATTTTGAACCCATAGATTTGCAACAGAGTTCTAGTAGAGAAGCCTCTCCTTCCACACCACCTGATTTTCAGCTTCTCCATCACTTTAGCTCATTCCATACCAAATCTACTCAAAACTAGCTCTCCGGTCCAAGTACTTCCACTACACCTGTCCATACCTCCGTTGTTCAAACCACTCCTTCCCATCTCACAAACACACCTCTTATAAATCCTCCATTAGTGCCCATCATGGCAGCTTGGTATGCACCCTTAGTATTACCGCAACCTTTGGTACCTTCGCCAAATGATTACTGTTGAGTCTCAATTCTGGATCTTTTCCATACACTTTTCTATACCTTTTTCACTCACCTGAACCTCCCAAGTTGTCAATATCATTTGAAAAAGAGAATCTAACATGGTTTTCAATTATATTTTTGTGTTTGCTATTTGATTTAGATTTTGTTCATTCAGCTGCGGAATCTTGCCACTTTCTGCAGCTGCTGCAACTTTCCGCATCTATTTTGTGAAACTCTATGTTACAGGTGTCTACAGGGAAAACGAGCCACATGGGCAAGTCAGGAATGATGTGGACATGGTTCGTGTCCTATTGGTTCGAGCAAACTCATCTAAAGAAGCCGCGGTCAAAGGCGTCCACATGGAAGTCAACCATAGAGTCTTACGGTGACAGGACTCTGTTCCGTGTCACGTAAAGGTTCATATGGCCGTTTCTGAGCTTGTGGAGGACAAGTCGACATCTATACATGGCTCCATAGTCGAATTCAAGCATCCACTTCTCATAGATTTATTTTCCAACACGGCCATGATCCTAGATCCATGGACGTAATGGTCTACGTGTTCTACACCAGCATAAACTTTAGGAGACAGTTATATTTCTTTTGTTATATATAATGCGTTTGCATACGCATATAGAGTTAGTCCCGATTAGTCTCTGTTAATTTTATTAAGTCTGCTCTGTAATGTAATTACGCTGCCTTTGAGCCGTAATACTACCATACTGTTATGACTGCATTTTATATATAAGAAGACTCTGTTTTCCAACTTAATTCGTACTTGAAGATCGTTGCCAAGGCTGGTGTAGAGGGCCCCTGCTCAGCTAAGATTTTGTGCATTATTGTATAGTTCTTATTTCATTTCTTTAAAGCTCATTGTGCCATAATCCATTCACATGTTTATACATTTCATCTTTTTTCATTTCTGTTTATAAGCTTTCCTGCTTTCCATTTCACTTCTGTCTTTCATGTTTTATGTTGTTAATCACTGATCAGTGTTCTTGTTTCAGGTTATAGATAGGCAGCCCGGGCATTTTCATAGCTTTTTGACTAATGACATGGAATTAACATTGTTCTGCTGCTAATGTGTTTTTCTTAGTTTATGTTTCATTTCAGTATTGCTTTGTTTAACTCAGTTTTGCTTAATTGTTTCAGTAGTTAAATTTAGATATATTAAACTGCTCATAGCATCTTCAGTTGCCTCCGAAAGCCACAGCTGGACTGATGGTGAGGGATTGTATTATGAAATGTGTAGTTTAGTATTAGTTTCTTTTCTGCAAATTTAGATATATTAAGCTACTCATAGCATCTTCAGTTGCCTCCGAAAGCCACAGCTGGACTGATGGTGAGGGATTGTATTATGAAATGTGTAGTTTAGTATTAGTTTTCCTTCTGCAAATTTAAATATATTAAACTACTCATAACGTCTTCAGTTGCCTCCGAAAGCCACAGCTGGACTGTTGGTGAGGGATTGTATTATGAAGTGTGTAGTTTAGTATTAGTTTCCTTTCTGCAAATTAGAAATGTTAAATTGTGCATGACATCTTCAGTTACCTCCGAAAGCCACAGCTGGACTGATGGTGAGGGATTGAATTATGAATGTATGGTTTGATATTAGTTTACTTTCTGCAAGTTATATATCAATTACTCAAGTTGTTTATGGTTACTTTCGAAAATCATAGCTGGACTAATGATGAAGGATCAGAAGATAAATTGATGTAATCTGATTTAGATTTACTTTGTTGCAATTTTGAATTTCTTTAAGCATAGTTTATTTTTGTTTAGACAGCAGCAAGAATAGTTTAGTTTCATGCTCACTAGTTCACTGTTTTTGATTTATTAGACTTACAACATCTTTTCATTTCAGCAGTACATTTTCATTTCCTTTCAAGTTTTGTCATTGAAAATTTCAAATTCCTTTTTAAGTTTCAAGTTGGTAAATCATTATAGGGGATATCATTTCCTTGAACAAATATAGCCATACTTGTTTTCATTTTAGAATTTCCATTTCACCTTAGAAAACCAAAAACGACAAAAAGTTAAGAAATAGGTTATCTTGCACATATAGTGCGCCACACTTCATCAGCTTACGAAACCCGGATTGACAAATTAAATGCAGCAATTTAGGATACACTAAATTGACCAAAAATTTTGGTGCCGTTGTCGGGGAAGTGTAAATAGGTAGCCAATTTCTTAAAAAAAAACACAAAATCATAAAAGAAGGGAAAACTTGATAACTTCTTGAAGTATGCTCTCCTCTTGCACCTAGTGTGATCTGGAGGATCAGAAAAGAGAGTTATTGGTTTAGTAATTTCTTAAGTATGCTCTCTTCTTGCACCTAGTGTGACCTGGAAGATCAGAAAGAGGATTATTAGCCCAACTTTAAAAATAAATAAATAAATAAATAAAATAAAAAATGACATGCATAGAGCAAGAGATTCTAGTGGAAGGTTTATAGCTAAAGCCAAGAGTTCGATTTTCACAACTCCATCTTCTTCAAGGCATAGACTAGATTCACCACCATCTACCCCTAGCCTTAAGATTTTTGGAAGTCAAGGAACAGCTGAATTAGAGGATTATCCTATACCACCTACTCAATCCCATTTAGAAAACAAAGAGACTTTCTCTCATTCTCCCTTGGTAGAAAAACTAGAGGACTTTAAGGACTCTAAAGAAACTATCATGGCAGAGGAAGTAATAGATGGAGGTAGAGGTAGAGGTAGAAGAGGAGGAAACAATGGAGACAACAATGGTGGAGGAAATAATGGTAGAAATAGGGAAGGAGACAATTTGTTTGGATTCCCTATAGTTGATGAGAAAACTCATGCAACAATGAAAAATATCTCACCATCTGTTCTCCCTAACTTTTATGGATTGCGAAGTGAGGATCCTGAAACATTTCTGTTTGAGTTTGAAGTAGTGTGCCGAACTTATGACTATATGGAAGATTCTCAAAAACTCAAACTGTTTCCTTCAACATTGAAGGGATCTGCTTTTAAATGGTTCATGGGATTAGCCACTCAATCTATCAGGACTTGGAATGATATGAAACAAACATTTTTGGATAGATACTTGGACTATTGTATGCCCACCAATCACAAGGATGAGGTATTCAAGATGATGCAAAAAGAAGATGAAAATTTGGAAGACTTACTTGAAAGATTTCAATACAACTTGCAAAGAGCAAAGATGAGCAACTTAGATGATGAAACTTTGAAAGCCCTCATATTAAAAGCCATTAGAGATGAATGGATAGATATTTTAAACATGATGGGGAAAGGAGATATTTATCAACTCCCACTTCGTGACATAACAGAACTATGTGTCCATCTCTCAAGAGGAAAATATAAAACAGGAAAAGGGCCTAGGGATCCTTCTCTTATTAGGGCTAACAAATCTACAACTGGATCAGTAAGTAGGGAAGAGATTGGTAATATGCTTGATGAGTTCAAAACTGATATCTTAGGGAGCCTTAGTGAACAACTAGACACCCTTAAAATCCAAAACAAGCAGAAAGCAGAAACATATGCTTTAGCCATCTTTTGTCCGAAATGTAGAAAGAAACATGCTTTAAGGGAATGTCCCTTGGATGCAAAAGTTGTAAAAACATGTATGATTTGCTCAGAAAATCATGAAATCAAGGATTGTCCTTCAATCCCTGGACTCAAAGCTGTTTTTCAAGAAGATCCAAATTCAATAGAATCTCTCTGTTTTGTCGCAAGGAGACCTTGGCGGGGACAACAATCTCAAGGGTTTAATAACCCTATGAATCTTCAAACCCCACCAAATTGGACTCCTTGGCAACAACCTTGGCCCCAACATCAAAACTCATATCAGCCATGGGTACAAGGGATGCAAAATCCTTATGGGAGATTTGCTCAATTTTATCAATATCCTCCATCTTTTCAAAATCAACAAGCTCCACAACTTCCAAACCCAAATCCACAACTTTCATTGCCATTTCCACAGCAACAACCTTCTCAACAAAATCCAAATCCTCAACTCATGCTCCCATACCAACAAAAGACAAATCAACTTCCAGCTCAGCCATTGCCAAATCCTAATAATAAGAATCCTCAGAATACTTACATGGTAGAAGGACAACAATTTCCTACCTATATGATTATTCCTCTCAACGATGTACAACTCAGATCTGGTAGAGTTTTAGAAAAACCTTCTATAGATATCCAAGAGCAAGATACCTCTGAGGAGGATTCTCTTCAAGTCAATAAGGGTTCTGAGGAAGAATCTCTTCAAAATTCAAATATTCAAAAAGAAAAAGAAAAGTTAACACCCACAACTCCTATAGTTGAGCAACCTGCATCTTCATCTACACGTCATTTTCCTGAAAGACTACAAATTGACAAAGGGGTGGAAAAACAAATCTTGTTGTCTAACTATGACTTTCTAGATGAATTGAAGAATGTTTGTATCAAGATTCCCTTGCTACAAGCCATTCGAGAGATTCCTATTCTAGCAAAAACCATAAAGGAGTTGAGTTTCAAAAGACCAGGAAGGAAACTAAAAGACACAAGAAGAATCCACCTGGTAGGAAAGATTGCAGATATTATGATGGGAAAATTACCATGCAGAAGTATGTAGATCCAGGAAGTCCAATTGTCAAGACACATATAAATGGGATAGAAATTCCAAACACATTGATTGACTTAGGGGCTGCTATCAACATTATGAGTAGACAGACTATGGAACAACTAAAACTTCCTAACCTTATTTTTACACCTACTTTACTGCAACTTGCAGATCGATCAATTATTAAACCAGATGGTGTATTAGAAGATATTTCAGTCTCCTTAGATTCTTGGGAATATCCGGTAGATTTTATGATTTTGACTCCCAAGAGTAATCTAGGAGAGCACCCACTTATCTTAGGAAGACCTTGGCTAGCCACAGCTGATGCTTTTATTAGTTGTAGATCTGGGGATATGTACATTTCTAATGGTAATTCGACAAAGAAATTCAATTGGTATCCTCCAGCAAAAGCAATCACAGAAGTAGGAGACAATGAATGGGTTGATGATGAGGACACTATACAACCTGTCTTTACCATTTCTGAAATCAATGAGGATAGTCAAATTCTGAACACATTAGAAAATTTTGAGACATCTTCAGAATATGACCCCACACAATTTCAGTTGGAATCTGACATAGAATATTTATCATCAAGACAAATGTCTCTTTACTCTATGGAAGAGTTTGGTAGTTCTACTATTGAGATTTTTCCAAGAAAAACATTGAATATCAACAAACATATGGAAAAATCACAACAAGAAGAACTAACCAAAATCTTGCAAAAACATTCTACTGCATTTGCATGGGAGTATACTGACATGAAGGGTATTGATCCTAAGACTTGCATCCATCATATCTATATTGAGGAAAACGGTAGACCAATCAGACAACCTCAAAGAAGGATGAATCCAAATCTTAGGGAGATAGTGAAAGAAGAGCTCCAAAAACTTCTCAATGTAAACTTCATTTATCCAATTTCGGATAGCCGATGGGTTTCTCCTTTGGTTATAGTACCTAAAAAGAATGGTAAATGGAGGGTATGCATTGATTACAGGGAATTGAACAAAGCAACTTTAAAGGATCACTTTCCTTTGCCCTTTATTGATCAGGTATTAGATACATTAGCAGGCAAAAAGTACTTTTCATTTTTGGATGGTTTTAGTGGCTATAATCAAATTCAGGTAGCACCTGAAGATCAAGATAAGACCACATTTACTTGTCCATGGGGGAATTTTTCCTATCGAGTGCTTCCTTTTGGGTTATGTAATGCACCTGCAACATTCCAAAGAGCAGTACTAGGAATTTTTTCTGATCTAATCCATGATTGTGTAGAGGTTTATATGGATGATTTTACAATTTATGGTAATTCATTTGAAGAGACATTAGAAAATTTGGAAAAAGTTCTTATAAGATGTAAAGAAACAAACCTTTCATTAAGCCATGAAAAATGCTTTATGATGTTTACTGAAGGGATTGTTTTAGGACATCATATTTCGGGAGATGGGATTAAGGTTGATAGATCAAAAGTTGAAGTCATTTCCAAGTTGCCTATTCCAAATTGTCAAAGAGATGTTAGAAGTTTTCTAGGATTTACTGGTTACTATAGAAGATTTATAGAAAACTTCACTAAAATAACATCTCCACTCTTCAAATTGCTTACAAAAGACTGTGAATTTAAATGGGATCCTGATTGTCAATCAACTTTTGAAACTTTGAAAACAAGAATATCTGAAGCACCTATCTTGAGGGGACCAAATTGGAAACTTCCTTTTCATATTTATACGGATGCTTCAGATACAACTCTTGGAGCTGTGTTGGGTCAAAAAGATTTAGTTCCTTATGCCATTTATTACACCGGTAAAAATTTGACTCCCACAGAGTTGAACTATACTGTGACTGAAAAAGAGTTTTTAGCTGTTGTTCATGCAATTAATAAGTTTAGACATTACATAACAGGCTATGAAACTTTTATTCATGCTGACCATTCTGCAATTAGATATTTAATGAACAAACCTGTTACTAATGGCAGAGTGACAAGATGGCTTTTACTTTTGCAAGAATTAAATATTACTGTGTTGGATAGACCAGGAAAACAAAATACAATAGCTGATTTCTTGTCTAGGATTCAGAATACTAAAGAAGATTCTCCTGTAGAGGATAAGTTTCTTGATGAATACTTATTTGCAGTAACTATTAAGACACCTTGGTATGCAGATATTGCTAACTATTTGGTTACAGGGAAACTACCTTCACATTTATTTCCAAGTGAAAAACGAAAAATTATTCAGGAGAGTTCAAAATATTCATGGATTTCTAATGAATTGTTTAAAACAGGGCCAGATCTTGTGATCAGAAGATGTGTTAGGGAAGATGAAATGCCTGATATTCTTAAGGCATGTCATGATGAACCATGCGGTGGACACTTTGCAGACAAAAGGATGGCCTATAAAATCCTCTCTTTAGGATATTATTGGCCTTCCCTCTTCAAAGATGCAAAATAATATGTCAAAAGGTGTGACAGCTGCCAAAGAGTAGGGAAACCTACCCTTTCAAATGAAATGCCATTACAACCACAGGTACTCATTGAACCCTTTGAAAAATGGGCTTTAGATTTCATTGGACCTATTAATCCACCATCTAAGCAGAAGAAGTATATATTGGTTTGTACTGATTATGTTACTAAATGGGTAGAAGCCAAAGCATTAGTATCTGCTACTGAAAATTTAGTTATTCATTTTCTTTATGAGGATATTTTTACTCGCTTTGGTGTTCCAAGAGAAATTGTGACAGATCAGGGGAGCCAATTCACATCCAATTTGGTGGAGAAGTTGATGGAAGAATACAAAATCAAACACAGAAGATCTACTCCTTACCATCCACAAGCAAATGGTCAAGTGGAGTCCACAAACAAAGTTCTTGAAAGTATCATCACCAAAACTGTTCATCTACATAGAAGAGATTGGGCAGAAAGGCTTCCCGAAGCCTTGTGGGCCTACAGAACTACATGGAGGAATACAACAGGACATTCTCCCTATGAACTTGTTTATGGGAAAGAAGTCTTGCTCCCCATTGAGTTCCAAATCAAGACCTTCAAGATAGCAGTTCAGTTGGGGATGGACTTATCAGAAGCCCAAAAGCATAGAATGGAGTAGTTGAATGAGCTAGATGAGATCAGACAAGAGGCAATTTTAAGAACCGATCTAGTTCAATATCAAAGAGCTAAATGGCATGACAAGTACATCAAAGAGAAGAAGTTTCAAGAAGGAGATTGGGCATTGTTATTTGATTCCAAGTTTAAAAATTTTCAAGGAAAATTTCAGACTCATTGGCTTGGGCCATATGAGATTGACAAGATCTTTAGCAATGGAGTGGTAAGAATCAAGACCATTGATGAGTTTCAAACTCCTCTTATTGTGAATGGCCATAGATTGAAAGTTTATCATAAGCCACTCTCAAAAGAGGATTTTGTCAAAATGTTTCAAGAAATTTCTGCAATCAGGCTGGTATAGAAGAATTCTTCTTCTCCACCAGCCTAGCTTTTGTTCTTTTTAGTTTTAAAAAAAATAAAAATAAAATAAAAATAAAAATAAAAATAAAAAATTGTATAAGCATAAAAACGAATCACTGATTGGCAGTCTTATACAGAAAATATAGGGTGAAAATCAGGAACACCTGACACTCTATATTTTCCAAAAAAAAAATCTCTCTTTCATTTCACAAGTTTTGTGATCATTCACTCCATTCCATTCCACTTCATTCCTTTTCATTTCACTTCATTTCACTCCACTCCACTTCATTTCATCCATTTCATTCCATTTCATTAATAAAAATCTTTTTCATGACCATTTCCATCTGGTCATTTGTCATCTGTTCATTTCCATTCATCCAAGTAATAACTGTGTCAGTTTCCGCAGCTGACATCTGTTTCCGCAGCTGACTCCAGTTTCCGCAGCCAGAAGTAGATTCCGCAGCTACTACTCTATTTTCAAAAAGAATGTACAGTCAGATGTTATTTCCATAATCATGAAATAAGATGCAGGTGAGAGGATCAAAAATGAAGACATGGAGCATTCAAGACACCAATGAAGAGCAATTAGTTGAAGACCAAAGGAAAAGGCAAGGATTCCAAAGGTATGAATAAAATTTATTTCAAATAGCATTGAAAACACATTTTTATATAGTTATGAACCATAAGCTCTATCCATTATGTGCAATGATTATTGATAATTCCGTAACCTTTCACGATCTCCATATTATCCTCTCGCATTCATTAACAAACGGTTCCATCATTAAACCCCCGATTTTCACTCATGATCCAATATTCCACCGGTGACAATGAGACGTATTTGATTTGACCAAGGACTCTTACAGCCGCATAAATCCATAACCGTTGATTGAAACGTGTTCACATTTATTTCGCAGCCACCAAATTTCAAAACGCTACTGAATGTGTTATACTCTGTCAATTGCACAGTCGTATCTCTGTTATGCTCACGAAACCCTTTTCTATTCTGTCTCACTCCATTCCGTTCATTGTGTTCATTTCCACTCTCGGATATCTACCCACAGTCTCACTCCATTCCATTCATTGTGCTCATTCCCATTCTATAATATATTCCCACAGTCATTGAGCTCGTTTCTGTGCATTCAGCTGTTCTATTTCCATTTGAATCCTCCACGCAGGAAAGTCTTTGAAGAGCAGAAAGAAAAAAATGGGTAAATTGCTAAGAGCAGAACCGGAAGGACCGAAGTTCATGGAGGGATATCCACAAGTAAGGGATGTATTGAAGAAAGCAAATTGGCTGCGGTTTATCCAGAAATTCAGAGGGTATCATAAAGAAGTGACGAAGGCATTCGCAAGGTCGTTTAATGGCTTGGAAGCAGAAATTGGAGACCTTAAGTTTGCAGTCAATGAAGCATCTATAGCAACAGCCATGGAACTTCTTCGGGAGGGTGAGCGTTGGTTTAAGAATAAAAGTATTAGTGATGAAGCATGGAGAACAATCTTACGAAACCAAGGTATGGACATAACTGTTTTTAAAAGAGGAATTCCTGTGCATGCATTGAAAGAGGAATGGGATACTTTGCTGCTAGTTGTTCAGAAATTCATTACATGTGAAGGCCGTTTTGGGTCCATGTACATGTACCATACCAGGTTACTGATGAATTTTCTAGATAATCAAGCTCTCAATCTCCCATATTTTTTGTTAAATAGCTTGAAGAAAATGTCTGTGACTGTTCAGAAACATTTAGGAGATGTAGAACCTCATCTATATCACCACGGCCTTATAAAAATTTTGATTGAAAAGGAGTTAAAGGAAAAGAAAGACACATGGGAACAATTTATGGTTAGAAATTTCTTTGAGGAACCTCAGGAAATTCCTGAAGGTAGCACAACAAGAAGAAGTAGGAGAAAAAGAACAATTGATGAAATCCAAAATACTCCTACTACTGCAATTGAAAGAACTGATAGGGAAGAAAGACTGTTAAAGAGGAAGAAGAAAGAAATCAAGGGTAAGAAGCCAATAACACCAAAAGAAAGAAAAACTATTGAGGCTATACATAAAACTCCTTCTTCTGAAGAAGAAGATAATCAAGTGTTATCTGAAAGACTAGTTTATCTTCAAAAACAGTCCTCTATGGCCAAGAAGACAGAGAAAGAAAAACAAAAACAAAAGGATAGTGCACCACAGCGTGTGAGAAGAAGCAGCAGACTTAAGGGGAAATTGAGGAAACGCAAATGAAGGGTCCTCATTTCATTGATTTGGGAGAGGAAACATCTGAACAGTCCCCAGCTGACCATAGTCCATCTCAGTCAGTTAGTGAACCTGGTTCATTTCATTCCCAATCAGACATTGAACATACTCCATCCCATTCTCAGCAAGATATTGATGTGAGCCCTCCTCGGCCAGATTATTCTCCTTCACGGCATTTTGGGGACAGCCCAATAAAAATGACACCTGAAATAGACCCCAAGCAGCAGGAAGTATATGACTATATAGAATCTTTGGAAAAGGCAGCTACAGGTCCTAGTACTTCGTCTATCCAGCCTCATACAGTACAGGATGATTTAGTCCAATCACTAAAACAGGAAATTTTTGAGTTAGAGCTTTTGAATAAACATATCAAAAATGAAAATGAGACAATGAAGGAAGAAGGAAAACTGGACAAAATCATCCATGATAATACTATGCTACATCTGGGAATATGGCAAAAGAAGAACAAGAAATTGAAAAGAAAATGCCAGAAGTTGAGCAGAGCACTGGTTAATATCAAATTTAGGTGCTTAATGAAGAAACCCAGAATGTTAGCAGCACCAAGGAAGAGGAGGAGAGGATTAGATGTGCTGGCTGAAGTGTCAAGGCACATGAACTAAGGAAGGAATATTAAAATTTTGGTTGCATGAGGACATGCAACACCTTCACAGTGGGGGTATGTTGAGTCTCAATTCTGCATCTTTTCCATACACTTTTCTATACCTTTTTCACTCACTTGAACCTCCCAAGTTGTCAATATCATTTGCAAAAGAGCATCTAACATGGTTTTTAATTATATTTTTGTGTTTGCTATTTGATTTAGATTTTGTTCATTCAGCTGCGGAATCTTGCCACTTTCCGCAGCTGCTGCAACTTTCCGTAGCTATTTTGTGAAACTCTATGTTACAGGTGTCTACAGGAGAGCCACATGGGCAAGTCGGGAATGATGTGGACATGGTTCGTGTCCTATTGGTTTGAGCAAACTCATCTAAAGAAGCCGCGGTCAAAGGCATCCACATGGAAGTCAACCATAGAGTCTTACGGTGACAGGACTCTGTTCCGTGTCACGTAAAGGTTCATATGGCCATTTCTGAGCTTGCGGAGGACAAGTCGACATCTGTACATGGCTCCATAGTCGAATTCAAGCATCCACTTCTCATAGATTTATTTTCCAACACGGCCATGATCCTAGATCCGTGGACGTAATGGTCTACGTGTTCTACACCAGCATAAACTTTAGGACACAGTTATATTTCTTTTGTTATATATAACGCGTTTGCATACGCATATAGAGTTAGTCCAGATTAGTCTTTGTTAATTTTATTAAGTCTGCTCTGTAATGTAATTATGCTGCCTTTGAGCCGTAATACTACCATACTGTTATGACTGCATTTTTAATATAAGAAGACTCTATTTTCCAACTTAATTCGTACTTGAAGATCATTGCCAAGGCTGGTGTAGAGGGCCCCTTCTCAGCTAAGGTTTTGTGCATTAGTGTATAGTTCTTATTTCATTTCTTTAAAGCTCATTGTGCCATAATCCATTCACATGTTTATACATTTCATCTTTTTTCATTTCTGTTTATAAACTTTCCTGCTTTCCATTTCACTTCTGTCTTTCATGTTTTATGTTGTTAATCACTGATCAATGTTCTTGTTTCAGGTTATAGATAGGCAGCCCGGGCATTTTCATAGCTTTTTGACTAATGACATGGAATTAACATTGTTCTGCTGCTAATGTGTTTTTCTTAGTTTCTGTTTCATTTCGGTATTGCTTTGTTTAACTCAGTTTTGCTTAATTGTTTCAGTAGTTAAATTTAGATATATTAAACTGCTCATAGCATCTTCAGTTGCCTCCGAAAGCCACAACTGGACTGATGGTGAGGGATTGTATTATGAAATGTGTAGTTTAGTATTAGTTTCCTTTATGCAAAATTAGATATATTAAACTGCTCATAGCATCTTCAGTTGCCTCCGAAAGCCACAGCTGGACTGATGGTGAGGGATTGTATTATGAAATGTGTAGTTTAGTATTAGTTTTCTTTCTGCAAATTTAAATATATTAAACTGCTCATAACATCTTCAGTTGCCTCCGAAAGCCACAGCTGGACTGATGGTGAGGGATTGTATTATGAAGTGTGTAGTTTAGTATTAGTTTCCTTTCTGCAAGTTAGAAATGTTAAATTGTTCATGACATCTTCAGTTACCTCCGAAAGCCACAGCTGGACTGATGGTGAGGGATTGAATTATGAATGTATGGTTTGATATTAGTTTACTTTCTGCAAGTTAGATATCAGTTACTCAAGTTGTTTATGGTTACTTCCAAAAATCATAGCTGGACTAATGATGAAGGATCAGAAGATAAATTGATGTAATCTGATTTAGATTTACTTTGTTGCAATTTTGAATTTCTTTAAGCATAGTTTCTTTTTGTTTAGACAACAGCAAGAATAGTTTAGTTTCATGCTCACTAGTTCACTATTTTTGATTTATTAGACTTACAGCATCTTTTCATTTCAGCGGTACATTTTCATTTCCTTTCAAGTTTTGTCATTGAAAATTTCAAATTCCTTTTTAAGTTTCAAGTTGGTAAATCATTATAGGGGATCTCATTTCCTTGAACAAATATAACCATACTTGTTTTCATTTTAGAATTTCCATTTCACCTTAGAAAACCAAAAACGACAAAAATTTAATAAATAGGTTATCTTGCACATATAGTGCGCCGCACTTCATCAGCTTACGAATCCCGGATTGACAAATTAAATGCAGCAATTTAGGATACACTAAATTGACCAAACAATTACAATCCTGAATTCCTCATTTTACCGGAGTTGAATCCGTCACTGCCGAGCATCATGTAGATAGAATAAATGATGCCTTTGATTACATGGAAATAGAAGAAGAAACCATCAAAATGAGGATTTTTGCACAAATCTTAGGAGGTGAGGCCAAAAAAATGGTTCAAAGCATTAACTCCTAACATTATACATGACCTCCCTTCCCTCTACCAAACTTTCATAAACAAGTGGGAAATCAAGAAAAACACCCTCCAAATCCTTTCTGAATATAACAGTCTCAAGAGGAATGTAGGGGAAAGTGTACAAGATTATTGTACCTAGTTTAACAGTGTTTAAAATGCCCTCCCACCTCATATGAAACCCCCTCAAGGCCTAGCACTAGTGAAATTTCCTGAAGTCTTTGATCCGGATATGACATGTCAATTGAGAGAGAGAGATCCCACAACCTTAGAAGAAATGCAAAGAGCAGCTATTAGCACCGAAGCAAACTTGATTGAAAAGAGAGCCGGGATGAGGTCAAAAAAAATAGTTACTTACAAAGATGAACCAATAACCTCAACCTCCTCCTCCGATGCCAAAATGGACAGCATAATGAGGAAAATGGAAATAATGATAGAAAGAATAAGCTTAAATGAAAGATCACCTCCTAGGGATAACCAAACAAATCCCCAAAACATAAATATAACTCCAAACTTCAGAAGAGATCCTCCCCAAAATAGGCCATGAGACAATGACCAAAAAATTAGGCCTCTGTTCCAAGACAACTATCTTGATGAAGAGGGAAGAGAAAACATAGAACCAGAAGAAATCCATGTAAACTTAATAGGTTCAGATAATGAAGATAATGTTTTTCTCACGGAAGAAGAACAAGAATTCTTTTCCCCAGATCAAACTGAAACTAGCTATGAAGATTCTGAAGATTATCGCTTGGGTTTTGAAAATGCCATAATGGAAGTCCATAGGCAATATGACCTTAGGAGTAGAAAAAACCAAGATCCCCCCAAGAAGAACCAAATAGACAATACTGTTAGGAAAGCACCTGAAAACATTCCTAAGAAGATAGCAGAGAATGTCAACACTATGGTCAAGAAAATTGATCCAAACAAAGGTAAAATCAGCCAACAAAATAATGACCCGTGTTGTCCTAGTACTTCTACTAGTGGCCCCGAGAAAACTATTTTTCCTAGACCCCCAAATCAAAATCAACAAATAAAAAATGTAGAAAAATTCATGGCGGATAAAACCGATGTAAATTTTTCCAAAACCCAAATCCCTTTCAGCTTTGAGGGAGAGATTGCTAAAATCAAGATCGCCATGCATCTCACTGAACTACTTGCTCAAGATGTATATAGGTCCCAAGTTTTAAGAGTCTTAAACATAGGAAATGACACTGATACCTTAAACATGACGGATGATAAACCAAAACTGTTGTTTGGTCCTGAAGTAGATGGAAGGCATCAAGAAGAAGCCATTCCACCTTTTTATGTCAGCCTAAATATACATGATAAAATTTTACACAATGCCATGCTAGACTCTGGCGCCTCACACAACCTCATGCATAAAGTTGTGATGGATAGACTAGTCCTAGAAATAACTAAACCTTACAAGGACTTGTACTCATTCGATTCAAGCAGAGTCAAGTGTTTGGGCCTAATCAAGGATCTTTGTGTAAACTTGGCACAAATACCTACTAAGAGTCTAGTCATGGAGATAGTGGTTGCTGACATCCCCCCTAAGTATGGGATTCTTTTATCTAGATCTTGGGGAGCCAAGCTTCAGGGAAACCTCCAACTTGACATGTCCTAGGCTACCATTCCTGTTTTTAATCAAAAAAGGAGACTATACCGAGAGTCACACATGAGGTATATGGTAAGTAGTCTAGATAGGCCAAAAAACACCCCTGTTTATTCCATTCATTCAGGTTTGGACTCTTTCATCTTATATAATGAAAACAACATTGATGAAAAAGTGAAAGAAAATGAGAAAGAACAAGGCTTTCCTGAATACTCACACCAATCTTTGAAAGAAGAATATGACGACCAGAATTCTAGCAGCCCTGAAACACAACTTAATGATAAACATGAACTAGAAATGCTTTGGAACATAAGCTTTGATGGTTCTTGTGGCAAGGCTGGTTCGGGAGCTGGTATCTAGATACGTATAAAAAATGAGGGCCATTCATACAAACTAGACTTTCAATGCACTAACAACATTGCAGAGTATGAGGCTCTCCTCCTTGGTTTGCACTTGCTTGAAAACTTAGGTGCTAAGAAAATATCTGTCCAAGGATATTTCGAACTTGTCATTAAACAAATCAAAGGTTAGTACTCAGCAAAAAATCCAAGATTGAGAGAGTACAAAAATGCAGCCCTAGATCTCCTCAAAACTTTTGAGAAATATGAACTCATTTACATTCCCCGAGCCTTAAATAGTCTTTCCAATGAGCTTCCCTTTGCTGCCAGCAATTGCCAAATGCCACCTACAAGTGAACAATACATTTTCAAAGTCAAACACCGTCCTACAATACCTGACAACATTAACCATTGGCAAGTGTTTGATGGTGATGGACAAATTGGTGATTTTTTTCAATCTAGTAATGAATTTACAATAACAAAACCAAACCCAGAGCATGATGAAATGGTTTTTGCTGAAGCACAAGCTCATAAAACAGAGCTGTCCTCTACTGTTGATATAAACTTGATCACACATTATTGTAAGAAATAATTGTTTGAGGATATAGACCCAAGGGATCTCGAATTCCTACAATGTAAATATGATACCTTACCAAGGGGACTTGCGCCATTAGAAGAGTTGTTCAACTTCAACGATGTAGCCAAAAAACCAAAGATAGAGTCCACTGAGAATGATGTAGAAGAGTATAACATTGGTAGCCTGAATGAACCCAAAATGATTAAACTTTCCAAAACCATCCATCCTCACATGAAACAAAAATATATCGAACTTTTTCAAGAGTTTAAAGATGCGTTTGCTTGGGGATATGAAGATTTGAAGTCATATGACACAAGCATTATTCAGCACAAGATTCCTCTTAAGGAAAATAAGAAACCTTTCAAGCAAAAATTGAGGACAATAAACCCTGTTTTACTACCTTTAGTTGAGAAGGAGATCAAAAATATGTATGATGTTGGGATCATAGTCCCTCTTAGATACTCAAAATGGGTTTCTAACCTTGTGTCGATTAGGAAGAAGACCAGAGAGATTAGGCTTTACATTGAATTTAGAAATCTGAACAAATATTCTCTAAAAGATAGCTACCCCCTGCCTAAAATGGATCACATACTTCAAAAGGTAGTAGGCTCTAAGATAATCTCACTGCTTGATGGCTTATCTGGTTACAACCAAGTGCTAGTATTCCCAAGTGATCAACATAAAACTGCTTTCACCACACCTTGGGGTACATTCATGTATGTTAAAATGCCATTTGGGTTGATGAATGCAGGGGCTACTTTACAAAGGGCCATGGACATATATTTTTCATAGGATATAGACTAATTCATAGTTATTTACCTTGATGACATTACTATTTACTCTAATACCAATGAAGAACACTTAATCCACTTAAGGAAAGTTTTTGAAAAGTGTAGAAAATATGGATTATCTTTGAATCCCAAAAAAACACTGTTTGGTCTTCAAGAACGTAAACTCCTAGGCCACATAATCTCCGAAGAGGGAATCAAAATAGACCCCAAAAGAATTGAAGCCATATTGCAAATTAGTCATCCTATAAATGTCAAGGAATTACAATCCTTCATCGGGAAAATAAAATTCTTAAGGAGGTTCATCCCAAATCTTGTTGAAATCTTAAGGAATATTACAAACGTGCTAAAAAAAGAGATAGGAGTTAAGTGGACCGTGGAAGCCAAACAATCCTTTGAACTAGTTAAGCAAGCACTCACCCAAACACTAGTTTTGATTAGTCCTGATTTCACTAAAGACTTTTATATTTTCTCATTTGCATCTGAACATACTGTAGCTGCAGTACTGTTACAAAAGAACATGATGGGGCAAGAACAACCCATAGCCTTCTTCAGCAAAGCCCTTAGGGACACTCCTCTAAAATACAACATCATGGAGAAACAAGCCTTTGCCTTGATCAAGGCGTTAAAAGATTTCAGAGTTTATATCTTACATTCTCATGTCATTGATTTTGTTCCACACCCAGTTGTCAATGACATCCTAAATTAGGAACTTGATGGTAAAAGGGGAAAGTGGATTGCTATTATTCTAGAATATGACTTAGAAATCAGACCCAATAAACTGATTAAAGGACAAGGAATTGAGAAACTTATGGCTGAATCAAACTTCAAAGTATTAGGTATGAATATGGTCGATGTTTTTGAAGAACAAGAAGAGTGCACCGCCCCCCATGTTGAAGAAGTGTTTTTTACTTCACGTTGGTATGTTGATATCCTATATGTACTTTTTTATCTCAATGCTCCTCCTACATTATCAAAGACAAAAGCTATATTCTTGAAACAAAAATCTTTAAAATTATACATTTTAGATGGAATATTATATTGGAATAATCCTAGTGGTATGTTGCTTAAGTGTTTGCTTGAGGATGATGTAGGTAAGATCATGCATGAACTGCATGAGGGAGAGCGTGGAGGTCATCTTTATTGGAAAACCACTACCAATAAGATCCTTAGAGTTGGCTACTATTGGCCCACCCTTTTTCCCAACACCCACAAACTAGTCATGACTTGCCATAAATGCCAAATTTTTGATGGCAAGAGAAAACTCCTACCTTTGCCCTTACATCCCATTACTGTTGAAGCTCCTTTTCAACAATGGGGTTTAGACTTCATTGGAGAGATTCACCCCACCTCATTTGCCTAGCATAAGTGGATCCTCACTGCTACTGATTAGTTTAATAAGTGGATAGAATCCATCCCCTCAAGAAATGCCACTGATTCAGTCATTATCAAATTTCTTGAGACAAACATCCTATCTAGATTTGGTTTCCCCAAAAATATCATCACAGATAATGTTGCTGCCTTTTCATCCAAAAGAATGGTTGACTTTTGTTACAAATATCACATTACACTAGGACACTCCACAGCTTATTACCCTCGAGGTAATGGGCTAGCTAAGTCCTCTAACAAAAGGTTGGTAAATATCATCAAGAAGCTACTGGAACATAACAAAAAAGCATGGCATGACAAACTAGTACATGCACTATGGGCTGATAGACTGACCACCAAAAAATTAATCGGTATGTCTCCCTATCAACTAGTGTATGGCATGGATGCCATTTTCCCAACATCCTTGGGAATTCCAATGATAAAGCTTCTCCAAGAAGTGCAAATTGAAGAAAATGATATGCAAAGGAGGCTAAACCAAACTATCCATTTGCAACAAACAAGGGAAGAGGTCTATAACAAGACTCAAACAGTGCAGGAAAACATAAAGAAAATCTTTGATAGAAGAACTAAAGCCAACAATTTCCACATTGGAGACAAAGTGTTGAAATGGGATTCCAGGAGGGAGGACAAAGATAAACATGGTAAATTTGAAAATTTATGGAAAGGTTCTTATCTCATTCAGTCGGTTAGAGGTCACAATGCTTTCTTTCTACAAGGATTGAATGGAGAAGAATTGTTTGGAGGTCTTGTCAATGGCAGGATGCTCAAACATTATTTCTATCAAGAGTCTTAGTTTGAAAATTCTTCATTCATTGTACATAAGCATTGCATGAGAAAAATCCACAAAAATACAAAAACAAGAAAAATATAAAAGAGAGCAGATTTGAAAAGAAGGTACAACCCCATACCCAAAAAAGAGTAGTATTGAAAGTGTGCAAGCCTAAATGCCACTACTTGTGCCTAAAGGTCTTGTTCAGTCATCTAACCCAATCATGGCTGAACATGTTTTAAATTTATGTTGATAAGTTAGTGAAATAATGTTGGTCAAATCATTTAAGCTTGATTTATCAAAGAGAAATAGATTAGGAGAAAAGATACTAGTTCCACATGCTCAAAACAGAACCAAAGAGAAAAATGGGGATGCATAACAAACGATAGATCACAACCCTTATTTTTTTGGTTATTACTTATGCAAAATAATGTTTGTGTGTAGTGTGTTTCAATGCCACAACTCATGATGGATCAGATTGCCTAATCCTGATTTGAATCATGTTTTCAATTTCATGTTGATAGCTTAGAGAATGAAGTCTGCGAAATAGTTTAATCTTGGCAGTCATATATTCTAGGTAGAGAATAAAAGAGTTCACTAGTTTAATCTGAACTCTTGGAAGAAATAAGTGTAGAGGTAGATAGTTTGTTTTTAAGTTTAAAAGAAGGAGATCAATGGGTTTTCCAGTTCAAGTGCACCCAAGGAAGAAAAATGTTAGGTAATATAGACCGGGTAGGTAGAAATGAATTTAAGCTAATAATGTTTTCAGATTGTTGAAATCACAACTTCAAGGAAGCAACAACAAAAGAAAAGAGCTAAAAATATGCCCAATGGATGAGGCACTGGTTGCCACAAACCAAGAGATCTGAATTTCTGGACACCTCCTGAAAAAGAGCTGCCCTCCCCAAGTGGAGCCACTGTTAGTCATCAATAGTTTTTCGCCTTTATGGATGACTAAATGTTTAGCTTAGATTCCTAGAAACATACTTCATGAATCTTGTGAGTTCTAGGAATCTCACTGCCCTCATTTTCCTTCAGATAATTTTTTATTATCTCATCAGTCCATCATGACAAGCTCTGCTTATCAATCTCAGAAAACCCATTACAAGCTTGTGTCACTCATTTTGTCTCTATTTTGTCACCTTTGGCCCAAACCCTCTGTTTTGTTTTGCCTAAAAACCCTCCACTTCTACCTAAGCCCACCAATCAAACAACTCTGCTGTGTCTTCCCAAAATACCTCAAACCTCGATGATCCCAATTTCTGAGTCTCAGTCCAAAAGCCAAGTCCAAGAAAGCCTACATTAGGTCACCCAGAGTTTCACAAAGTCATACGATGGATTTGGTGCCCTATAAACTATGTTTTTCTGCACAAAGAAACTAAATTCAAAGAAGAAAAGAAAAATTATCTTGTCCAAACTGATCAAAGGAGGTCACTCAGAAAGGCTTTTGGCCTAAAGCTCAAATCTTGCAAGGGGACAACTGCCCTTTGCTCACATTTCTGTAAGAGGATCAAATAGCCATTAGACTAGCAATGGGTAAGGTAAAAGATAAAATTATCATAAGAAAACCATTCACATCAAGAAGAACACAGCAAGCATGTGCTTGAAAAGAGTTAGGGCTTGTGATAGCTTTGACCAAGCAATAAATCAGTGCTAGGGTTGCAAGAGCAAAGGTCACCTCATATTCCATCAAGTGCACTTTGAAGACTTTAGAAAATATGATTGAGTCTGAGAAGTTTCAGAGAATTTAGAGGGAAACACTATTTACTTTTTCCTAAATATCCCTAAAGCCTAGAAGTTTGCGAAAATAGAAAAAAATCGTCAGATAATGACAAAGATCCTCCTTCATAACAACAGAGGGTTTCAGAGGATTTCAAGCTGCCCTCTAGGGTTTGGCACAGAGGTATTGACTCCACCTCACCAAAGGTACCAAAATTCAGAGAGTATTAGTACAAAGGCATGAGTTTTCAAAAGGTAAAATTAGAGATCAAATGGTCAAAGGAGGCAAGCATAAGGTAAAGATGCCTGAAGAGGTAATTATGATAAACATGTTTTACTATCAAATAGGGAAGATGTTAAAACTCCAAAAGACAATTTTCCCACGTTCAAGCATTTCTATAGGAATGCTTTATGATCCAGGGGCATTAGACACTAGCCAACAATGTAGGATTTTTGTCCACATGTTGTGGCTAGGAGGGATCCAAACCATTCGAATTTGTAACAGCAAGGTGTCAATACCTTAGCTGTCGGTTACACTTAGATCAGTTAGAGTTAGTAGAAGTCGAATAGTTTTAGGTTCAGTCCATCTGTCCTATTCAATTATTTGAATGAATGTAATTAGGCCTTTTGTTAGAGTAGAAACGGTCCTCACAGAGGAACCGAAGAGACATATCATGGTGTATAAAATGTAACCCCCAAATACATTGGAAGGAGGGATTTCCATAGTAAAGATTGTGTGTGTTAAGCATTTGTTCTCTGTTTGAATATATTTCGATGTTTGTTGATCATCAGTATGGAATAGTGGATATACTGTCTCTGTGTGTGCACTTGCTTGATTCCGAGGTGTTTGAGCCTCCAGCTTTATGTTAATTCGATGAAGAATTTGTTGTGTTGAACCTCCGAAAGTCTCTCTCTGTCCATGGTTGAACGTGGTCCATATTGAGTCTCCTGAGCGTGTCTTATTTATATGCACCCCTGTGAGAACCCGAGGTGGTTACAGTAACCTTGGTGCCAGGCGTAAAATTGAATTGTGTGCTCGAAAGAGTCGAACCTGATTTAGTGAACTAGAGCGAATAGGAAGAAGGGTGTTAACCCCGGTTTAACCTACGATCACTTACTGTTCAAAATCCAGAAGCAGTTTTGATCGCACCGCTTTTGTACGGAAGGGAAACCACTCAAAAGACAAGCGATCCTATGAAAAGCTGCCACGTCGACGGGGCAATACCGCCTCATCACTCCCTCATCGTGCGTTAACTGTCGACTGTGAGATCAACGCAATATTGACGTACACTGTCCGATTTGGAGGCTGTCCATCGAACGGTGATCGCACTCAAAAGAGAACGGAAGATAACTTAAGGTATGGGCATGTGTATTTAATTGAAACCGTTGGTTGTATATGTGGGCCCGGGGCCTAAAGCATATTAAAGTGTTTTATTGAAATCGGTTTATTAACATAAGCCTGACGTGTTATAAACTTGATCATAAGATTAGAATGTATAGAGGAGGGTCAATATAATTCCTCGTGGTATCGTTGGTTAAGGAAGTTGGCAGTTCGACTTAATACATTAAATTCTCGAGTTGGAAATTAGGACTGTCTTGGGTTTGTATTGCGGAGTCATAAGGTTGTTGATATAATACCAAGAGGACCTATGTTATGACTTAAATGCATTTCATATGACGTATATGAGCGGAATTTAGAATACCAACGACAACATATATATATATATATATATATATATATATATATATATATATATATATATGAAGGATTATAATCCAAGTTTGCTTAATGTATTTATTTGTCAATTTCTCTGAAATTGATAGATAAAATTATAGAGGAGTTGAGGAAGACTACTTGAAACGAACTAAGTTAATTCAAGAGAAAATGTAGACAGAGTCTAATTAGAGGCCAGCTCTCCTTGGTGCCAGGCTTTCAATTTTGTTGCTGTCAATTGTGGTATCAGAGTTTTTGTTTTTGCAGAGAATTAACATGGCTATCCGAGTTGTTAGAGGTGCTGGCAGAAGGAGAGGCAGACCTGTTGCCAATGCAGAAGTGTTGGAGACCTTACAGAGGGTCCAAGCCAGATTGGATGCCATGGAGCTTGGACAGCCTAGAGATCCTGAAGACATCAGTGAAGCTGAAATAGAAGAAGCAGAAGAAAATGCTGAGATTCCTCCTGACAGGAGGCTCCTCAGAATTGTTATGGGGTCTGCAGTTAAGCCCAAGATTGAAGTGTCAAGTTTTGCAGGAGGACTGAATCCAGAAGAGCTGGTGGACTGGATTAACGAAATGAACAAGTGCTTTGACTATGAAGAAATGAGCAAAGATAAGAAGGTCAAGTTTGCAGTAACAAATCTGAAGGGACATGCTGCACTTTGGTGGGATGGAGAGCAAGCAAAAAGAAGGAGAGCTGGAAAACAACCTATCAAAATCTAGACTAGAATGATGGCTAAGCTAAAAGGTAAATTCTTTCTTAGTGATTATCAACTAACATTGTTTAGGCAAATGCAGAACCTGAGACAAAGGTTACTGACAGTAAAGGAATACACAGAAGAATTCTATAGAGTAAGTATAAGAGATGGGAAGTTTCAGGACACACCAGAGAAAATTGCCAGATATGTGAATGGTCTCAAGATGGATATCCAAGATGAAATTGGTCTTCTGTCTCCTAAGACAGTTGAAGAGGCCTATCAGATGGCCTTGAGAGCAGAGGAGAAACTCCTGAGAAAGCAGTCTGCCAAAGGGAGAGGTACTTTCCGTGGAAGGGGAAGTCAGGGTGGTAGAGGAAAGCCTACTACACCTAGAGATGGGGCTAACAGTAGCTCACCTCAGAATGCATCTACAAAGGGTGATGCAAGAGGCAGAAGGGGTTCTTACATAGGAAGAGAAGTTAGAGGCAGAGGTAGAGAATTGAGGTGCTATAGATGTCATCAAGTGGGACACAAGCATTATGAGTGCCCAGAGAATATGGGTGCTGGTCCAAGAAATGCTATTGTTGCTCAGGTCAGAGAAGAGGCAACACTTGAAGAGGCAATTTTACCAGAAAAGGGAGAATCCTTGGTGATTAATAAGGTCCTGTTGAAACAAGCCAAAGAGGTCACTGAGCCTGCACAAAGGAAGACTTTTTTTAGGAGCATATGCAAAGTCCAAGGGAAATGCTGCCAGCTAGTCATTGATAGTGGCAGCACAGACAATATGGTTTCCACTGAGGTGATAGAGAAGTTGAAGCTGAAGACAAGGGAGCATCCAACTCCCTACAGTGTGTCCTGGTTGCATAAAGGGCACCAGCTGATTATAAAGGAACAGTGTGAGATAGAGTTGCAAATGGGCAACTACAAAGACAAAGTCTTGTGTGATGTGATGCCCATGGATGTGTGTCACATACTACTGGCTAGACCTTGGCAGTTTTACAGAGCAGCAATGCATGATGGCAAGAAGAAAACTTACAAGTTATTCAAAGATGGGGTATATCATACATTGATACCCATGGAAGAAGGAGAACCATCAAGCAGGGTGGCTAATCCAAAGACCTTGTTGCTGAGTGGGAAGGAGTATCTATAGCAGATTGAAGAAGAAGAGGTAAGCTTTGCTTTAGTTTGCAAACCTAAGGTAGTTCTTACTTCTACAAAAAATTCTTATTTTCCAATATAAATCCAAGAGATGTTAGACAGTTATTGTGACATTGTTGTGGATGATTTACCTGATGAGCTGCCACTTGTGAGGAAGATCAACCATCAAATAGATTTTATCCCTGGTTCAAATCTGCCAAATAAGGCAACCTACAGAATGACTCCCATAGAAAATGAGGAAATCAAGAAACAAGTACAGGAATTGGTGGACAAGGGGCTGATCAGAGAAAGTTTGAGTCCATGTGCAGTACCAACAGTATTGAGCCCAAAGAAAGATGGAGGCTGGAGGATGTGTACTGATTCTAGAGAAATCAATAAGATAAAAATCAGGTACAGATTCCCTTTGCCCAGAGTTGAGGATTTAATGGATTGTTTGAGTGGTGCCAAATATTTTTCAAAGTTAGATTTAAAAAGTGGATATCATCAGATTAGAATAAAAGAGGGTGATGAGTGGAAAAATTCCTTTAAGACGAATGAAGGACTGTATGAATGGATGGTAATGCCTTTTGGTTTGTCAAATGCACCTAGCACTTTTATGAGGCTTATGAATGAAGTGTTGAAATAATTCATTGGTAAATTTGTGACAGTGTATCTGGATGTTATATTAGTTTTCAGAAAAACTAAAGAAGAACATCTAAGGCATCTTAATTATGTCTTGAAGAAGCTGCACCAAGAGAAACTGCTGATAAACTTAAAGAAATGCTCATTCATGAAGGAAGAGTTGGTGTATTTGGGCTTTGTTGTCTCTGCAGAAGGATTGAAGATGGACCCATAAAAGGTTAAGGCAATTGTGGAGTGGCCTTCACCCAGAAATGTTTTTGAGGTAAGAAGTTTCCATGGACTTGCCAGTTTTTATAGAAAATTTATAAGAAACTTTAGTAAGATTAATGCACCCATCATTGAGACAATAAAAAAGAGCCAACAGCCATTTAAATGGACTGTTGAAGCAGAAAGAAACTTTAAACTTTTGAAGCAAAAGATAACTGAAAAGCCTGTTTTAATTCTACCTAATTTTACTAAACCATTTCAAGTGAAGTGTGATGCCAGTGGAGAAGCCATTGAAGCTGTGTTGAGTCAGGATGATAGGCCTGTAGCTTATTTCAGTGAAAATCTGAATGACACTAGAAGGAAGTATTCCTCTTATGAGAAGGAATTCTATGCAGTTGTTCAGGCATTGAAAAAGTGGAGGCATTATTTAATGTCCAAAGAATTTGTATTATACCCCGATAATCATGCTTTGCAGTACATTGTACAGCAGCCCAAGTTGAATCATAAGCATGCCAAATGGGTTGAGTATCTCCAAATTTTAAACTTTGTTTTGAAACATATAAGTGGCCAAGAAAATAAAGTAGCTGATGCTTTGAGTAGGAGGCACATGCTTGTTCAAGAAACCAATTTTGAAGTTGTAGGATTTGATTTTCTCAAAGAACTGTATAAAACAGATTCAGATTTTAAAGAAGCATTCGAAGCATGTTGTAACCTTGTTCTAACAGATAGAAGCCAGTGGCTGGATTATTTCTTGCAGGAGGACTTACTATTCAGGAGAAACAAATTGTGTGTACCAAAATGTTCCATGAGAGAAAATTTGATCAAGGAGAAGCATAGTGGTGGACTTGATGGGAACTTTGTTACTGACAAAACTTATGAGCAGCTGATTCACTTCTATTATTGGCCCAAGATGAGAGCAGAAGTGGACAACTTTGTGAAAAATTGCAAAATCTGTCAATATGCCAAAGGAAGGAGCCAGAATGCAGGATTGTACACTCCCTTGCCTATTCCAGACAGGCCTTGGGACATGGCGAGTATGGATTTTGTACTAGGATTGCCTAGGACTCAGAGAGGGAATGATGCAGTCCTTGTTGTAGTGGACATATTTTCCAAAATGGCACATTTTATTCCATGTTATAAAACTAGTGATGCCACCCATGTTGCTAACTTGTTTTTCAGAGAAGTTGTTAGGTTGCATGGGTTGCCCAAGAGTATTGTTTCAGACAGAGACACCAGATTTGTGGGCCATTTTTAGAGGACACTGTGGAAGAAACTTGGTACCAAACTGAGTTTCAGCTCAGCTTATCATCCTCAGACTGATGGACAAATTGAGGTAGTGAATATAAGTTTGGGAAATTTGTTGAGAATTCTTGCAGGAGAGCATCCCAAACAGTGGGATCATATTTTTCCCCAGGCATAATATGCATATAATGACTCACAAAATAGAAGCACAGGGAAGAGTCCATTCCATGTTGTTTATGGAATGCACCCAGAGGAATATCAGAGTTAAGAAATCTGGGAAAGGCAGAACTGAGGAGTGCTGATGGTGAGGAATTTGCTTCAGAAATCCAAGCCATACATGAACAAGTGAAACACCAGCTACAAGGCAACATCATCAAATACAAAGGCAGAGCAGACTTGAGCAAAAGAGAAATCCATTTTGAAGTAGGAGATCTGGTTTTGGCACACTTGAGAAAGGAGAGATTCCCAAAGAAGCAGTATAACAAACTGAAGTTTAAAAATATTGGGCCATGCAAGATACTTAGAAAGTTTTCTGCTAATTCTTATGAGATTGAGTTGCCTCCTGATGTTGGAATATCTCCTATTTTTAATGTTGCAGATTTGTACAAGTATGAAGATGGTGGTGCAGAAGAAGGACCAGCAGTCAGAGAACAAATTGAATGGGAAAGGCAACTACCTACAGCACAACCATTACAACTAGAGAAGATATTGGATAAAAGAGTGTCCAAGAAGACCAGAGGACAAGAGTACTTTCAGTACTTAATCAAGTGGAAGGAACAGCCAGAGGAAGATGCCACTTGGATGACTGAAGGAATGTTGCAGAAAATAGGCAGATCAGTGGAAGAACTCATGGACAGGAGTTAATGAAGGAAAATTTCCATCGGGAGTCTAATGCAGGGGCATTAGACACTAGCTAGCAATGTAGGAGATTTTTCCACATGTTGTGGCTAGGGGGGATCCAAACCATTCGAATTTGTAACATCAAGGTGTCAATACCTTAGTTTTCGGTTGCACTTAGATCAGTTAGAGTCAGTAGAAGTCGAATAGTTTTAGGTTCAGTCCATTTGTCCTGTTCAATTATTCGAATGAATGTAATTAGGCCTTTTGTTAGAGTAGAAACGATCCTCACAGAGGAACCGAAGAGACATATGATGGTGTATAAAATTTAACCCCCGAATACATTGGAAGGGGGGATTTCCACTGTAAAGATTGTGTGTGTTAAGAATTTGTTCTCTGTTTGAATATATTTCGATGTTTGTTGATCATCAGTGTGGAATAGTGGATATACTGTCTCTGTGTGTGCACTTTCTTGATTTCGAGGTGTTTGAGCCTCCAGCTTTATGTTAATTTGATGAAGAATTTGCTGTGTTGAAAATCCGAAAGTCTCTCTCTGTCCATGGTCGAACGTGGTCCATATTGAGTCTCCTGAGTGTGTCTTATTTATATGCACCCCTGTGAGAACCCGAGGTGGTTACAGTAACCTTGGTGCTGGGCATAAAATTGAATTGTGTGCTCGAAAGAGTCGAACCTGATTTAGTGAACTAGAGCGAATAGGAAGAAGGGTGTTAACCCCGGTTTAACCTACGATCACTTACTGTTCAAAATCCAGAAGCAGTTTTGATCGCACCGCTTTTGTACGGAAGGGAAACCACTCAAAAGACAAGCGATCCTGTGAAAAGCTGCCACGTCGACGGGGCAATACCGCCTCATCGCGCGTTAACTGTCGACTGTGAGATCAGCGCAATATTGGCGTACACTGTCCGATTTGGAGGCTGGCCATCGAACGGTGATCGCACTCAAAAGAGCATGGAAGATAACTTAAGGTATGGGCATGTGTATTTAATTGAAACCGTCGGTTGTATATGTGGGCCCGGGGCCTAAATCATATTAAAGTGTTTTATTGAAATCGGTTTATTAACATAAGCCCAACGTGTTATAAACTTGATCATAAGGTTAGAACATATAGAGGAGGGTCAATCTAATTCCTCGTGGTATCGTTGGTTAAGGAAGTTGGCAGTTCGACTTAATACATTAAATTCTCGAGTTGGAAATTAGGACTGTCTTGGGTTTGTATTGCGGAGTCATAAGGTTGTTGATATAATACCAAGAGGACCTATGTTATGACTTAAATGCATTTCATATGATGTATATGAGAGGAATTTAGAATACCAACGACAGCATATATATATATATATATATATATATGAAGGATTATAATCCAAGTTTTCTTAATGTATTTATTTGTCAATTTCTCTGAAATTGATAAATAAAATTATAGAGGAGTTGAGGAAGACTACTTGAAACGAACTGAGTTAATTCAAGAGAAAATGTGGACAGAGTCTAATTAGAGGCCAACTCTCCTTGGGGCCAGGCTTTCAATTATTTTGTTGTCACTTTATAGTGGTTAATAGGAGAACAGATGCAAAGTAAGAGGCCTAAGCTCACAAATGACATTACCCAACAAAAGAGATACAACAAGCCTAAAAGTTCACAAAGAGGATCATGGTCTCATGACAAATTGTTGTGAAATTCTACCCATAAAAAATCCCATGCATCTGGTCCTGAAGGCAGTAGCACATAAACACAATTGTGCACCAACCAAAGATCCAATAAACAAAAATTCAGAATGATAAGTTAGTCTCCTTGGTTGACTACATGCAGAGAGTGGAAGATGATATCAGAGAATAGTTTCAAGAGTTTGAAAAGGATACATTCTTTCACTACAACTAAAGGTCATAAAACTCCATCAAAAGGACAAAGGGTTTCTAGATGACATTTTCAAGCAACCTTCTAGGTTAAAAAAGATGAAAAGGATATCAGTATTAGGGACCAGTGATTTTGTAAAAAATCTCATCAATAGGGTCCTTTAAAGAAAGGCTTCCTTGGCCTAGTGCACAAGACTGCAAGGGACAAATTTCCCTTACTCACATTCGTGCAAGAGGATCAAGATGGCCCTTAGCCTAGCAATAGGTAAGGTAGTGGAAAAATCATCACAAATAGACCATCAACAGCAAAGAGAAGGCATCAAGGCCTATGTTTTGGAAAATCAAGGTTTTTGACTGTGTTGGCCAAAAAAGCAAATAAATACAAGAGCTACGGAAACAAGGGTCACCTCACTCCACCAGTGCACTATTGAGGGTTTTTAAAAATGATAAATGATGATTAAAAGGTTTTTGAGGACTTAGGAGATAACACTATTTACTTTTGCTAAGCAGCCCTAAAACCTAGGAGTTAGGAAAAATTGGCAAACCGGTCAAAAAGTGATGACATAACCTCCTTCATAACAACAGAGGGTTAACAAGGGTTTCAAGTTTCCATCTGGGGTTTAGCAAAGGGACATTTACTCCACCACACCAATAGAAGGAGGATGACAAGAATATCAGTAAAGAGGCCAGAAATATCAGTGTAATGGTTTGATTTCTCAAAGGAGTAGTTAGAGGCATTTTCAAAAGGGCAAAGATGACAAACATGAGGTAAAAATGCCTAAAGAGGTAATTATGATAGACATGGTTACTATGGAAGAGGAAGGGTGTTAAAACTCAAAAAGAAATGAGAGGGTCAAAAAGCACTGCTCCTTATCACACTATCTGCAAAAGAAAAAGAACACATTAGCAAAGGGGAGAAAACAAAAATGAACCTTATTAAAGTGGGTTTTATCTTTAATTTTTCAAGTAGTATAAAGAAAAACAACTCAAAAAACATCTCCCATTCGCCTTTTGATTATTTGCAAAGGAGTGAGGGTTTTTTAGTTTTTCAAAAAATTCTTGCACAGAGTATTCGGGCAGGATTCTCTGGGCGCTGCGCTTTTGTAACATTGTGTTGCGCTCCTGTAACATTGCATTGCACTCCTGTGCACGCTGCTCGTATTCTTTTCTGAAGGGTGTTGTGCTCCTGTGCAGAGGTGTTGTGCGCCTGTAGAAAAACCACCATGCAGACTCTGCCGACCACTCATTCAGCACTTGCCCGACCATCATTTAGAAGGTGACCCATGCTGTGCTCCTACATGTTCAGGACCGCCCAGGCACACACGACAACACGTTCAGCAGCTGAACGAAACTCCGTTCAGGAGTTGCCCAAGCTTCACGAAGCTCCATTCAGGAGCTGCCCGGCAAGGTGTGCAGAGGCAAATAGGGCATACAGAGGCAGTGGGACGTGCAGAGGAAATGTTGCGTGCAGAGGCATTGATGCGTGCAAAGGCAGTGTGGGCATGCAGAGGTAGTGTTGCGTGCAGAGGCAGTGTGCTGCGCTCCTGCCAACAACGTTTAGCACCTGCACGACAGCACATTTAAGAGCTGCCCAAACACGTTCAGGAGGCGCTTGACCTGCCCACAAGGTATTTTAAGCAAAATTTTTCAGCTATGAAGATATTTTGAGAAGTGTTTTGAGTTTTTCCCACATGTTCCTATTGTTCTAAAGATAATATTACAAAGAAAGTTAAATGATGGTTTTAGGGAAGGCAGTGGAATCCTAAAAGAAACACTTGGCATATACATGACTAAGCCTTGACCTAGTTAAAACCTCACCATCTCATTCACCATTGTCACATCATTCCACTAGCAGTGCCAATTCTTGTTAAAAATCTTGAGGTAGTGGTAGAAAAAAAAAAATTGTCTGAAGAAGAGAATGTTGACAGTGGTGAGGCAAACCAAAGGCCTAAAGGGCAGCAGAGGAAGGGTGGGAAGCCAAATAGGTTTGAACCTATTAGCACTAAATAACTGATGACCTCTCCTACTATAGTTTCCTGTTTTCAATAATTAAGATGCTATGAGTTCTGTGAAAAAGTACAAAAGATCTAGAGTCACCCTTAGTTGAACAAGCTCTTTGCCCTAAACCTTCATAACCACCAAGTACACCTAGCTGGGGTGAAGTTTGAGTTTACCACCAATGCCATCTCTAAGGCCACTGGAATAATTTGCATAGGTGAAAGGTGGTTCAAACAAATGCATCTGGACCTAAGCCACTATCACCCATTCTTGAAACCAAGCTGTCAAAATGATTGCAGAACCATGTTCTCCTTCTCTCATCTATTGGACATATACACTCTCCTAATGAAGATCATTATGAAATACTTCACCTGTGAGGGCAGGTTCTCTAGAGTCTATTCCTACCACATAAGACTCCTCATGCATTTCACCAAAACCAAGCTGCTACACTTACCCTATTACCTTTGCAAGAGTATTGATAAAGTGTCTTCCATCATGCAAAATAGGCCTCCATCCCAACAAATGTCAAGCCTGTTTCATCATTCCCTCATCAAAGTGATTGTCTCACATCAACTAGAACAACAAGGCATCCCATGGGAGGTTTTCATTGCCCATGATGATTTCATAACTCCACAGCCCATCCCTCTGCAAATTATGCCATCATCATATCAAATTCCTCTTCACACACGTCCATCACCCTCCATTGACCTTGGTTCATCCTCTTCACATAAATCATCTCCTCAAATAAACCTTCCTCTTTCACCTTCTCCTAATAAATCAGAACATGAAGAAAGTAGTGAGGGAGAGGAAGATGAACATGAAGAAAGCAGTGAAGGAGAGGAAGATGAAAATGAAGAAAGCAATGAAGGAGAGGAAGATAAAAATGAAGAAAGCAGTGATGGAGAGGAAAAATAAAGTGATAAAGGTAGTGACAAAGAAGAAAGTGTTAATACAAAATAAAAGAGAGTTGAAAGTAGTGAGCCTAATGATGAGTAAAAATACCAAATTAGTGGGTCAAATGATGAAGAAGATGACTCCAAGGATATAGGGATAGAGGCAGCTTATCAAGAGGAAAACAATGAGTTAGAAAAAGACCAAAACAGTGAGCCTAATGACAGTAAAAAAACAAATGACAGCCAAGGAGAAGAGTTAAACAATGAAGAATATGACACTGAAAATAAAAAGGAAATTGGAGCTGAGGCATATGCTAGCAGTGAAGAGGATCAAAATGAAAGTGGAAAAAATGGAAAAGGCAGCCAAGAAACAAAGTTTGAAGGTGATTTCAGTGGGCAAAACAATGAAGATCATGAGTCAAACTATGAAGATCATGAGTCAAACAATGAAGATAATGAACATGAAAACAAAGAAGAAATCAACCAAAAGAGCTCACCTAGTAAAGAAGAAAATGACCATCAAAGTAAAAAAGGGACTAATGAGATTACCTATGACAATGACCCCACAGAGAGTGCAAATAGTGATACAAAGGCTGATTTTGACAGTGAACACAATGAGTCAAAAGATGAAGAAGAGGACAATCATGGAGATGAAGATGTACCCAGCAGTGATAAAGGCACCTATAGCATTGCAAAAACAGAGGATGACAGTCCTAAGGGTCTTAACAACAACGATGGCATAATAGATGATGAAAATACCTCTCAAAAGGGCAGTCAAGAGCAAGGTTAAAAAGTTGCACACACAGAGATCATACATAAAGAGAAAGACAGTCCTAAGGTCACTAATGATCAAAGTTTGAAAATGAAACTTGTTACACCTTTCCCCATTACCTATCAAAGAGGAGAGAGGCATGTGTTTGCTGCCTCCAAAGGGCAAGGGGCCATGCCATCCTCCTCAACTCAAGTGATTAACAAAGGTAAACAAGAAGTGGAAGAGGAAGAAGACAATCATGAGAAGGAAAGAGAGTTTGTACTCATTCACATAGACAGTGATAAGGAAAATGAGACAAAAATTTCGAACTCTCTTCTACAAGACAGGAATGCACAGAGCAAGGAATTGGAAGGTGAATTAGAAAGGTATAAGGATATCATTCACTTCTTGCAGATGCAAAAAAAACAAATGAGTGGCCAGTAGGCCATCTATGAAGCAAGGGCGTTCAAATATCGATAAGAGGCTCAAAGAGCACAGGTGAAATTGGAGGAGTACATGGGCGCCTATGAAGAAAGTGAGGATGAAGAGGGTCAAACTAGAAGGAGACCTAGGACTATGGGTCTAAGAAAAGCTTTGGCATGAGAAAGGGAGAAAGAATCAGCCCAAGAACAACAATTTCCCATCACTGAACTCCTTGCCATGAAAATTGAGCATAACAGGGAATCATGGCTAGAAAGGGCTAACATACATCTTGAGGCCAAACTGGAGAAGGCCAACAGATATTTGAACTTGCAAAGGAGAATGACTGAGCACTATGAACGAAGAAACCAAGTTGCAAGGAAAAAACTCAAAATTGCCCAAAATGAGGGCCTCACACCTAAAGATGAAAAAGAACAAGCTAGGCTTGGTATTTTGGCCCAAGTTTCTCTATATTTTTCTAAGGACCCATGAGGGACCTACCTACCAAATTTGAGAGAAATTGAACAACTTTTTGTTTTTTGCAAATTTTGAGGTGAGGAGCGTAGCACACCCTGTGTTGCGCTTTTTCCCAGGGCATCTTCAAGAAGAAAGGTTTACATTTTTGGATTCCCCATCATTAGAGGAGTATGCTCACCAAGTTTTAGCTCAATTGAAGTTGTTTTGACCCCCCAAAAGGGTCAAAAACACTCATTTTTCCACCATTTTGCCCACTTTTCTGAGCATGTGTTGCACTCCTGGTAGTCTTGGAATTTTTACTTTTTGGACAAATTTTAGAGGTTATATTGAAGAAATAAAAGGTTGATCTAGAATTTAGACTTCAAGGGCTTTCCAACGAACCATCATGGAGCCTTTTTTGACATCTGTAAGGCCTCCAAATCACTACTGCAAGAAGACCCATTTTCTGCTATCCCTGTGCTGCGCTCCTGGCACAATTTCAAATTTTGACACAGTGTGCTGTGATCCTGTGGGTGACTGGGCAGAATGTGCATTTAGCAAGTTTTCATATTCTTGTTAGGGCCTAAAAGTCAATTTAATTTCTATATATGGTCGGAAAATATATTTGTTAGATATTTTTGTGCCTTGGGCCTTGCAAGGCCTCAAGGACAAGTTAGGATATTTTTTGTTGGCCAATAGGCTTTTAGATGCTCTAGTAGGTTCCTGTCTTCCTTTATTGTTATATAAAACATGAGGATTCATTGTAAATGGTTGGAATTTGATGAGCTTTCAAGAGAAATACATGGTTTTACGAGTTTGGAGAACAACTTGCTCTTGTGAAGATTGATGAATGGCTTGCTTGGATTGATTATGGAGAGGCTTGTTTGTAGGATTCCTTAGCTTGGTGAATGGTAATGTCTTCTTAACTTGTTTAAGTTTTCCTGTTCTCATTATGTTTCATGCTTCTTGGTTTCTATACAATAGAAAAGTATAGGTTGAGACATGCTCTTTGAGGCACTTCAGTCCTCCTGTTTGTTATAGCTTTGATGTTTTCTCTTTGGCCATCTTAAGGAATTCTTGATTGCTCCTTATGTCCACAAAAACTTATTTTTGTTTCATGAATGATTAGTATGCTAGCTTGCAAGTATGAGTCATGGTATGCCCTGCTTACTTGAAGTTTTCAAAGCTCTTTCTTGAAGCTTTTCTTTAGAATATTGATTGTTAGGTTAAGTCAAAGAGGTATCTTCGATCTTGCCCTTTGTCCATACTTACCAACTTATTTCAGAGTTCCCAGTAGCTTGATATATGATGTTTAGGCGTTCTCTCTTCATAAATTGAGTTATTTGTGTTATCTTATATGTTTTTCCCAAAATCTGAAGGTGAATTTATAAAGTTACAAGCTCTTATGCTCTCTATGTTTCACTGGAATGTTTATCTTGTATGTTTATCAATTTAAGTATTGTTCATTGAGCTTAATGGTTTTCCCTACCTCATGCGTTGTAACTTTTAACTATATATGTTTAAGACCTCTTATTTTTTTCCTAAACTTGATGTTCACTTCACCTCACACATTATGCTAAGGATTAATTTACCTTGTTGATTTGGCCCTGCAATACACTCTGATTCATCATTGACACACTCATGACTTTCATCGACTCCATAGCCAAATGGCTTTGACAAACTCTCACTCCACCTATCCTACTTGACCATCTTACCCAACCAAAACAATCAACAAACCCCACACGTCATAACTAGCCTAAAATCAACCTTTTAACGCAAACAAGTTCACATCCTTCGCACACAATAGAGAGAGCCCTCTCTAAGTCCAGGAAGGCTAGGTCCTAGGACTCCAAAGATTGTTTTCATGTTACCCTGTCATTTGGCTTTGCCAATATGCCAAATCACGGGACCCTAATAAGTTGTACCAAAATAAAATTAATAAAAAAATTGTATTGATGTGACTATAAATAAGAATGAGTTTTTCAAGAAAAAGTCATTATCATTGAACAACTAATGCATTTGTCCTTTGTACTTAAATAACTTAAAATAAAATATAAATATAAATTTATAAATTCTTAATTATATTATATTTTATTAATTAAAATTTATATTATTTAAATTGTATAATAACATGTAATTAATATACTATATAAAATAATATAATAAATGTATAGGGATATGCATTGTTTCTTTCAAGAAATATGAAATGACAATAATATATTTTTATTCAAAAAGTGTGAAATGAAATTTATTATGAGTACTTTGACTTTAAAAGTACTTAGAGCACTACCATGGTTAACCATGAGTTTTTATACACCATTGAGAATGTTACAAGTAAGTACCTTTAACTCAAGCAATGACACCTCAACCATTAGGGATGATGTCATCCCCTAAAATGTGATTGGTTCTCATAAAGTGAATTTTGATTTTATATTTTCCTTAGGAGGCCCATTTTAGACCTCAAATTTCCCCTAATGAATTGCGGATGCAGTCACGCCGGCCACAGAGGATAAGTGGGGAGCCTTAGAGGAACGATAGAAGGCTGCGAATGACACCATCCAGGCTGAGCTTCATGCCCTACAGTTGAAGACAGATACCCTGCAAACCAGCGTGATTCAGGTACGGACTCCCTTGGCAACCAGCAGTACAGCGCTGGTCATGGAGGAAAGTCGTCTATGTGCCTTACCTAACACTTCCCTCGAGATCAGTCTGCCAAACCAGAGAATACAACTCCAAGAAGGTACAGGGGTACAGTTGAATCTGGCCAACCTTCCCCATGAAGCATTAAAGGGCCTTCACACTGCCGTGTTCCAGGAGGTTCACCATCGGGACCAGAAAGTGCACCAGCGACTCGGTGTGGCCGAGTAGACCATCGCAACACAACACGTGGATGTGCTCCTCGCTACTGTGTAACAAGCAGAGCTCGAAACATTGATCCACCAGCTCTGCACGGAAGTTACGGAAGAGATCCCGATCGCAGCCACCCCCCGGGCTAATTTGAAGGATTGGTCACAGCGTCAAAGGCTTCTAGAACATAGATGCAGGTTGTTAAGACAAAGATGGAGCAGCAAATCGCTGACTTACAGGAAAAATTATAGCTCGAAACTCCTCCGGAAGTACGGGCCCAGCGAGCTACCCTGGTGACTGCAACTACCAACACTATTACAGGGTAGATTACGCAGGGTGCCCAGTTACTAGAAACCGCCATGAAACTATGGACCAAGGTCCAGTGCGATCCGGTTCTCCGAGAAATTAATCTGGACCTGCAGCAGAAAGAGGAAGCTTTTGAACAGATCGAGGCTACATTTCCCACCTTAGTTCCTACACAACGTTTGGCACGATTAAGGACTAGCAATGTCCTCTAATATGAGATTGAGGAACTCTGGCATAAGAAGCACGTCATTAGTGAATGCTTAAAGCCTTGGGCTGCCGCAACTCTCCAGCTCTCACAAGATGTTGATGGTGTTGTTAAGTGACTGAACTAGACATTGGAGAGTGTCACAGTTGCGATAGAGGACCAACCTCTCAGAAACTTGTGGATATTGCACAAAGCGTTGCTGCTCAGAGTCAAGAAGTGCTGCCCCTGCTAATCGCAGCCATCAACTAACTACGCGCGCAAGTGGAGACCCCACCACCACAGTGACTCGGGACAAGTCACAAGAGTGTGTTTGGGGACTGTTGGAGCAGGGTCCTCCAAAGGCTGCGAATTGGGACAATTTTGTATATTTTTGGCATATTATAGTCTAGCGCAAGGGTTTTGGGTGGGATAAAGCCCCAAAAAGCATTGTAATGGGTCAAAGGGTAGACATAGAGTCGTCTGCAAACCACGGTTTGCGGACCACAGAAAATTTAGGCTAAATCATTATAAATAGAAGGACATTTTGGATTGTAAGGTAGGAATGAATAGAGATTGATGCAAATTGTGGATTAGTAGATCTATTTGGGTTTTTGGGGGAAAGGCCTCCTACTGGCTGTGTGCACGGAGATCCTTAGTCCCGCTATGTGCGGACCCTGCTGTTGTGTGCACAGGTTTGGTTTTGGGTATTGTAAGAAGGATCTAAAGGATTAATTAATGCAAAGGCTGTTTAACATCTGAATCGATTGGTCTTACGATGATGTGAATCTGTGGTATTTGTTTATGTTATACATGCATCTGTGTTAGATACAAACGTAACTGTATTATCTGTTATGTTGTGTTGGCATCTGATCTGAATCTGTTATGTTGTAATTTATGCAATAGTAGTTGTGATAGCTGCGTTACTGTTATATGAGTTGATAATCTGTTAATTATTGTGCTTATAGTTGGTATTGCGCATGTGGATGCAAAGGAAAGTTGTAGCGTTGGCCTTGTGATATAAGATCTGGTACTTACGCAGCTCTGCTTGACTTACCTACTCTCTCCCAGGGTGCAGAAACCTGGTTCTAGCACCCATCCATACTGCTTCGGGTGAGACTTTGGCCTGTGCAAGCAGGTCACTTCCAAAAGGGCCAGTAGTATAGGGGTTTGTTGGCAAACCTTAACCTCTGAACCTGGGTCAGGATCCCTTGAGCCAACAACAAGTGAATCAAGTGACATAACGATTAGGTAGACATGGTTTATTCCAAGCCTAATATAATCGATTTAACAACTCATATCCATTTAAAAACATAAATTATTAATATACCCTTATAATTAATAAACAAATGTAAGCATAAATGTAATCAATTAAATAGTCATAAATAGTGAACACATCGATTTGGGAGGAAAAATCCCATAGAAACACTATAAGACTTATCTTATTAATCACAAAATATTTTTCAATCCATGGTGCTCCATTATTTTATCACAAATCCATGTTCCTTATTTACAATGATATATAGAATAATGATAATGAAAGAATAAATGAATGTATTTCACTAATGCATAATCCTTACTTATAGGCAGAGGATAGGTTTATAAAATGAACCTCGATCATTAGACGAGGAACTGTTGAACATAGTCAATCACAATCCCGACTTCTATGTTAATTTAACCAAAGTTACATTCATTTAAATTAAGGTGGTTTTTATATACCCAACACTTGGTATATATAGCCTAGTGTGGACGACCTTGTAAGCATGTTAGTAGAAGTTAATAGGTTCAGAAAAACAACAATTTTATTAGAAGAAATGAGATCACTATCTCCACATATAACATACCCTAATAATGTGCTAAAAGGAATAAAAAAACATGCACTCAAATTGAAAGAAATATGTGACAATTAATATTTCTCAAATATAATCCCCAATGGCTACATGGCCTTTGAGTATGGTGTACATTTTCCAAGCTTATATATACCTCCAAAAACTTGTCAATGTATTATTTGAATGCTAGAATGACCATCTTAGAAAACATTGTAGGGGCATACTTAAGTCCAAAATGCATGACATTGTCTAGCCCCATTTTGTGGAAAAAGTTGTCTTCTTCTACTACTTGATAATATCCTAATAACCCATTGATGAAATAACAGGTTTCCTTCTTGAAACATGGTCAAGAACCTAAACATTGAATGTGATAAAGAAAGTGTCATGGACATAAGAACCATTTAATCCCCTTACATCCACATAAACACATATCCTTTCTCTTGTTTTCTTATCCATAATTACAATTAGGCCCTAATCCACTCTTAATATTCTAGAAATAAATATTTCCATAAATAACATCTTGTTTATTTACTCCTTTAAGTTATTCCTCACTTGAGAATACAACATGTAGGACCACTTCTTGATAAGTTTGACATTTGGTTCAACTTGATTTTCCTCTCCTCTAACTCTCTTTTGATTCCATTCATCTCTATAAACTCTATGGAAAAATCCTCATATTCTCTAAGCAAGGTTGTAACTTATGATATGATATTCACATCCTATTAATCTCCCGTTGACACTATGTTTATATTCTTTGTAGTACCATATTATATTTCCTTATCTTTAGGGATGCTTGACAAATTTAGTCACCTTCATCGTCCCCAACCTAGTGGTGCAACTCTTCACACTGTCCTATAACCCTATAACAATATTACCTAATCACCTAATCGTATAATATATATTTTCAATAAAATATATATTATAAATTGTATAATATATATGATATAATATAATATAATATAATATATATTTTATATTATATATAAAATATATATTATATATTATATAATAAGTTATATAATGCAGTGGTGGAGTAATATTAGAATATTAAGAATCGAAAAGGTTGGGTTAAGAAAGAGAAAGCAGGGCATTTGAGTAGGCCAAGGCCATTCGTTAAGTGGGGATTCAAGTAGGGCCGAGGGCATTCATTAAGTGGAAATTCAAATAAGGCTAAGGGAATTCGTTAAGTGGGCATGAGGGTGTTAAATAAGTGGGAACGAGGGAATTCAAGTAGGGACAAGGGAATTCGACAAGTGGGCATGAGGGAATTCAATCAGGGCACGATGGCATTTGATAATTGGGAACGAGGGAATTATATAGGTGTAAGAAGGTGGTGCAACATTGAGTCCACAACACGAGCAAAAAATATGGCAGTAAGCTCGAAATCATTTGCACCATAAAGTATGGCCACATGTTTTAAAAAGAAATTTGTAATTGAATTTTTGATTACGCATGGTAATAGTTTGTTTAAGGGTTTAATGTCAGTCAAATAATGAAGAGAAAACATACTTATTTTTGCATTTTTTTTTAATCCATGAAGTGCTAATATTAGTATCCTTCCCTCTGGTTAGGGATTCCCATTTTCAATTCCTAGCGGGTTTATACCTCACCACCTTGTCTAATTTGATCCATCAAGAAGCAAGACCACCTTCCATGCCCTCAAGCAATTAATAATGAATAGAAAGGGGTGAAATGGTTTACCGCATTGAGATTAATTATGTATATAAAACATAGAAAACAAAATGTATTGGAACTAATTGTCCTTCCTTCTCATATGGAAAGTCACGAGGCTAGTCAGTCCTGATCCAATGGTAGTCCTGGTTTGATAAGAAAAACTCTAAAGTAAGACTTTGAGCTATGATCTGCGAGCTTTTTCAGTCTCCTCAAGTCCAATTAAAATATCTAGTAGCAAGTCTCCTCAAGCTAGGTTTGCTAGCTTGGAGTTAATATATCATTAGGACTTGCTTATATGAAACTCCTTTTAGTAGGAGGAAAATACTAGTTGTTATATATAGTAACACCTTTGATCATTACTACCTTGAGAATACTAGATTTGGGGCTTCTCAAATGATACTCATTATGCGAGAGAGTTTTCCACATTGTTATGCATAAACATGACCTTCACATAGAATGTGAATTTCAAAATTGTGCATGATATTTCATATGATCACTCCACGAGATTGAGCAATGAGACTATGTATCTTGTTCCAATATTTACCCAGAATTTTAATTGTCCTTGAGACAATCCTATCACCAACATTGTATATTGCAGTGAGAATATTTACCAAATAAATATGCTTAGATAATTTTTATTCTTCTTCTAAAGAACGTGTAGTTCAAAAATCTTAGCTCATTGTTTGAACTTAAAAGAGTATATATATATATATACTCTTTTAAGTTCAAATAATGAGCTAAGCTTGTCGATATTTGTTGACTGTGATATTGAGCCACAAGGTATCAGACTCCACAGGTCTCACTTTTCGATCTTTCAAGGAGTATTTGTATATGTATTTTGATTAGAGAAATGTGCCACAAGACATGAGTCTTTGAGACATACCTTAGAATTGTAGCTTGAGATTTAACCTTCTAAAATAATCAAATTCAGTCTAGGTTTACTCAGAGATGGAGAAGGGATCTCGTTCCACTTCAAGGGTGACTATACTTCAAATTTAAGTCCTTCAATGTGAGTGATAGGCCCAGAAGTTCTAAGACACATTTCTAGCTGCTAGAAGATTATGGATCAGGTCTACATATGCCCAAAATGTGAGTAGATATCATATTTCTTCTTGTCACAATATCCACGACCTGGAATAGGCCATTAACAAGTTCAGATTATGCTCCTTCTCAATAAAATTTTATGCTCAGGTTTGATGGGAGAACTCAACTCCTTTAATATTATTATATTATACTTTACAAGGTTACTATGACTTATACCACATCTATGGATACCTTGATTTATGTTTGGATGGAGGCTCACAAATTTCACTTCTTTAGAACTTCTGATCTCCCATAACTAAGGTAAATTTAGTGAGCTTGACTCTTTGTGTAGGTGAGCACAAACCTTGTAGATTGTGTCTAGGAGCACTCCTTATTCTAATTATTTTTACCTCCTTAGATCTTGAACATAGGCTATTCAAATCCTTGAAACCAAGTTGTAGGGCTCCTATAAGTATATGATCTTCTTGTAGTGACAAGGGCTAGAAATCATGCCTAGATTTTGATTTTGATTTTTCTCTAGGAGCTTGGCCTAGGATATGTGTATTTTGTGCTAATTTGTAAGCCTTTTGGGACCTTTTTATATGCTCGTATATAAGCAAACTTTTCTCTGATACCATGTTGAGAAATCTAGGGAATCCATTAGGGTTAATTTATTACAGGATTTCTCTTTAACATTGAGATTTACTTGAGATATATTATTACTTCATCATCTTCATTATTATTTTTGTTGTTCATAAAAATACATGTCAATTGGAATATCACAATGAAAACAAGGAGAGACACAAGAAATATTCTCCAAGCTAGGGCAAAACCCATCCAAAAGGGAAAACCTAGAGAACTCCTTCTTATAGAATTTTCGATGAAGACTTCCATGACCAAGACACTAGACCATCCACCAAGAGACCAGTCCAACCACCCAAACACAACATGTTCCTTACTTCTCAAATTCGGATCTGAGGCAAATTGTCCTTCCACATAGAATGCAGTTGCCAAAGAGAGAGATAAACCAAAAATTCAAGACCAAAACAATTTTCTAGATTTGTTGTCCTTCTTCCTCCTTTTCATACTTCTATTCTGCCTCATATCGTCTTGAGAAAGTCGAATGCAAAAGTTTGTCTTTGGAAGATGAATTCCTCTCCAATATATATCCATTTGAGTAGGTCCTCAAGGCTTTCCTAGGCCGAACCTTTGAGCTAGCCGAACTGATCTCTTGGATAGTCTCTAGACATGGGCCATGACATAAAATAATTTTCTTTACATTGATACAAGAACCCTTCTAGGGGTTTTACATTATGACTTTGAATTTGACTCCCTAAGAAATCAATGGGTGCACAATCTAGGGCCAAAACCATGGGAAATAAATGTAGAAATTATACAGACAATATGTATAGCAATGGATTCAATCCAATCATGCGATATGCTAAAGAAAGATAATTAATCCTTCAAAAAATCAAATGCGGAAAATAAACACGTTCGCCAATCACAAGTAGTAAAGAAAGAAGCAATTAAAACCACAACACAGATATTTTCCCAGGGAAATCTTACTGCTCAAAACCCCTCTATCTTCTATTGTATATTCACCAAGGAATCATGAAACAATTACAATGAACTCTGCTCACAAGAGTCTCTTGCACTCTCACAACTGTGTCACACTGATCCAAACAAAATCGACCAACACTTAGCCAATTTTCAGCCTCTGATCGGACTGCCTTGCTTGTGAAATTCATGTGGAATGAAATCCCTATTCTTTAGGAAATTCAACCTTCCAAAACTGTGCAATTATCATGGGAAATCCTATGGTTTTTTACTGCATTCAAGCCTACTAATAATACAACTGATAGTTAACATCCGTTTAACCTTTATCTCAACTAGGTCTCCACTAGAACTAACATGCATGCAACTATTAATAGTAAATCATTAGTTACATGACATATCACTACATGTGAATTAAATCTGATTTAATTCACTTTACCTCTCACTAGTGCAACAAACAGTTACAACTAGTTAAACTGATTTTAAGTCAATTAATTGAGTTAACTGATTTCTCATGCATTAAACTAATGCACTAACTGCAACTTGGAATCAATAACTAATAGAATCACTCAACATGCCTCACCAACCACCCTCAACTTGAAATTCATGAGCTAACTAAGTTTATCACACTCAGTTAACTAGTACAAGTGATTATGAGATAATATTACATTTTATTGTCGAATTTAATTAAGGGAAAATTAAATTAGACGCACATTTCTTGTTGAATTTTCAACACTCCCTCAATAAGAAAGGGATTATTAGCTACCCCAATCCTGCCTCTATGGTATTCGAATTTTCTCCTGGTGAGCACCTTCGTCAGAATATTTGCATCCTGATCTTCCATGGGAATGTACTGAAGTAAAATAATGCACCTCTGAACACAATATCTGAGACAATGGTACCGGATGTCTATATTCTTGGAACTATCATGGAATACCATATCAACAAAGAGTTTAATGCAACTCTGGTTATCAAAATGTATCTTCGTCAGATCCATATGATGACCAAACAAACCAACCAAAATATTCATCATATAGATGGCCTCACATGTAGCCTGATTGGCTGCCATGTACTCTGCTTCGATTGAACTGAGTGCCACAAATATCTTCTTCCTGTTATACCAAGAAATTGTTGTTGATCCTATGTTGAAGATCCCTCCTGATGTGCTCTTTCTGTCTGATGGACTGCTTGCCCAATATGCATCGATGAAGCCTTGAAGCTTCACTCATCTGTCTGTATGTACCATAATACATACTCTGTAGTTCCCCTGAGATATCTCAAGATGTGCTTCCCCGCTTTCCAAAAAAGCTTGGTCAGCTTAACCATAGCTTGACTCAACTAGTTAACTATGTAGAAAATGTTTGGTCTAGTGTTCACCAAGTACATCAGTGAACCCACAAGCTTCCCATAAACAACAGTTTCCACTACCTCACCCGAAGTAGCATCCTCCTTCCTCCAGTTTCCTGGAAGAGGAGTCTCCATGGGTTTAAACCTATCCATGTGAAACTTTCTCAGAATCTCTTTGGCATACTTGCCTTGAGAAACAAATAGCTTACCATCCCGCATCCATATTTCCAAACCAAGGAAATAGTGAAGGAGTCCCATGTCCTTCATCTCAAACTGTCTTGCAAGATCCTCTTTGCAAAAAAGTATGAGCTGCTCATCACCTTTCAAAATTAGATCATCAACATAAAGTACGATGATCAAGAGCTTACCATCAACCACAATCTCGTACAGGTTCACATTCGCTTCACTCTTCATGAAGCCCAACTCGATGAAATAGCTGTCAATTCTAGTTTACCAAGCACAATGTGCTTGCTTCAGCCCATACAATGCTTTCTTGAGTCTGCACAAATTCGACTCACTGTCAAAGATCTCAAAACCACCTGGCTGCTCTATGTACACTGCTTCCTCAATAACTCCATCGAGAAACACATTTTTCACATCCATCTGATGTATCTGCCACCCCATCTGTGCTGAGAGTGCAAGGATAGATCTAATAGATAAGTGTCTTGCAACTGGTGTGAAATTATCCTCATAGTCAATCCCCTCAACTTGTGAGAATCCTCAGGCTAAAAATATAGCCTTGTACTTCTCCACACTCCCATTTGACGCCTACTTCACCTTATAGATTCATCGGATCCAGCCATCGATTTTTCAACTGGTCTTGGGACAACTTCTTATGCACTGTTATTGATGATGGAGTCATAATCCTCAACCATGGTGTCAACCCAAATTGGTTGCTGCACTGCTTCCTCAAAAGAGGATGGTTCTTTCATAATACATTTTCTCATAAGAGCCATGTATCCAGTAAACCTGTTTGGAGACTGTCTCAGTCTGCGCAGTGAAGTAGGTGCTCCTACATGTTCTGCCGCATCAAGTCTTAATCTGTCAACTTCCGTGGTGTTCTTTTTACCATGTCTGGTGGATGGCTCTGCATGAGTGTTTTTTTCCACTCTATTATCCTCCACATGCAGTTGTTCCACATCTTGAGGTTCATCCTTTGGAACCAAGAGTTCCTCATCTGCATGAAAATCAAGCTCCCTCTCAAGGGACAATCACATGGCTTTCTCCTCATCAAATTTTATATCTCGTCTCACAAAAATCATCCCGATATTTGTGGGGAGTATCAGTGTACCCCACAAATATCCCAATCTCAGTTTTTGGTTCTAGCTTCTTCCTAGAATATTTGGTCACATGGAAATAGACAGACGAGCCAAAAATTTTAAAATATGAAACATCAGGTTTCTTACTAGAAATATCCTCCTTTGGTGTACTCATTTCAAGTATCCGATGAGGACTACAGTTTTGCAAAAACACCACTGTGTTGCATGCCTCTACCCACAGATGCAATGGTAGGTCCTGATCATGCAAAATCACTCGTTCCACACCCACAGTTGTTTTGTTCTTTATTTCTGCGACTTCATTCTGTTGTGGGTTATGAGGCACAATCAACTCTCTCTGAATTCCTTCTTTGCTATGGAAGTTCTTGAATTCATTGGAGATGTAATCACCACCATTTTCGCTCCTTAGAGCCTTCACATGCTTTTCCATGTATTTCTCAACCATTGCTTTGAACTCACAAAATTTTGAGAACGTATGATCTTTCTTCTACATGAAGTAGATCCAACACTTTCCAGAAAAATCATCAACAAAGATCACATAAAAACCTGTTCTTTTCTGTCAAAGCTGTAGAGAATGGTCCACACACATCTGAGTGAACTCTCTCAAGGATTCCCGCTGCTCGGTTCTCCTTCTTGTGAAAAGTGGCCTTTGCATACTTCCCCATGGTAAATCCCTTGCATGTGTCTATCTGTGCAAGAGTACCATTTGGAAGCCCCATAGAAATCTATTGCATGACCTTCAAAGGTCCATGGTGTATATGGACCAATATCCTGTGTCGTAACTCATGCTCATCCCCACTCACCACTTTTTCTGCTTTACCCATCAATGCTGCGCAACCATATACATCAATTTTGTAGAGATTATTCACAAGAATCCCAATACTCTTTGCTTGTCCTGTGGCTTTGTGATGAAGTAATGTTTTCCCTTCACTAAAAACCACATCATAACCTATATCCTCCAACATAGCAACTGAAACTAAATTATTTTTCAAGCCTGGTACATGCATGACATATTTTAATAAGAAGGGTTTACCTGACTGTCTCTAGAAAGTAACTGTACCAATTCCGGTAGCGCTATACCTCTTGCCATCACCCATTTCGATATGCATATGGAGATCCATCTCCTCCAAGCTACTGAAAAGTTATTTTTCTACCGTCACGTGGAAAGATGCACCACTATCCAAGTACCACACTGATCCCATCGCACTAGACACCATGCATGTGATGAGTGAGAAGTCTAACTCAAATTGCGAGGCCAAAGCCTCACTAGCTGCAGATCCTAAAGCATTCTTGTTCTTCTTCTTCTATGGACAATTAGTATCATAATGTCCATGCTCGTTACAGTGAAAACATTACACTCTGGACATGTCACGCTTCTTGTCTTCTTTGTCGGTCTCAGATTTGGAATAGGAATTCTTTTCCTTCCTCTTCTTTGCCTTACCAGGCAAGGCACAATTTTCCTCATCATCCGTCTTGGATGAGGATCCATCCTTCGTATTCTGCCTAAATTATTCTTGCACCAAATCCGACCAAAGTCGCTCCCAATCTGGTAGATTTTCCCTCCCATTGACAAAGTCTTGATAATTATGCCAACTCTTAGGAAGGCATAGAAGAGCTAGGCTCACCAAGTCATCTTCCGCTACAGTAATTCCGACACTCCAAAGCTCATCTCGATATTGGACAAACTTGGTTAAATATTATGGAATGGTATCACCTTTCTCCATTTTGATTTTCCTGAGCTTGTCCTTCAGTGCCAATTTTCTGTGGTCACTGCTACTCTGAAACAGATCTGTCAAAGCCTTCCACATTTCATATGGAGTCGCTTTTCCATGGAGACTTGAGACAATGTGGTCTTGTATTCCCTCCAATAAGATCCTCCTTGCCTTTGCAACCTTATTTTTCCAAGCATCAAGAAGAGAGACATCTGATACTGTGGATTTGGGAATGTCATTATCAATGAATTATTTCAACCCATTGTCCTCTATAATTTCCTCCATATTGTCTTTCCACACAATATAATTAGAACTTCCCTCGAGTACATATTCCAATCTCAAGCCATTGAAATTCATCTTGATCTGTAGTCACACCAAAGAATTTTTTGAAAATTCGAATGCTATTAAGCACAAAATCAATTTCTTCTTCACTATAGTGATTTCCTGCGCTCTGATACCATGTAGAAATTATACAAACAATATGTATACCAATGGATTCAATCCGATCATGCAATATGCTAAAGCAAGATGTTGAATCCTTCTACAAATCAATTGCGGAAAATAAACAAGATCACCAATCATAACAAGTAAATAAAGAAGAAAAACAAACCACAACACAAATATTTTCCAGGGAAATACTACTTCTCAAAACCCCTCTATCTTCTATTGTATATTCACCAAGGAATCATGAAAAAATTACAATGCACTATTCTGACAAGAGTCCCCTGCACTCTCACAAATGTCTCACACTGATCCAGAAAAATCGACTAACACTTAGCCAATTTTCAGCCTCTTCTCAACCTACCTTGCTTGCGTAATTCATGTGGAACACAATCCCTATTCTTTAGGAAATTTAGCCTTCCAAAGCTGCACAATGTTCATGGGAAATCCTATGGTGTTTTACTGCATGCGGGTAACCTACTAATAATACAAATGATAGTTAACATCCCTTTAACCTTTGTCTCAATTGGGTCTCCATTGGAACTGACATGCATGCAACTATTGATAGTAAATCATGAGTTAAGTGACAGATCAATGCATGTGAATTAAATATGATTTAATTCACTTGACCTCTCACTAGTGCAACAAATAGTTACAACTATTTAAACTGATTTTAACTCAATTAATTGAGTTAACTAAGTTCTCATGCATTAAATTAATGCACTAATTGCAACTTGGACTCAATAACTAATAGAATCACTCTGCATGCCTCACCAACCACCCTCAACTCGAAATTCATGAGCTAACCGAGTTTATCACACTTAGTTAACTATTACAAGTGATTATGAGATAAGATTACATTTTATTGTCCAATTTAATTAAGGGAAAATTAACTTAGACACACATTTCTTGTTGAATTCTCAACAAGAAACCCATGTACAAATATTTTTTTCTTTTACAAAAATAAATATTTTCTTTTCTTTCTTTTGACAAGTACAATGATTACATCAATTCATGACATGATAATTATTAAGACCGACATTAGTTACATTTCAACATATGGCTCATATTACACATATAGTGAAACATTACTAACGATCTATACATGCTATGAGATGGTTATAATAACTGATGGGTTACAATTGAATATCTTCTTATGCTTTGTTAGCTTGCACATAAAAAATATGTTAATTTTACAATGCTTGAATGTTTGCAAAAGGAACATTTAATTCCAACAAAACAAAATTTCATTCCAACAAAACAAAATTTAATACTTCTTGAATTTCTATACCAAGTAGTCATAAAAATAATGTGATATTATATAAAACACATAGAGTCCTAATTATGTGCATTTAAAAGAGGCAATGGCTTCATAAATGGCCGAGACATAATTTGACTTCCTAAGATGGTACTCATGCTAGAGACACTTCCATGGAAAGATCCACTCTTAGAATAGCTCCCTGAATCAAGCCACATGTAGGCAATATAAAAAATATATATATGGAAATCATAAAATATAAAATTTCTATATATCTATGAGAGAGAGAGAGAGAGAGAGAGAGAGTTACCAAATGATATAGATCAAGTGCACCTTGCATACCTAGAAAAACATAATAGATTCATAAAAAATACACAAAAACCAAAGTAAAGTGTTCTCTATACACACTCCACTACCAACAATTAGGTCTTCTAATACAAATAGAATAAAATGAACATAGATGTGAATAAAAACATCATAGATTGCTTTTAATTGTCACTATTTTTTTCAAGAAATAAATTGGAATAATTCCCTCTCCCAAGTAAATCTACTTCAAGTAACCAACCTTTTACAAAAAGATAAAAAAAAGTAGGCCAATCTAAATAATTTTATATGACACAGAGAAAGACACCCAATATGGGTTTGAAATCGTTACAAACTTCAAATCCAGAAAGCCAAAAAATTTCAATTATAAACTTCTATCGGTCATCTCTTCACTAAATTGTGCTTCATTAACTAAATAATAAGTAGAGGAATCTGGCCAAACTATTTTGGTTGATGTGAGGGAGAATGAATCATGGTGAAAACCCTTAGGGTTTATAGGCCTGTCCCTACAACAGTGCATCGAGGCGTGCAGCTGGGCGAGATGACAAGCGTACGTTTTTGTCAGACTGTTGCAAACACCTGGGCATCCCTTGGCTGGTATTGAGGCGTACAGAACGTGGTCTGAAGACCGTCTAACTCTAACCGGAAGCAGGATGAAGGTTAGGGTAAATTACTATTCCATTTTCACGCGACGGGGTTTGAAGATTAGGGTTTCTGATCAGCAGTGGACATCTCGCTATCGTGGTGTCGAGATAAGAAGTCGCTTTAGTCGTAGAGATGGGTTTTGATTGTGAGTACGTGGACATTGAGCCAACGCCTGAAAACCTGCTCACATGTTGGGGCCATGAAATTTCAGAGAAAAACTTGGATCATTTTTTCCCGAAAGTTGCAGAGAATGCTCAAGTCTTTAGTGAGGCTGAGGGAGTCGACGAGTTTACTAACAAGGCGAAATTGCTAGAGGATACGCTCCAAAGCACCTTGAGCGGGCGCTGGAAGGTTCTAAATAACTTGGGCCAGGTCCAGGTGAAAAATCCTCAGGTCAGCGAAGTAGGTGGGTTGCAGCATCGCGACCTTTTTTCCAATCTCTCTCTTTCGAGGCTAGTTATTCCATTTTTTCCTTCATTTACTAGTGGGTTAGAAGATATTGTTGTCAGTTATGGTTTGAAAGGACTTGCGGGCTTAAAAGCCCTAGGGGAAGATAGGCAGCAAAGTCTATATCCCAGAGGTGGAAGAATCAGGGGTGAATCCATTGTGAATCAGAAACCCTCTCTGAGTCAGGGTTTGCATTTCTCAATCGCTCTGACTTCCCTTGCAAATCAAGCGGCCTACTTGAATCCAGTTCTGGGAGAAGCTCAGCTTCAACAGCTTCAGGTGGAGGCTCTGGTGTTTAGTTAATCTAGGGTTTCATCAAATGAAGCAGTAGAAGGAGAGCTAAGAAGGCTTGTGGAAGAAGAACAGGAGATTGGATTGGGTCAGGAAGTTGGGCCGGTAGAAGGGAAAGTTTTGGCAAGGGTTTTGGCAGAGGGGGATAATAGAGAAGCAGAAGTAAGGTGACTGGGGTCGCCTGTGATTGAAGTGACAAATGCTCCTGTTACTCAGGAAGTTGGAGAGGGTTAAGGGTGAAAGGAGGAAGTGGGTGAGAAAATAAATAAGCAGAAGCCTATTAGGCAGAAAGAAGAGTGTCCAAGTTGTGTCCTTGGAGTGGACATACGCATAGATGAAGTCATGGAAGCTACGGAGACAATATTGGTCGGCAGAGTTTGTGGAAGAAAGTTCTCGATAGATTACATCACGGACAGGGCTCAGACGGAATGCAAGAAGCTCTAAGGCAACCAACTGAGATCAAAATCTTGGATAGGGGTTGGTTTAGCGTCAGATTTGAGTATAAATATCATGTTGAATGGGTGCTTGAAAGGAACTGGTGTTTGGAAAGAGACCGATCTTGTTTCGCAGATGGACTCCTCTGTTCGATGCTCAAAAAGAAAATATGGGGGAATCGCCAGTCTGGGTTAAATTGCCAGGGTTTCCATTGCCTTTTTGGACTGAATCTACATTCCTCTCTATTGGGAATACCCTGGGCAAGTTCTTGGAAGTTGATAGATTGTTTATACAAACTAGAGATCTAAGTGTGGCGAGGATTCTGGTAAGTCTCAATCCAAGAGAAGGATTGGCAGACGCAATGACTTTGAAGTACAGGGACCTGGAGTTTTTGCAGGACTTGGATTATGAAAATATACCCTTCCGATGCCACATATGTCACAAATATGGAAATCTGGCTAAGGAATGTTTTCTAGGCCATCACCATAGAAGAAGACAAAAAAATCTCGTAAGGAAACATTTTGAATCACCTCAAGCATAAGTAAAAAAGGACCTGGAATTGAATCTTACGGATGAAGATACAGGGGCTACTTGGGAGAAGGTGGCGTCCATGGAACAGGTACAAAATGCTACTAAGAACCCCACTTCTGATAGGAATCCTGCACTAGTGTCCTCTCTGGCTCCCCTTTCAATTTCTGAGATAGCTAGGGCGACTCAGACGGATATGACTCTCTCTCCTCCCTCTTCCATTTGCTCATCCATTTGTTTATATCCTTTGGATTTTTCTGAGCCTGGTCCCTCCAGGCAGCTCCAAAATGATCTTTTAGATTTGAATATTATTCAAGCATCTATAGATAGCATTATCATGTCTATCCCGTCCTCCTCTGTGACTTCTCCTTCTACCACTGAAAGTGGAAAGGTCCCAAGCCTTCCTTGAGTCTCTTCCCCTGAAGCTCCTCCTTATAATCTTAGAACTCTTGCTAATCGCACTAGGAAAGGGTTGGTTGTTGGGGGCCTTGATTCGAATCCTGTTTTGATAGGACCGAGGAAGTTGAGAGGTAGGCCTAGCTGAAAGCAAAAATTGACATAGTAAATGGGAAGCAGAGGTCTTTGTTTGGGGTGCTTAGAGCAGCGCGGCCACCCTCCCAAGGCTTGTGATGATTTTTCTATCCTACAATTGCAGGGGTTTAGCTAGTCAGCCTAAAAAACTAGTGTTAAGGGAGTTGGTTAAATCACATAACCTAGATGTTATTTTGATTCAAGAGACGTTGGCTCAGGGAGAAGAAGTTAAGGGAACTCTTTCAAAAATGTTCCCAGGGTGGATATTTCATGCACTTGAGGCAAATGGCAGATCTGGGGAGTGGCCTCAGGATATAAAGTCAGGAAATTAAAAGAGATCTCTTCTTGGGGGTTTGAAAATTCTCTGGCGATATAACTATACTCAAATTAGCTCTGCCATCCCTTCCTTCTTCTGAATGTGTATGGGCCTTGCTCGGATAGGAAGCAGTTTTGGAACCCCTTCTTTATGAAATCTTGTCTCTATCATTCCAATCTCATTGTAGGGGGAGACCTCAACTTCTCTCTGGGGGCCTCAGAATCATGGGGAGCTTCAGCAAGAGCAGACCCTCTTACAGAGTTCTTTATAAATAAGCTGGCTGCCTCTCATCTGGTGGATTCCTCCTTACTCAAACCTCGGCCTACCTGGAGGAATAGAAGGGTGGGAGATGCATGGGTTGGAAAAAAGTTGGACCATTTTCTTTTGTGTGAAGAGCTGGTGGAGAGAATCTTAGTGTTTATACATTGGGTGGGGGAAGGGGGTTTATCTAACCACCTTCCAGTCTTCCTAGAAGTTAAGGGAGCTTTCAAAAAACTAGGGACTCCTTTTAAATTCAATTCCTCCTGGTTAAAAGAAGAATCTTTCATATATTTATTCCATGCTACGTGGAGAAAGGACAACTTCAGTGAAGATGAATGCAGGAGTCAATTTTTTATGAATAATCTGAAGAGAATGAAGTCAGCAACAAAGGAGTGGGTGACTCAAAAGAATCTGAAGGAAGAGGAGGAGCTGAGGAAAGTAAATGCAGAGCTGGATTTTCTTGAAAAACCTGAAGGAGATGGATACTCTACTCTAGAATCCCGGAATAGAATTAGAGAGCTAGAATCTGCAAGGAGGAAAATTCTTTAGTTAAGAGAGGAAAGCTAGCGCTTAAAAACTAGAGTGATATGGCTCCAGGTGGGAGACAAATACAAGGTTCTTTCATAATTATGCAAAAGGAAGAAAAAGCTCAAACACTATTTGGGAAATGCTGAAAGAAAATGGTGAGATGGCCCAACCCTTTGAAGACCTCGCTCTTCTAGTGGTCAATCATTTTAAAAAACTCTTCAGAGCCCCAGAGGAAGTTTCTATTGTAGAAGTCATCAGGGTGGCACAATTTTTTCCAAGTTATATTGATGAGGAAGGGAACGAAAGTATCATGGACCCTGTTTTAAGAGAAGAGGTGGAAGATATTCTAAAATCTATGCACAAGGACAAAAGTCCAGGGCCGGATGGCTAGACAGTAGAATTCTTTCAACATTTCTTTGAGTCTCTTGGGGACGAGCTGGTAGCGGTGATAGAAGATCCTAGGTGCACAAGCTCTATCTACCAGCCCTTCAATGCCACCTTCTTAGCTCTTATCCCCAAATCTGATCATCCTGCTTCTTTTAATGAGTTTCGGCCTATCTCCTTGTGTACCTGTATTTACAAGATAATTGCTAAATTAATTGCCTCCAGGATGAAACCTTTTCTTTCCAAGAATATTTCTAAAGAACAATTTGGGTTCTTGGATGGAAGGCAAATTCATGAAGCAGTGGGGGTAGCGCAAGAAACTCTTCATAGTCTAAAAAAGAGTGGGAAGAAAGGTGCAATTGTAAAAATTGACCTATCAAAGGCTTATGATAGGATTAGTTGGATGTATTTAAGATTTTTGTTGACTCATCTTGGTTTCAGGTTTGAATTCGTCAGATGGGTCATGGGGTGCATCTCAACATCCTTAATTGCAATTTTGATAAATGGTGCAACCTCAGAGTTTTTCAACCCTGAGAGGGGTGTTCACCAAGGTTGCCCTCTTTCCCCCCTCCTTTTCTTGTTGGCAGTAGAAGGTATAAGCTTAATGATACATGAGGCTAAGAGGCAAGGGGATCTCAAAGGAATTGAAGTGGCGGTTAAACTTTGGGTAACCCATCTTCTCTTTGTTGACGACATTTTACTGTTCATTAATGGAAGTATAGAGGATTGTCGAAGCTTAAAGAATATTCTGGATCTCTTCTTAAAAGCCACTGGTCTTAGCATTAATGGGAAAAAATCTTCCCTGACCACTTTAGGCCTTTCAAGGGATGAAGTGGGCAGGATAGAAGAATATCTGCATTTTGAAGTCAAATCCTTACAGGACTCCTTCAAGTATCTGGGTTTTTTTCTAAAGCCGGACAATTATCGGATACAGGATTGGAAATGGCTAATTGCTAAAATAGAGAACAGGATGAATCACTGGAGTTTTAAATGGTTGTCAAGAGCGGAAGATTGGTTTTAATAAAGTCTGTGGTGATGGCAATCCCTGTTTATTGGCCTAGTATCATTTGGGTACCAAAAAATATTCTGGCATCCATTAACAAAATATGTAGAAGATTTATATGGGTAGGATCAAAGGCAGAACATGTGACTCCTTGGGTTGCATGGGAAAAAATTGTCAGACCAAAAGGATGGGGTGGTTGGGGAATAAAATATCTCTTCCCTTTTTCCAAGTCACCAGCTGCCAAATTAGCTTGGAGACTTATCTCTACAGAGAACCTCTGGACATTGGTAACTAAAAGGAAATACATAGATCCAATTTCAACCCTTGATTGGCTAAGACTGCCCCAAAAATTCTCCAAAAACTCATTTTTGGTGTGGAAGGAAATGGTTTCGGTCAAGATAATTGAACAGGGTTTGGCTTGGAATGTGGGGGATGGGACACAGGTTAGATTGGGTCGAGACCCTTGGGTGGGCTGCTCGGAGAGATTTGCGCTAACAAGAGACCTGATTGAGTTCTTGAATAACAGAGGCTTCCTCTATCTCAATCATGTTTTCGACCATGGGAACTCCATGATTTGGAGGCAAAAATGGTTGTCAGGGATTGCTTTGCAATTGGAAGAAAGATGGAAAGAGGAGTGGGAGAATTATAGATTGGACACTTAGAACTCTCATATTTGCATCATCGACAAAAGAGACGAGCTAAGGTGGGTGCACTCACAGTCTGGGATATACTCGCCAAAATTGGGGTACAATTGGCTTATGACTCAGAATGGGTGGGAGGATCCAGCCTGGTGGGCAAAACCATTATGGAAGTTAAAAGGTCCGGCAAAGACAAGACTGTTTTTTTGGTGCATCCTTCAGAATAAATTCCCCACTTGGGACTTCTTACAAAGGAGGGGGAAGATAGGGCCTTGTTGGTGCTCCCTTTGTAAAGAAAGTGTGGAAACAGTGCACCATGTTTGCCTCACCTGCCCTTTCAACATTAGTCTCTGGAATGAAACCCTACGTCTGCTTAAAATTCCACAGAAGTGGGAGGGTCGGGAGGTTTTGGAAGCTTGGCAAAGGTGGTGGCAGGAATCCCCAAATGACAGAGTGCGATCCATTCCACTTTTAATTGCTTGGGGTACGTGATTTTCAAGGAACCAGGTGATCTTCAAAGACACTCCTTTTCCAATCGGAAGACTGGCGGCTGAAGGGGTAGCAATTTTTGAAAACATTCCAATTCCTTCAGGCCCATAGAAAAATAGAGCAGTCCAGCTAGAAGTTATTAGGGAACTATTCCATGGGCTTATTTTGACAGGGCGTCGGATATAAACAGGAGGTGTGGAGCTGGATTGGTTATCCATTTCCCATCTGGAAAAATCCTTAAAGCTTCAGTTGGGTTAGGCATGGGACCAACAATTTTGCAGAACTAAAAGCTCTGTACTTTCTTCTATGCTGGTTATCTCATAGGAATGTGTGTGAGGTTTAGATATTTGGAGACTCTATGAATATAGTAAAGTGGTTCAATGGGACTCAACTATGTAGGAACTATATTTTACTTCCTTTTCTTAATGAGATATCTCATCTAAAATGTTTTTTTCACTAAGATATTTGTTTGCCATATTTACAGGGAGCGAAACCATGATGCAGACTGCCTTTCTAAAGAAGGCGCTAAGAAAGATATGGGGGAATGGATAGCTGTGGAATTGGAGAATGGATTGGCTCACCCTATCGCACAACCTGGTTTTGTTTAATGATCCATCTGTTTACTGTATTTTCTCTATTATTGTATATAAACTGAAATTTCTCTTTCGAAAAACAATCTGATAAACTATATTTCCGGACCCTGGGTTGTTTTCCTTTCTGAGGAGGTCTTGGGGTTCCGTTCAATAATGATAATTTAAGCTTGTTGTTAAATTAGGAAAGTGGTTACTACCTGGTTCCAGCAAATTGGAAGCATAAAGCTTCAAAGGACCCTGTCTTTTTCCTACCTCTGTTTCAGCTGTCTCCTTTAAAAGGAATCCGGGAGGTGGAAAATGGACGGGACTTTATTTTTGAGACTCTTCTGTTTGGGCTGTTTGTTGAATATCTGCATGTATTTACAACAGTCGAAACTGTGTTTCTCTGCCTGAAAAGCGAGAAATGGAGTTTTCTTGAAATGCTATGCATATGCTCTATTACTTTCTATATAAATAGATGGTTCGATTTTTTTACGTGGAAAAAAAAATCTCTTCACTAACCACCTTAGGATGATAAAATAATACCCAAAATCAAATTGTATAGGGCAAGCATCTCTGTGAAAATGAGTATGAGGATCATGTCCACAAAAATATTAGGTTGTTAGGAATTTTCTCTATAACCAAAAAGAAAAGGAGTCATAAGTAAGAGAACATATAATAGATTTAATTTTAATACGACTGCCAATTATACTCACCTATTCTATCTCAGTATTAGGTACACATGCACAAACGAAATGATAATTTATTTCTAGAATCACATAGACATTCAAATTGTGGAAATCAAACACAATAATTCTATTGAAAATTTGGACATAATTTTATCATGTTTTATGTGTTAATATTATTTAAAGATGGAAAATTTTAAACTCTCTCAATAAATAAATCTCCTTATTTGGAGATAAATCATTAAGAGTTTGAATCATCGTGAGGCCTTCCCAAGACTAAGCCAACCACTGAACAATCCAAACAAAGATTTCCCAAGACCAAGGCAACCACAAAACAAGCCAGATAAATACTTCCCAAGACCAAGCCAACCACCAAACAATTTTCCTTGAAAAAAAAAAATATCTCCAATGAGTCAATAAGGTTGAATTTACTAAGAATGTAACTTCTCTAAATTTTGGCTTCATCAATCAGGCTTGCAACTTTGGCTTCCAAAAACTTGAACGTGCAGTAACCCAAGAATCACAAAAGCTCACACGAGTGGGCCAATAATAGTAGGAGATAAGACTTATTTCTTTTGTTGAGATGATTCTTTTCTTTGCTAGGTTGATTTATTTTATTCAAGCCTCCCCACACTACTTTTCTATCATAGATCAAATTCCAATATGTGTGTCACTAGAGGAGGTTTAATTCCTCTTATTTCTGGTCTTCACAAGGGCTAGAGTGGGCCTCTCTAGGCCGACTTTATCATGGATGATCGACTTGGTCACAGGGTCTTTATAGACTTTTCTAAACACCAAAATAATATTTTATTTCTTGATACAAGAGCCCAATTGGGTCTATTACATCATGAAATAAACTTTGAATCAAGACAAAAACCTAGAGCACTCAATGGGTGCTTATACTTAGGAACCAAAAACTTTGAGCATGAAACCCATGCTTTGATAAATAAATTTTATTTTACAATAATTTTATTTTTCTTTTGATAAGCACATAAGAGATACATCTTGTTATGAGCCAAATCAAATTATGAAGACCAATACTAGTTATAACTTTCCATTAGAACTTTGCATGGGTTGAAGATTGCAATAAGAAACAGTGAAGGAGGCATCCTGAAAGATCATTCCTGATCCTAGTTGGAAAATAATCACCTAAACTAGGTGGGGCCCACACAGGTGATTTTTGTCACAAAGTCTATTTTTAGACTATGTCTATTTTTAGACATGTCAATCATATTCTATGAGTTGCGGGATGCTATTTGTGGATGGTTGGTCAAGTTGGAAAAATAGACGGACTTCTATTTTTAGACATATTGGGCGGAGTCTATTTTTAGACTGCCAGTCTAAAAATAGATATGTCGAATATTATTAACTCTTAATAATATTTGGACTCTAAAAATTATATTATTCTCTTGGAGCACTTCAGTTAAGTGCACAAATGTGGAAAAATAGTTGATAGAAGGAATTACGCTATTCCTGAGGGTTTACTGGAGCTATTGCATGGAGGACTTCAGTTAGAACTCATGTGACAAAGTTTGGTGGAGTTGTAGAAGTAGTTGGTGGAGTTGTGTTTAGTTTAACTCAGTTAGACACAGTTGAGATAGTTGTATCTAGTCTAACTAATTGATACATTAGTGAGAGTGGTGTGAATTAATTAATAATTAATTCAATAAATATTAACTCATTAATCAACTGAAGAATACATCAGTTAACTACAGTGCATGGAAAGTTTAGTGGAGACCAGTGGAGAGGTAGGTGAAAGAGCAAGTGTGACTATCAGTTGTGACTATAATGTTGCATTGTTTGCACCACAAATTTAGTGGAGATGCCTATGAGTATCGCGTGAGAAAGGCTGGAGCAATTCGAGTTCATTCAGAGCCATTCTTCAGCAGGGATTGCGCAGTAGGGCAGGCTAGCATGTGGCAAAGATCGGTGCATGGATTTGCTAGATCAAGCATGATTAGTGTGTAGCGATTGGATTGTACTGAGAGCTTGTGATAAGCTTTGTATGAGGATTGTTACATGATCTCTATGACATATATTATATACAGATAGTTTGGGTTTTTAGCTTCAGGCTTTCCCATAAAACAACTGTGTTAATGTGTGTGAATTTTTATGCTTTCATGTGTGCATTGCAATTGATTTAATTTCTGCATGTGATGATCAATGGTGGAATAGATTCTGTATTGTGCATGAAGTTAAAATAGTGTGTGATCAGGAGAATCTTGGACATATAACATATTAGTTATATAATTTCTACAGCATGTTACAAACCTTCAATATCTTCTAGGGAAGATTGCTCCTCAAATAAACTCGTCTCTTCTTATTTTGTACATCACATTTCTTCTTATTCATAGAATTTCTCTGAAATGAAGTGCATGTGAATTTATCTCAAAGGAGGTTGAATTTCTACTTTATATAGCCTTCCAAGGGTTATTTAAGACCAATGCGAGGCCAACTTTAGCTATCTAGCTGACTTGTTTTTAGGAGAACTATAAACATTTTTCAAAAATACAAAATGATTTTCTTTCTTTGATACAAGTGACCAAATGGTTATTTACATAATGAAAATGACCTTTTTACTTAATAAAATCCTATAAGCATGTAATGATGCTTGACGTATTGACCGAAGACTCAAGCATGAAACCCATGCTTTATAAAATTTTCTTCTTACAATTTTATTTCTTATTTTGATAAATATATAATAATTACATCATGCCATGAGAAAAATGACAATTATGAAGACCAAAACTAGTTAAATTTCCAAATATATAGGATTATGTTGATTCAGCTAAGCCATAGGAGCAACACCAATTATGTTTGCATTTTGAGTTTCTCGCTCAGTTCAGGACAAATTTTCATCTGATACATGATGAAAACAAGAGAAATATGGTTCATGATATATGTTGCATGATGAGATTATCTAGTCTTATAAGTGCAGTGAAAAAATATATCCAAAGAAAGTGAAATTTGATCTCTTCAGGATGATGGCTCTTCTAGCCTTTCATGCTCACAAAAGAAACCTTGCAACACCTTCTGCAATTTTGGATGCAAGGAAACCCTAGAAACCCTAGTGTATTCACATGTGTGAAAATTAGAACAAAAATTACAAAATTTTGAAATCTTGATGTGTCTCTTAATAGGTCTAAGATCCATATTTATATATACTTTGTAAGAGGCTCCATTAGCCCTCTCTAGGCTAACTTTTCCTTGACTAGCTGACTTGGTCTTGGGAGCCTTCTAGACATTTCTAATTTCAAAATAATTTTTCTTTCCTTGGTACAAATTCCTAAAAGGGTCTTTTACAATATGAAAAGGACTCTTGACTCATGAAAAACCCTAGGAGAATTCAATGGATGCTTGACCTAATGAAAAAGTGCCTTGATCATGAAACCCATGCTTTACAAAAATATTTTTCTTTCTTATTTTGATAGATTGATCTGAACTGTACAAGATTGATTATTTTCACACTTTAATAAGGTTGTGTTTATGTGAATGAAGGAAACAGAGTTATTATGATGCCTTAAACATAAACTTGAGAACACAAAATACTATAACGAACAGAAAGAGAGGAAACAAATGCAAAAATTTGTTGGAGTTTGTCCCTCCTGGACTACGTCTCCAGGTTCACTTCCAAATGGGTGTATATTTTATTATGAATGCTCCAAAAAGGTTATTTACATGGAAATTCACCAACTGATATGTGCACACATGAAATTCTAGTTACTGTAAAAAATAAATGCTCTATCTCAGCTTTCCAATGCCTGTCTCCGTTCTAAAAAAGGCCCAAAGATGGCCAAGATACACTCAAAAGAGCATCGGTAGGCATACATAAATCTCTGTCCAAATTTTCACTATTCACTCCCCTATGCACTGGTGCAATGGCTTATTAGTCCCTGCCGCCTGCGGCATGGCAGGGACTATTGTAATCGCTTTTGGGTGTTTTATTAGTCACTGCAGGAAAATGCGATCGAGCCATTTAACTTAATATAAAGTTTTAAAGATAGATTTTTGCCTGCCGCCAGTGAGAACCAATCAACAATTTGGAGGTCTTATTTGGCCTCATATCGAGGCCAGAGTTATCGAAACTTAGGTTAAATGTAACTTGATTCCTCTTGTTTCCTATTTTTCTAGTTCCTATTGACTAATGCTAGCATTAGTTAGTAAGCATAAAATGTTTCGACAATTTCCGCAAAGAATTTGGTTTTGCTTAGTGGCACAGGTTAATGCTAGCCCATAATAGACTTCTTCGCTTCTTATTCCTTGCTTTATTCCATGCAGGAGAGCCATCTAGCTGTCAAAAGATCTTTCATTAGGTCATTAGTTGTCGCGTGCATACTTCATTAGATGTCTGAAAGAGAGCCTTCTAGCTGTCAAGAGATCCTTCATTAGGTCATTAGTTGTTGCGCACATAATTCATTAGATGTCTAAGTGCATGCTTATTTACTTATTCGTCCCTGCAATGGTCATTGGAAGGGCTCTCTGTTTTACTGTTATTTATTGTGCTGGTTATTCTCCCCTGCAATGGCCCCTGGAGCTGAAGGGCGAGCGAGCACATTCGATATCAACATACAGTTATAGTTACACACTACGAGCAAGCACAGTCGGTATCAACGTACAGTTACAGTTACAGGTATTACTTTTCTTCTGCATGTATTGCTTTTTTTTAAGCATCTTAACCTATAAAAAAATTTCAAAACTCAAATGCAAAATGATTCACTCTATTATTAATTCAGATGCAAAACTCAAATCATAAATCGACTTACCTCCGTCTCTGCATAATTGGAGGTTGTGCTATCTCGTCTCCCTAACTGTACAGTATCAACTCCTTTGACTCCACCCAGCTATGGTTAAAGAGACACTTCCACTCCACCCAGGACTGCCGCCTATAAATCACTGCAAAAACATCTATATTGAGCAAAATCCACTCAGATAAAAAAAACCCACCACATAAAATTACAAAAAGCCCAAAAGCCTTCTCAGTCAGAGTTCAGTCACAGTGCTTGGTAGCAAATTTTCAACAAATTTTTGAATCATGTAATCTTGGAAAATGGACATATGCTTTTTCTGGAAGAAAATAAACGAATAAACATATATATATATATATATGATTGAAATAAGCACTTTTAAGTTCTTGAATTTTAATTACTGAGGGTTTTTCTCTTTCCAGGGTTTCCGTATGAAACCATTCCGTTGAGGAAAAAACATTAACAACTCTGCATTGAAATTTGAAAATAGGTTGTAAAATAAGCCCCTTAGCTTAAGAATAAAAACTAATGTCAAATAATTGTTAAACTCCAAAGAAAATCCAAAGATTCTTAACATGAAAGTTTGTTTTCAATTACCTGATCGCTCTTCAAGAGTGTCTTCTAGTCCTCTTTCTCAACCATTGAACTCACTTCACTGTCTGATAACACAATTCTATAGTTCAAGTCTCCAAACCAAATTATTCGGCTGCTTTGTCAAAAATCAATCAAATTTCAGACTTCACAGAACAAAACAATAACAATTGAAACTCATGAATTATACTTACTCATGTCCCAAAGTTGTTTTTGGCAGTTCGACAGTGGGAGATCGATTAAAAACCATCTGTTTCAAGATTTCTGTAGCATCGGCGTTTCTGCGGATTTCATCCCCTTCCTCTGGAGGTAAGACATTCAATGGGTTTCAGGTTTAGTTTACTATGATTTCCATTCCTTCACGAGCTTCCTCCCCACAGCAGCTACTTCTTCCGAGAGACCGCCTTCAGGGCCAAATAAGTACCAGCCTGCGGAGCAGAAAAGGAAGGCTCTCCCATGCATGTCGGGCGAGGTCAGTCGGGTTCTTTCCTAACAAGCTTGAGCTTCTTCTTTAACCGGACCAGATTCGGGCCTTCTAGACTTTTGCATGACTAACTGACTGAACAGGATAGACGGCTAGTGATGCTGGTGGTGCTACTCATGCTTATGATGGCTTGTATGGCTATGGGTCAGAACCAGTTTTCCACACGGTATCAACATGCATCTGGTCCTCCGAATCTTGTTTGCCTAACATCTCCTTTCCACAGACCAGGGCTTCATTATTCCCTCGACATCTCCTTGGCAATGACTAGTTAACGCGAACTTGACAAGTTATGATAGCGGTGGATGCAGCCAATGAAAGATATATGAAACGTGGCATCATGGTTCAAATTTAAATTTTGTAAAATTTTGTAAAATATGCTTGTTCGGTGGCATTAATGCATGAATACGAAACGTGTCATTATACTTACTTGCAACTAAATCTATAATTACGTCAAGTCATACATTGTCAAGGTGGTTCCAATTAAATTTATCAATATTTTAAGTCAAACAAGAACATCGACTTCATGGCATCGTGGAAAATGCTAACAACAGGTCTATAGGGGAAATATATATTCTTGTATGTTATCATTTAGGTTTGACTAACCTGCATACAGGTCTCCAGGTGAAACATTATTTTATGTTTATTGATTAGTTTTTTATTATCTATGCAGAGTATAGAGGAGTCTTCCCGCCAGCAAGCAGAAATGAGCCAAGCTTCCAATACTAAATTCTTCAAAACTTAGACCCCAACACAATATATAGTAAATATCAGACCTGGAAATTTCTACGCAGCCTTATCCCATCTCTCACCCCTCCTAACACATAGCATGCATAGTCTACCACTGTGTCCACCCCTATGTCATCCATTTAAGTGCCACTTATATAACCTTTAGCGGAGATCCTGGGAACTTCAACATAGATCGTTGAACTGCCCCCTTGCCCCCTTTCTTTCACTTGCCAGAAATACACCTGGAGCAAAAATTACCACCACTAAAATTAAGATTTGTATTCATCTATGCCAACCTCGAAAGATCATCAGTTGGAGGCACAGTCAGCTTGGTCCAACGATTTTGAAACAACTATCTGATCATCCTTAGAATGAAAGGAAGCAGTAAAGAGAGATATGCAAACTCTTGATTGCCTTATTGTTGAATATGTTTCATTTTTATCAAAATTTCCTATTTTTTGTTCTATGCACAATGCTTGATTTTTGTCGAATTGTAATCCATTATAGAAACTCATTTTTGTTAAAATTGCTCCATGGATTTTTAGCTATTAAGATATTACTATTAGATAATTCACATCACTTTTTTTCTACTATAATGTTAGACTTGTACAACCGCCGTTTCTTCTGCAAGTACACAAAATATCCCTTATGTATGTGATCCATTTTCTGGACCACGAAGGTATCAATATATGCTAGATATCTATTCATGATAACATTCAAATGGGACTTAATCCTCAAGTAAGAAACTGGAACATTTTGCTCATTCCGACTATGCTTTGATGTGTTATGGAAACCTACATCCTCTTCTCGCATTTATTGGGGAGCTTCAAATGTTAAAGAAATGACACTGAAAAATGCGATAGTGAAGGGAATTACATAACACAGAGTACATTCCAACAAAGCTGAAGCATATACAACAATCTGTTCTGAATCTGCTGGATTTTTTTTCGGCGTTGGAGAGCTTGACAAACTGCTCCTTTGTGAAGGACATATTTTCCAACATTGTCAATGAGCAATGCCACCCTGTCAGGTCATCTATTAACATAGTTTGGACATCCGTAGTTGCTTTATCTACAATTTTGATACTTTTGGTGACCAGTTGGACTGTTAAGGCCTGTCAAAATGGAAGAAGACAAATTTCCAAAGGCTGTGTCATCCCGAATGATACCTTTTCTGCCATTAGTTCACCAAAGAAGCAGCAATATTGTTACAGAAAGCCACATGAAAATGCAAGACATTCATGCAAACCCACAAGCCTAAACCGAGAGATTGTGATGTAAATTAGTTTAGACGATCTCCTCTTGAGTCTTAAGTTAATTCTTTAAGCTAGTTGGAAATTAACTTCCATCCAAAAAAAATACATAAATTATAGTAATATTTTACATCTTGATATTATTCAGGTATAGCCTAACCCAAATGCCCACACGTGATTCTTTACCAGGATTTGGAATGTCCAGGAAATCCAACTCTCCATAGGTTTTCCATGGCGGATAGTCAATTATATGTAGATAAAAAAGTAGATAAACAAACAACAACATAGAGAGAAGCAGTTTTAGCAATTGCAAGGACTTGAGTGTATATAATATCAAGAGGGAAAGATTACTGTAGATGCGTGCAATATGTTGTAATTCATGTTATCTTAGTTTACTAGTTTACTGGTTAAGTTCTTCCTAAAGTCTAGATTAATTGATTTTGGAAGGACAGATTAAGTTCTTCATTGCCGGCTCTACTGCAGGTCTTACCAATCTTCACCATTAGCAATCTCGGAGGCTTTATTCAATACAAAGAGATATCGAGGCATGGTCTACAAATTTGATGACCTCGTATACAGAAATGGAGAAGATAGAACCTTGTCAGTCAGAGCATTGGTATCCAGAGGTATCACATATGCTGTCGTCAATGAAAATTTGTCAGTATTTGACAAATTTTAGCTCCATCCTCTGGCTGAGTTACTGGGATTGTCAGACCCCACCACCCTGCTCAAGGCAGGGACTAGCTGCGATGCAGCCTGTCTTGTTTTTTTATAATACCTTGGGAAGGCTCGAGGGTTGAACCTCTCGGGCTATACATATCATTCAGTTTGGTTAGGTCGATAAACTATTACATGGTTCAATTACATTACAACACCAAGCGCACTTTAGATTAGAGCATCCATAAAACCTTATCTCATTAATACAATAAATATGGTATGGTGCATAAATATGTTTATACAAGGTTTAAATAGATCATATAGTTTTTAAATCTCCACGATATGTATTGGATTTATGCCCAAAGTAATTAAACACATGAATTTGGAGGAATATGACATATCGCAAACCACTCCAACGGTCATAGCCCCGTGGCATCTGACTGTGCCACTTTACCTTGCCACCTATGCACCAAATACTCCGACGTGATTGGACATGCATGTTCCGACAGTTATCACAATTCTCCAACGGTGTTGTATTACAGTTTCTCCCCAGCGGTCTCGGATTCACTGTGCTATGGCGGACATATATATATTTGGCATATGGTAGAACCATAGCCCAATGGTGTTATGGCGTATATACCTGTGTCACATAACCATTAACCAGCGACTCTTGTGACCATACACTTGGAGGTATTGGATTGATGCAACAGGAATCCGACAGTGGAATGTCAAACATAACATATATTTATATAGTTTTGAAACCATATAAAGTTTAAAACATAATATGAATCCACCATACCCTATCACCGTGACATTTATATAGACATTCAAAGTGGGGCGATTTTAAGATTCATATTCTTCAAAGTTTCCAAGCATGTTTTTATCTTGAACTACTTCAATACAGAATATAGACATAATATAGTCTCCAATGGTTGGAGTAATTCTGGGGCTATCACTGTTACAGGTGACGATGAGGTGAGAGAGATCAATTTTTTCACTTCTCCAACACGGTGCGTGGACGCTAATTTGCTCAGATTTCCTTGTCTCGATTCGTCTTTTCCAGTGTATATCTCCGTAACATCATTACACTCGAATAATTCGAATAAGGTGTTCAGAACGAGGTATCTGCTACAGCAGCGGTGTTTGGTTTTTGCTTGGTTTTTGTTCTAGTGGCATATGCCGTTATGGACAATTTAGATACCCTCGGAATGCTCTAGGGATTTTCGCAAGAGGCAATTGTAAGTCATGGCAATTTCTCTCAAGAGACAGTTTGAGAGAGAGGTTCTTCAGAGCACCAGAAAAGAAACACATAGGACAGTAGTGGACACTGGGGAGAGCAGCACAGAGAATAGGGACAGTGGGCAGAGCAGCAAGGGCAAAGTAGCTAGTTTTCAGTGGACAGTGGGCAGAGCAGCAAGTTTTCAGTGGTCAGACCAACAGATATTGAAGAGTTAAGCATAAAACAAAGGGTCAGTTTTGGGTAGAGATTTTGATTTCCCTTAATATCATCATGATAATGGGACAAGAAACTTTAGAACCCGTGGAAACAAATGATATAGGGCAAGTGAAAATTGCCTCATCAACGAAAACTGGAAAGTGGGTTTGGGTCAATGCCAAACAATATGAGGGCATTTTAAAAAGGAGACTAGCTCGTCTAAAATGGGAGCAGACAAGGAAAAAAAGGTCTCAAAGGGAGAGTATTGTTCGCAAGAAACAACATTCAAACAAGTCTTCTTCGCAAACATGTGGCAACAAGTCCAAAGGAAAAGAAAAAATTAATGATAATTATGCTTTATATAGTCCCACATCCACACCTCTCACTTGGTCATCTGATCTTTATGTGAAAGAGCTCTTAAATGTAAAAGAAAGGTTGGAAGTAGTAGAAGCTAAAGAGCTGGAAAGAGATTGTACAATCCATATAATAACAGCTGAAAATCAGGCTTTAGCAGAAAGCAACAAAGTTCTGAAGGAACAAGTGTCATTACTGCAGGAAGCTCTCCGAATAGGGAAAACAGAATGGCAACGCATGAAAGCGGAGGTGCAAAACATGAAGAAATTTGCAGTGGAGAATACAGAGGTGATGAATGCGAAGCCATCTCAAGATAAGGGGAAAGCAGTTGCTCAAATAGACAACAATGAAGAAACATCAACAGAAGGGAGGAAAGGGGATCCCACAAAACTTTCCAAAACTTGGGCTCAAGTTATTAGCAATTCTGCTAAGAGGGAAGGAGAAACAAACATTCAGGTTAACAACATGCAAGATAGAGAAAGCAAGGAAAGACTGGATAGAGCAACAAACATAATTATTAAAGGGGTGAAGGAGTATGGGAAAAATGAATGTGCTCTTGACCTTGCAAGAGACTTCTTGAAAGACAAGCTCCAATGGCAAGGACAAATATGTCAAGCATGGAGAGTAGGTAAGCTTAACGGTGAGAGAGCCAGGCCCATAAAAGTCATCATGCCCAACTTGCGTGATAAAGATATCATTCTAAGCAAGAAGCAACTCTTAAGGGGTTCTCGGTTTTTTCTAGAAGAAGATTTAACTGTAAGACAACAAGAGGAAAGGAGGGATGAAATGACAAAAGTTAGGGCAACAAGAGATGAGGGAAAAAGAGCATGGATTTATAAAGGTAAAGCCATGATTGTGCAATTTGGACCTCCTTCCAAAGCAAGGCAGCAAAATGATAACAAAGAAGAGGCAGCAAACTCTTTAGCAAGAAATGAGGAAGCAAGGTCATTATGGGCAAGCAGGGACAAAGACTCAACTGTGAGTCTTGCATGTCAAAACAAATAGCAATCAAGTCTTACCCAGGTTTCCTTAAGATTAGTTTGTTGGAATTGCAAGGGTTACCCATGGAGACGAGGACCTGGGTTAGGGCCTATTGCGGAAGGTAGAGACATAATTTGCCTCATAGAAACACATGAGCATGAAGGGTGTAAGACACCTTTGTTTGAAGGGTACTGGAAGATAGTAGTGTGGAACAAGGCAGCAGAGAATGGCAAAGGGCACGGGGGTATCATGGTATTAATAAGAGAAAAAGAAGGTCGTTTCATTTAGCTAGAAAAAGTAGACCCAAATAAGCAATTTTTTGGGCTTAAAATATCAGAAAATGGAAATCACATTAGAATAGCAGCATGCTATTTTGCGCTGCAAGTTTCAAAAATCTACAAAAGTAGAGGGCTTGACCACAAAGATCCTTTTGCAGCCCTAAAAACAGATATTGCAATATATTCTCAGCTAGGTGAAGTCCTTATAGTGGGGGATTTCAATGCTAGAACTGCAAGTGAACAAGCTAGCATTCTTTGTTGTAAAGAAGACAGTGACCCTATCTGGCTTACAGAAGAGAGTAATCATCAATGGGAACGAATTTCAGAGGATAAAGGCTGCAATATCTTTCGAGAACAACTGCTTATGCTATGTGGGGCCTTCGATTTAGTCATTTGTAATGGTTTGACTAGATGGGAAAAGTCCGGTAATTTCACTTGCAATACTTACAATGGAGCAAGTGTAGTAGATTATGTAATTTGCTCGCATAGTTTATGTGAGAAAATGGAGGAAGTGTTGATTGGAGATCAAATTTGGGATTTAAAATCAGATCACAAGCCAATCTATTTAAGTTTCTCTTGGACCGGAAAGAAGCAATTAGGGTCAAAAAATCAGTGTGTTCAACAAAATCCCCCAAAGGGAAGAATTCTCTTGAATCCAGAGAATTGTAATACCTTCAAAATAATGCTAGAGAGGCTCTTCAAGAAGGAGGAAATCCCATCTCATGGCCTTCATAGTCACAGATTAACACATTTAATTCAAAGTGCACTTGCGGAGTGCAAAAGAGCAAAAATTAAGAAGTCTGAAAAAAATTGTTTTCCTGTTAATGCTTGGTTTGACGAGGAATGCAAAAAGGCAAGGAGAAGGTGGAAGGAATCAGACATGGATAACATAAAGCTCAAAGCTTTCAAGCAGATAGTAAAAAAGAAAAAAACTGATTTCATGGTTTCAAGGAGAGAAGAACTAATCTTCCTCGGGAAAAATAACCCCAAATTATTTTGGAAGGAGCTCCAATCGAAAAAGGTGCAAACTGAAAACAACATTACAGCTTCTAAATGGTTTGACTATGCAAGACAACTTTATGATCAGGATCCCAAGGTTGACCCTCCTCCCTTGGTCAACACAGACACAAAACTCTTCACGATGCAAGAGGTAGAGATGGGTATCAAGAGGTTGGGCGCTGGAAAAGCAAAACACTTAGATGAACTCCAAGCAGAGTATCTAAAGTGGGGCTTAAAAATTCTTTCACCTCACATCACAAAAATTTTCAACAGCATCTTACAGCAAGGGTTCCCCACAGATTGGACAACTAGTATGGCAATACCTCTTTTCAAGAGTGGTGATGTCAATAATCCCTCCAATTATAGAACCATAATGATAAACCCCTTGTTTGCAAAGTTATTTGGAAGCATGTTAGAAAATAAAATCAGCAAGTGGGTAGAAGAAAGAGATAAACGTGCTAAAGGGCAAGCAGGTTTTAGACCTAAACATTCCACAGTTGATTATTGTATAACTTTAAGGCACATCATTGAAAAATTTTGGGAAAAAAAAGGAAGAAGTTTTATGTTGCTTTGTTGATTTCAGAAAATCCTTTGACACGGTTCCTAGGGATAAGCTTTGGGGTAGAATGGAGGAACTCAGGGTTCCCAAGCATTTGAGAGCAGCTGTGCATAGGTTGTATGAAGAGGTGAAAGTCAAAATCAGAACTTCAATTGGCATTTCTGAAAGTTTTAGAAGCGATATCGGGGTCAAGCAAGGTTGCCCATTGTCTCCTACCCTTTTTGGGTTATATATTGACAAGCTTGAAGAGTGGCTAAATTCGCAAGGGGGTGATGGTATCCATTTGGGCAAGTTCGTTATCAGGCTTCTTTTGTACGCAGATGACCTTATATTGATTGCTAAATCGGCTCTTGGTTTGCAAGAGCATTTACGTTCCCTTGAGCATTTTTGTAGAAGGGTTGGGATGCAAGTCAATATTAGCAAAACGAAAGTAGTGGTTTTCTCTAACAAGAGAAAGCATAACCAACATAAGTTCTATTTTGAAGGCAGCGTTCTGGAAGAAGTTGCAGACTACAAATACCTCGGAATTGACTTCAACAGAAATTTAAGTTGGGATGGTTGTAGAAAGAAAAGAACTTTAAGGGGTTGGAAAGCATTTTATGCTCTTCAAAACAAGTGTAGAGAGGCAAAGTTGTGGGACTGGAAAACCGCTCTAACTCTTTTTGGGCTTCTAGTGATTCTGGTGATTCTTTACGGTTGTGAACTGTGGGCCAGCAGCACAACCAAGATGCAGTGGAAACAAATTGAGAAAATTCAGATACGTTTGATTACAAACAGATTCAAAATTAAAAGTGCAGTTCCTTATGCTATCCTGTTAAGTGAAACAGGGGCTGCTCCTATTGAAGCAATTGCTATGGTGCGAGTCATAAGGTATCTGAAAAAAATTGAGCAAATGGAAGAGGGTAGATGGCCTAAGGTGGTGTTTAGTGACAGATTGTGAAAAAGACAAAAGACTTGGATGCGGCAAAATAACAAATGGTTTAGTAAATGGGCTATTTGCTTGAACATGTGTCCTACAAACAGTAAAGAGATAAAAACTTTTGTTATGGATAAATTCCACAAACATACTTGGAAGAAAGAGCTAGAGAGAAAGAAGAAGTACTACATGGAAGAGTTTAACCCCACGCAGAACCATCAACAAAAGGCGTACATAGGGGCTAATATTTCTTGGAGATCTAAAATTCTTATTGCTCAATTAAGGACTAATTCTCATCAACTCCGTTGTGAAACAGGGCGCTGGAAAAGGCCAAAAGAAATGTGGGAAGAAAGAGTATGTATTTTTGCTCCTCCGGAAAAGTGGAAACAGAAAAAAATTTCATTCTAGAATGTGAGGCCTTCAAAGACACCAGGGAAAAATATGCAGGTATTCTGGCAGCTAATTCTTGGGATAAGCTATTCAGCGAAGAGTTTGTCGATAAGTTGGGAGTGGTCATTGTAAAACTTCACAGGAAAAGGGCCGAATACAAGAGTCAAATAGAAAAGCAATCTGTCCCATAGGCTATTTTTAACCTCGTGGACATTAAAAATTCTTTCTTTCTTTCTTTCTATATATCCGCTCCACCATAGGTTTTTAATACATAGTTTCTTTTAAAAACTCCGCCACACAACACATAGTTTTCCACCATGGTTTAGACCATATGTCTTTTACGCCCACCTTGAACATAGGTATATAGGTTTTGACATTTTAAAAATGAGCACCATTGATTTCAATATAAGGGTTTTCAGAACTTCACCATAAACACATTAATGCGCCCATGATTTAAAATATGAACCTTTAATCAATCAACCCAAAAGCTCACCATGTAACTTTGAAGATTTTCACCTGAAAATGAACTTTGACCTTTTTGACTGCATTGAATTGACCATTTCCACATGTTGAGCTACATGAATTCCACATGCCAATAAGGCCCCTTTTGCACTTATTCACCATAAAGTTCAACAGGAAATTTGTCCATCTGGAGGCCAAATGCCAAATTGAAAACACTGTCGGATTCAACGTGAAGAACTTTAAAAATTGGTGCTATTTTCAGGCACATCTGAGACCTTTCAACCTATAGCAATTTGAGGATCCTCCTGGATCATTCCTCTCCACTAGAAGATTTTGGACCACCGAAAGGTTGGTTTTAAGCATACATGAGGTGAGGGTATAACTCCATCACCCTTCCGATCTCCATCCACCTTGCTTTGCTGGGATTCAAGCATTTGAGTCTCACTCAACGATACTTGACATCTCCACGCCTTGAAGTGTGGACCTTTCCTGTACCTTCACCTTTCCTCCTTGCTATGCTAATGTAAATCCATACTTGATCACCAACTTGAAAGTGATGATCCACCCAATGCTTATCATGACACATTTTGAACCTGTGAATTGTTTCATACATCTGAGGAAAATAGAAAATCCTTTGTAGTTGTGCCATTATCTTACTTACACTAACATGCCTTGAAACATGAGAAGAATGTGCTTCCCTAATCATATGCTCTCTTTCTCCTCGTGGTATGCACAAATTTCCAAGATGGTATAATAGCCTGTCATAAACATGGTAATTCTCTTCTTCCACCTGAGCACTATGAGTTAGTGATTCATAAACTTCTTCGAAAACAATATCTGTAGCATATTGTTCATTGTAACTTTCATGTGTTAAAGAACTATTTTTCAAAATAACTGAAACATTCAAAGAATATCTTGACAACATAACAAATACTTTGTTTGTTGTACCTTCCTATACTTGATTACTAAGTGGGCTTGCTACAAAAAACCCATCCATATATAATGTTGAGACTGATGTAACTTATTTTGAGATTGAAGGTGTTGAAGTGGCTGATAATCTGTATGAATCACTGTTTCTTTTCCCATTAAATAATGTTTCCTTTGTTTAACACTTTCCATTATTGCATATAATTATTTATCATAAAATGGTTAATTTTCAACTGCTTTAGAAAATGCTTTGGAATGAAAACAAATAGGCTTTCCTTTTTGTAATAAAACTGAACTCATTGCATATATACTAGCATCAATTTCTATTTCAAATGACTGTTGAAGGTATGGTGGAGCAATTACAATTTTCTACTTTAAGTATCACATGCTTTTTGTTGTTTTCCTCCCCACTTAAAGGAGACTTTAAAACTTGTTAAAGCATGAAGTGGTGACGCAATAAAAGAGAAATGAAAAACAAACTTCCTCCGATACAGAACTGCGCCCATGAAACTACTAACTTCCCAACTGGAACTGAAAATAGGAATATCATCCAGATAGACTATGGAAAACTTATCAAGATAAAGACAAAACACATCATTCATCACTCTCTTTAAAGTTGTTGTAGCATCGCATAAACCAAACAGAATAACCAACCATTCATAAAGCCCTAGTCTAGTCTTACATGCAGCTTTCCAAACATCATTCTTTGCAATACAAATCTAATGATAACCATTTCTTAAGTCCAATTTAATGATTGATATACGATACATGCGAATATTTAGAAGAGGTGAAACATATATTAATTGAATCTCATGTTGTATTTCTCATTTTGGAAGGAGACTTTTTGATTCTTTAAATAATTCTGCATAAGAATATACTATTTCAACCATTTTGTCCTTAAAATGAGAATCACATCCTTGAAAATCATCATAGTTATTGTTAGGTTTTTTCTTAACAAACATGAGAAAATACTTTTTACTTCAACTTATGAGTCTTTTCATTTGACCAACATTGATTATATCTAAGTTTGTCTTACTTCTGTGTGCCCTGACAATGTATTCAATTCCTTATTTAAAGAGATGATACTTATGCTCCTTTCTATAGAATATGGCATCTATATCCTAAAGATAAGGACTACCCAACACAACTCCACATATGTCCAAAGGAATCAAATCTAAATCAACTTCATCAAAAAAATTAGCTGTGATTGCAAACTTTAATCGACACTGTTTTGTGACATGCATCTGAGTGTTTTCCTTTAACCATACTAAAGGGTAAGGTTTTGGATGATCCCTAGTTTCCAATTCCAGTTTCCTTACTAATTGCTCAAATATTAAGTTTTCTTGTGATCCACTGTCAAATAATGTGTCAATTTTAGTGTGCTTGGATATTATCCTTATGTGAAACAATTCAATCCTCTTCTTATCTTTAGCCATGTTATTATATTTTGAAAAAGATGCATAACAAGTAGATCTAGAACTAGATTTAGAAGGATTACCTATCAGATCCATAACAGTTATCTTATTTTCGTCACTAAAGTCAGATCCCAAATCTTGTTGGACAGCTACATTAACCTTAATTTCACCCTTCTTCTTAAAAAACTTATTTGGCTTGAGTTCCAGATGAAGCTTCCAACACTTGGATTCATCATGTCCAACCCTCTGACAATGAGTACATGTAGGCCTTTCTCCTTCATTATTAGTTGTTGCTGATTTCTTTCCCTTATTTTCTTTGCAATCCTTGTTCCCTGAATGCTTGAACGGTTTCTTTGAAAATTTTGACTGAAATGTTAGGATATTTCAACACATAGGAAATAGGCTCCTTTTGTGTCACCTTTGTAAATCCTTCAATCCTATCCCAAGTTGTTCTTAAGGGGGGATGTTAGGATATTCCGACACATAGGAAATAGTTAAGAATATCTTAGTCTAGTGTAGAGTTAGGTAAAGTGTGTTTCTTTACTATGTACATTTGTAACCTATAATCTGATGGTCACGATTTGTACTAATCCGATGGTTAACTCTCTCCTCGGTATTAACGACACTTGATCTGTGGCTTAACACCCGATTGGTCCATGATTTCTATTTAAAGAGCATGGAAGGTCATTTTTTCAGTAACCGTTTATGAGAGAACATATGTAACTTCTATTTTATATTAATAAATTTCCTGAAGTGGCCACGTTGACTTAGGCCATGGATTGTTTCCCTCTTCGAGGGTTTTAACCACATGATTATACTGGTGTATTGTTTTGTGATCTGTTTGTGAGTGGTGACCTTTGGTTCTTGATCTAAGGAACTTACCTTGTAAATTCCTAATGGCATCAGAGCTATTTTGAGGGTCACATCCGTTGTTGATCCAAATTCGAAGTCGGTTTGACTGCATGCGAATGCCGTTTTTTAGATCTACTATTTTTGAACATTTTCGGGCTTGGAGAACTACTCTTTTGTGTTCGGAGCATCTGTTACAGTGAGGAACGCCTTTCGTTTCATGCGAAAAGGTTTCTGGTTGCCCAAGTTATGTCAGTTTAGATCTAAAGGTATAAAGTATATGTTTTACAGTTATATTTGTTAATAGTTCTGCTCATTTTGGTTCCCTCTGTTTATTTCAGTTTTTATTTATTTTCCGAATATATACGCTCTTCTCTGTGTATGCTCTTTTCTCTGCGTTGTGTGCTATCTCGACAAATCAGAAACATGAGGAAGGGATTTTTTTTACTACGCATGCTCTTTCCCCGCGTCTTTATGCGATCTTAGGGAATCAGAAATAGTGAAAAAATAGATAGTTTCCGGTAAGGGTAATCGAAAATCTAACATTCTATTGTAAGGCTTGCATTTTTTTTTTTTTGCTCGGATTTTTGTGTTTTTTGTGCAGGAAAAGGCACATACATCGAAGAGTAAAAAAAAAAAAAAACTTCTTTTTGTAAAAGGTTTTTGCTAAAGGGGCGGGATTTTTTTTAAAGTTTAAACTTCATCAAAAAATTTCAATCCGCTCCCATAACTATTCAACATCTACAACTCAGTTTTTTCAAAAGGCATAACTTCTTCATCCAGAAGCCATTTTTTGAGTTGTTTTTTCAATCTACCTAATTTTTCGAGATCTTTCCATTGGAGCAGTTAGTTTCAACTTTTTCTCAGCTTCATTTTTTCAAATGGAAAGTGCATGCCCGATTATTCTTAACAACACCAATTATTTCCAATGGCTACCTCACATGGTAGATATACTTAGAAGTAAAGGGCTTTATAGAATAGCCACATGCCAAGAAACTAAACCTTCTGATAATGATAAAGTTCCTAAATGGGAAAATAAACAAGATCAAGCATGAGGGTTGATAGGAATGTCCATTGCTAAAGATCTTAGATTTCACATCCTTGACATTGACACCCCTGATAAAGCCCTGGAAAAGCTAAATTATGTCTTTGGCATTTAAAATCAAATCAGGGCCCATCAATTGGAAAATGAGTTCCTTACTTTGGACCCCAATAATTTCTCCTCTATTGAAGATTTCTTGTCCAAATTCAAAACCCTTAGACTTCTTTTAGAAGGTTGTAAGGTCAAAAAGTAATATGGTAGCCTCATCTATTGTATTCTTGCTAAGCTTTGCCTTGCATACTCTCTATTTGTTTCCGCCTTTCATTCCACTAGAGAAGCCATCTTTTCTTCTGGAACCGCCTACAAGAATCCCTCTTTTGATGCCTTTTGTGATTATTTGATAAGAGAACAAGAAAAACTCTTACACCTTGGTCTTATCACTTCTGGAAATGCTTCTAAGAAAGCCTTAGTAGCCCATCAACAATCATATCAAAATAATCCCAAGAAACAATATCCTAAAAAGTATGGTTCGAAACCAAACAAGGGTCCTAAGCAATTTCAGCCACAAACTGAAAAAGCAACTCACCAAAATGATAAGGCAAATAAAAACAAAGGGAAGAATATAGATAAACATTGTAACTTTTTTAATTGTGATGGCCATATCGATTCCAAATGTTTTAAGAAGATGGAATCCTTAGAAGCAGCAATGAAGAAGCACAACATCAATTTGGAGCACTCTTCACCTTCATCTTCAGGAATGGCACTTTCTGCTTGTGGTTGTCAAGCATCAAGATCTGGTTATGCATTAAATGTATCTTCTTCTTCTTCTTCTCATGAGTGGCTCATTGATTCTGGAGCTTCTTACGACATGGCCAAAAATAAAGCCATGTTTTCTTCTTTAAATGATTGTAACACCAAACATATTTATGTTGGTGATGATATATCTCTTAGTGTTGTAGGATCTGGAACCATTCATCTAGATAATGGTCAGTTTAATCATGTACTATGTGTTCCTACCTTGTCATGCAACCTTCTCTCTGTTTATCAGATAACTCATTCAGGTGAAGGGAAAATAGTAGAATTCTCACCTCATGATCTTGTAATCAAGGACCTCAAAGATCCTGGACATATTTTAGCTATTGGCATTGCTGATGATTCCACAAGGTTGTATAAGTTTGACAACTTTGGGTCATCATGTATTCCCTCCGTTTTTGTTGCTCATAATAATGAAGTGAGCAAAATTTGGCATGAATGATTTGGTCACTTACACTATCACTCTCTGCAAACTCTCTCTAAGGAAAATATGGTGACAGGTCTTCCTATGGTATCTTGCCGAGATGGTGTTTTCTCTAGATGTGTACTCGGAAAACATCATTGGGATAGTTTTGACAAACGTGCCTCTTGGCATGCTTCAGCCTCTTTGCAGCTTGTGCATAGTGATTTATGTGGCCCACTTCCTTCTGTTTCTTTTTCTAGTTACAAGTACTTCTTAAATTTCATTGATGATTTTTCTAGATGCACTTGGGTATACTTCTTAAAACTCAAGAGTGAAGTTTTTAACATGTTCTTGGCCTTTAAGGCCTTTGTTGAGAAACAATCTAGACATCCAATTCTTAAGTTAAGATCAAACAATGGAGGATAATATGTTAACAACAAATTTATAAACTTCTGCACTGAGCATGGCATTCAATTGCAACATACCGTTCCATATACTCCACAACAAAATGGTGTAGCTGAAAGGAAGAATCACACCTTAAAAGAAATGGCTAATTTTATGCTTCAATCTAAAGGACTTAGTCTCAATTTTTGGGCAGAAGCCATTAACTGTGCAAATTACATAGTCAATCACACTCCTACTAAGGTTTTAAAGAATATAACTCTAGAAGAAGCAGGGAGCTCAATCAAACCAGATGTAAGTCACTTTCATATTTTTGGGAGTGATGCTTGGATGCATATTCCAGATGTGAAACATAAAGCCTTAGAACCTAAGAGCGAAAAATGCATTTTTGTTGGATATTCTGAAGATGTCAAAGGTTATAGACTTCTTCAACCAAAATCAAAAAATATAATCATTAGAAGAGATGTAAAATTTGATGAAAATATATCGGCCTGCGAGCCTAGTTCGGCGGGTGTGCCACCTTTGGTCTGCGAGCCTGATTCGGCATATGTGCCACCTCTCTCTCTCTCTCTTCTATTTTTAATAGCATTCCTTCTAGTTCAAATGATGACAGCGAGGATGAAAATCCTCCTCCACCTCTTGAAATTGTTCCTTTTACTCCACAGCTTCCAAGGTGGGTCCGCTCTACTCGGGATGTAGCAGGTTCTCTTATAGGTGACCCTACAGATTGACATCGTACACGTTCTTAGTTTGAAAGAGCCTCTTCCTTATTGACTCAAGTTCCAGAAAATAATGATCCAGAAACCTTTGAAGAAGCCTCCGGTCATCCAGATTGGGATGAAGCTATGAATGAAGAATATCGTTCCTTATTGGTGAATCTTGTTCCTCTTCCAAAAGGAAGAAAACTTGTCAGATGCAGATGGGTTTACAAAACCAAGTTTGGACCAGATGGAAAAGTGGATAGACATAAATCTCATCTTGTCACTAAAGGATTTTCACAAGTTGCAGGCATTGACTATATTGAAACCTTCTCCCCTATTTCCAGAATGATTTCTATCCGCCTTTTTCTTTCCCTTGTTGCCTCCTCTAAATGGGAAATCCATTAGATGGATGTTAAATCTGCCTTCTTACATGGAGATTTGCATGAAGAAATCTATATGGAACAACCCCCTGGCTTTATCCAAAATGACTCTAGCCTTGTTTGTCGCCTTAGGAAATCTCTCTATGGTCTCAAACAAGCTCCTCGGGCTTGGTATGCCAAAATGCATAGATTTCTTTTAGATAATGCTTTTTCTAGGTGTCATTCTGAAAACACTGTCTACACCAAGAAAGTGGGTAAGTCCTTCACCATCCTTGTTCTTTATGTTGACGATATTATCCTTAATGGTAACGATCCAAACCATATAAACCATGTGAAGTCTAGCCTCAAAAAGAAGTTTGAAATGACAGACTCAGGACACTTGCATTATTTCCTTGGTCTTCAAGTTTTGTAATCCAAGAAGGCATTACCATTAGGGGAATTTTGAGGTCTAAAATGGGCCTCCTATGGAAAATGTACAATCAAAATTCACTTTATGAAAACCAATCACATTTTAGGGGATGACATCATCTCTAATGGTTGAGGTGGCATTGATTGAGTTAAAGGTACTTACTTGTCACCTTCTCAATGGTGGATAAAAACTCATGGTTAACCATGATAGTGTTATAATTATTTTTAAAGTCAAAAGTAAAGTACTCATAATAAATGTCATTTCACACTTTTTGAATAAAATATTATTATTGTCATTTCATATTTTTTGAAAGAAACAATGCATATCCCTACACAATCTTCATGTATTTACACACTTTTCAATAAATATTTATTTATAAATCAAATCAATTCAATATGTAATAAAAAATTCATACATAAAACAATATATTATATTATATTATTTTTATATAGTATATTAATTACATGTTATTATATAATTTAAATAATATAAATTTTAATTAATATTATATTCTATAATTAAGAATTTATGAATTTATATTTATATTTTATTTTAAGTTAGTTAAGTACAAAGGACAAATGCATTAGTTGTGCAATGATAATGAATTTTTCTTGAAAATCTCATTCTTATTTATAGTCACATCAATACAATTTTTTTATTATTTTTATTTTGGTACAACTTTCAAATTGAATTTAACCATAGTTACTTTGATTTTGGTGCAAAAAGTGAATTGCAAATTCATAAATATTATTTTATTGGTTTAGCTATTATTTTATTATTTCCTTAGGAGACCCATTTTAGACCTCAAAATTCCCCTAATGCCTCTCTCAGTCCAAGTATGCTTGTGATCTTCTACACCACTTTCACATGGAAGACTGTAAGCCAACCCCTTCTCCCTTTTAGTCTGGAGTCAAGCTTTCAGTCACTTGTACTACCCTTGAAGTTGATGCTACCTTATACCGTCAACTTGTTGGTAAACTTTTGTATCTAACCCATACCCGTCCTAACCTTTCCTTTGTCGTTGGTCTTGTCGCTCGATTTATGCACCAACCTCATGAAAGTCACTAGAAAGCATCTAAAAGAATACTTCGATATATTAGAGGTACAGTTCAGTTCGGGATTCATTACAGTGCAGGATCATCTCCATTGTTGATTCGTTTCACTGATTCTGATTGGGCTGGTGACCCTGATGATCGAAAGTCTACTGCAGGCTATGTATTCACTCTTGGTTCAGGACCTATTACTTGGTCTTGTAAGAAACAAAGTGCCATCTCTCTTTCTTCAACAGAAGCAGAGTATCGTGGTGCAGTTGAAGCTAGAAAGGAAGCCATGTGGCTTCATCAGATCCTGTTTGAATTTGGTCTTCATCAGCAACATCCAACTACACTTTGGTGTGATAATCAGAGTGCCATTCAGCTATGTAAAGATCCAGTTCAGGATCGGCGTATGAAACATTGAGCTCCACATACACTTCATCAGAAAGCTCATTCATGATCGTGTTCTTGAAGTGCAGTATTGTTCAACCAATGATCAAGTAGTTGTTATCTTTACAAAGGCTCTCACAGAAGCGAAGTTTACCAAACTTCGATCCATGCTTGGAGTTCAGGAAAGTTTTCATTAAGGGGGGATAGGCTCTAATGCCTCCTTTCTTCTCCTATTGTGTCACCTTTTTAAATCCTTCAATCCTATCCCAATTTGTTCTTAAGGGGGGATGTTAGGATATTTCAACACATAGGAAATAGGCTCCTTTTGTGTCACCTTTGTAAATCTTTCAATCCTATCCCAAGTTGTTCTTAAGGGGGGATGTTAGGATATTCTGACACATAGGAAATAGTTAAGAATAACTTAGTCTAGTGTAGAGTTAGGTAAAGTGTGTTTCTTTACTATGTACATTTGTAACTTAAAATCCGACGGTCACGAATTGTAGTGATTCGATGGTTAACTCTCTCCTAGGTATTAACGACACTTGATCCGTGGCTTAACACCCGATTGATCCATGATCTCTATTTAAAGAGCATGGAGGGTCATTTGTTCGGTAACCGTTTATGAGAGAAACATATGTAGCTTTTCTTTTATATTAATAAATTGCCTGAAGTGGCCGCGTTGGCTCATGCTGTGGATTGTTTCCCTCTTCGAGGGTTTTAACCATGTGATTATACTGGTGTACTATTTTTTGATCTGTTTGTGAGCGGTGACCTTTGGTTCTTGATCTAAGGAACTTACCCTGTAAATTCCTACATGAAATGATCTACCCTCTGCTTCAATATGAATGGCTTGCACATATACTTCATCAAAGTCAGTTGGATTAAACATAAACAATGTGTGTTTCAAATAAGAATGCAAACTTCCAATACACTTTAGCGAAGTTTCCTGTGTGTTTAATGGAATATCAAGCACTAAAGCCTTTTTCCTAAATTCCTATGTAAACTATTGCACACTCTGTCCTTTACCTTGCCTTAAATACTGCCATTCTATTACAGCCTTTTGCATGTGTACGAAAGGATAAAATTTCTTTCTAAGAGCTTTAATAAACTTAGACCATGAGGAGATGATTTTACCTTTATGCTTTAAATTTGATTGAGTTTTACTCTCCCACCAAATCAAGGCTGTACCCCCCATTTTAAGTGTAGCTAACATAATTTTCGCATAATCATCAACAACATTCATAATTATAAACTACACTTCAAGTTGTTTAATCCAGTTATCTAACTTTTCAGGATTCATTTCACCATCATATATGGGTAGTTCAAACTTTACATCAAGCTTGAAAAATGGAGATTTATTATTTTTCTTCTTTGATTCTAGCTCTAAACTTGAATCATCAAAAGATGAAGATGGAGGAGAAGGAGGTTTATTACCATTAGTTTTCTTCTTGCCATTTTCCTCTTTCGTGCCTTTAGAAGACGAAGATGGAGAAGGAGGAGATTCGTCACCATAAGTTTTCTCCTTTCAATTTTTATCCTTCTTCCTTTTAGAAGACGAAGCTACATCTCTAGTATTCTTGTTTTCATAGAGTTATGTAATCATCCTCTGCATATTGAGGAAAATATTTTGAAATTACTCATCAGTCTTGGGCTTGAGAGTTTCTTATTCATTTTTACCTACCATCTTTCGAGAGTTTTTCCTCTTTCCAATCACTGTATTTGTCTCCTCGAGTTTCCCTTCTCCATGTCGCAACCTAGATCTAGTCAACATTCATTGGCAAATATCCTGATATAAATGATCAACCTCGCTCTGATACCAAAATATGATTTGAAATCTATAGGATTGATTATTTTCACACTTAAATAAGGTTGGTTTTATGTGAATGAATGAAGGAAACTGAGTTATTATGATGTCTTAAACATAAAATTGATAACAAAAAATAACATAAACAACAGAAAGGAATGAATCAACCGTAGAAAATTGTTGACAGAGTTCGTCCCTCCTAGACTACATCTTCGGGTCCGCTTCCAAAAGGGCATCCATTTTATTAGGAATGCTCCAAAAATATTATTTACATGGAAATTCACCAACTTATATATGCACATAGGAACTGATGGTTACTGTAAAAACGAAACCCTCTATCTCAACTTTCCAACACCTATCTTCATTCTAAAAAAGACCCAAGGATGGCCAAGATATGCTCAAAAGAGAATCTGTAGGCATACATAAATATCTGTCCAAAATTTCATTATTCACTCTCTTATGCACTGGTGAAATGGCTCAATTATTTATAATACCTCGGGCAGGCTCTAGGGTCGAACCTCACGGGCTATACATAACATTCAATTTGGTTAGTTCGATAAACTATTACAGGGTGCAATTACATTACAACACCAAGCGCACTTTAGCTTAGCACATCCGTAAAACCTTATTTCATTAATAAAATACATATGGTATGGAAAATAAATAGGTTTATACAAAGTTTAAATATATCACATAGTTTTCAAATATCCGCGCTATGTATTGCATTTATACCCAAAGTAATTAAACACATGACTTTGGAAGAATCGGTCGATGCCACATGGCATCATATATGAAATATCACAAACCACTCCCACGGTCACAACCCCGTGGCATCTGATTGTGCCACCTTACCCTGCAACCTTCGCGCCAAATACTCTAACGTGACTAGACCTGCGTGTTCACATAACCATTAACCGATGGCCCTTGTGACCATACATCCGACGGTCTTGGCTTGCTGCAACAAGAATCCAACGGTGGAATGTCAAACATAACATATATTTATATAGTTTTGAAACAATATAAAGTTTAAAACATAATATGACTCCACCATACCCTATCACCGTGACATTTATATATATCCGCTCGACCATAGGTTTTTAATACATAGTTTTTAAAAAAAACTATGCCATGCAACAAATAGTTTTCCACCATGGTTTAGACCATATGTCTTTTGCGCCCATATTGAACCTAGGTATATATGTTTTTGCATTTTAAAAATGCGCCACCATTGTTTTTAATATAAGGTTTCTCATAAATTCACCATAAATACATTAATGCACACATGATTTAAAATATGAACCTTTAACCAATCAACCCAAAATCTCACCATGTAACTTGAAGATTTGCACTTGAAAATGAAATTGAACTTTTTGACTGCATTGACTTGACAATTGCCACGTGTCGAGCTACGTGAACACCACATGGCTAGCAAGGCCCCTTTTGCACCTGTTCACCATAAAATTCAATGGGAAATTTATCCATCATCTGGAGGCCAAATGTGAAACCGAAAACACTGTTAGATTCAACGCGACGAGTTTTACAACTTGGCGCTATTTTCGGGAAAATCTGAGACATTTGAACCTGGAGAAATTTGAGGATCCTCTTGGATCATAGATACATAAGAATTACATCATGACATGAGTCAAATGACAATTATGAAGACCAAAACTAGTTACATTCTTCAACATATCGAATTATGTGGGTAATTTTTTGTAATGGAGGATTAAATGCTATCATATTATGTTGAGTTCTCAATTTATCAAGTGATTTCATTGGTTAGGATTAATAGATTCTAAATTTCTTAAGTTTTTAAATATTACTTGGATATTTTAAATGCAAATAACTTCCTTGTAACTCACTTATACTATTGTAGTGTTCTTGTAGTTTTATCAAGACGTTTCTCAGTATTCCTTATGACAGTCGCTAACATTTTCTCTCGTTTGATGGAGTGTTATAGGACGTTCAACTAAATAGAGCTATTTTTCAGATCTATCTTCATCGAGTGACGAAATTTTAGGTAGGATAGAAGAAATTGACCAAACATCTACTACGTCGTCTAGCAGGCGAAGATCAACTAGAGATGAAAATATTAGAATAAAATTCCATAGACACATGGAAAATTTTCTTACTAAATGGGGGTCATGTTCGCATGATAATGAGAGCATAGATTACATTGAGGTGCCCTTGAGATACAAGCATCTAGTCAAACAATGGGCACATAATGATCTTCCTAAAATAAACACTGATTTTTTTGTCAATGAAAGGATATATTGCATTACCCCATTGTCATTACATGGTTTGGGGATATTTTCCATGGATGGAAAAAAGGCATGTTACAAAGGATTAACTAAATTGATGGAGTATGTAGGACCCTATTACAAATACAATGATTGTGTACGACTAGTCCAATATACCAGAAGTATGCGGAGATTTGGAGTGGCTGCAAATTATATACAACTAAAAGACAATGATGAAAATAAATGTGCAACTATGTATATTGATGGAAGTCCAAAAGAAACAAGGAATATTGCAGGGTTTATTAATAGTACACAACTCGTCACCACAAATAAGAAACCCAATTTCATATTCGAGGGATGTGAAGGAAACTGTGTATTCGTATGTGCCATTAAATCAATAGCTGGAGAGAAAGTGTTGCTCATTTATTACAATTTAAATAGAATAAATACAAATATTTCTATTATGGGAGTGGTATGTTTTCAATTTTACCCAACTTGCAGGAAGTATCTATTGTATGTTATGATTGTCATTTACTACAATAGATTGTCAAAGGGAACCAACCTCACAATAGGTAAACATCAATATAGTTGTACGTAAAATAATATAACCACGAGATATCTATACGAGTATAATTTTATCCATTATAGAGTAAGTCCAATTCATATTTTTAGGCATCATTTAAATAAATGAAAGATTCACTACACATATGACTAGCTTGAGAAAATGTGTTCCTTCATCCTTTTCAAAGTATTATTTATATGTCATAATTCCTTTTGCAAGAGCCTTCCAAGATGATGAAGTTTTTATAAATTTAGAACCTTTTATATTGTCCATGATATAACAAGAACTTTCTATATAAATTTAGACATGTGTCAGTAGTGGTTTTCTTATTAATGTAATGATGATTAATTGTGGATGAATTGAAAATTACACTTATTTGATAAACATGGTGATAATGGGAAGGCACCAACCTTAGATTAGTCCACATATGCTCATGAGGAAGAGGTTACTGATGAAACAATTTTTATGTCCGTCGATCTCATCCAAGCAATAAAGAAGCTTAAAATGAAAGTAAACAAGAAACTTAATTCTTTGGTTTTGAATGAGCCTCAGACATATGAGATAAAAGGAGAAATCGTAACTTTGGTGCAAGTAGTTTGTTAGTATGGGGTGAGTAACTCATTTAATTATCTCGTTTATTTGTTTATGATTTAGTTATCTTATCCTTTATAAAGACTCTTTATTTTACAGGAGTTTTTGGTGGAGTACGATCCTTATGCTATGACTATGGGGGCTGGCATTGGTAGCAGCGTGGATGCTCCACCCGTGAGTGAGTCACCGGTCATTGAGATTGGTTCACTCGCTCAACCACACACAACAAGATCTACACCCCCTAAACAACATACGTCAGGATATACACATGATGTTGTGGATGCAAATCATGATCCGATTACACAATTTGAAGTGAGCTTTCCTGGATCTTTCCATGTTACTAGCACAATATCACTTTTTATCACATTTTTGGTAGATGATAAAAATTTACCCATGAAAATAGAGAAAATTCCAAGTATTTAAGAAGTGCTTTAAATATTAAGTACAACCTAAATGAAATCAACGTGTAGTCTGTGATTATTTTAAACTAATGATATATCATTTTGCGGGAAATGATGTATTTTATAAGAATTTGTATGACATAACCTTGGAAATATTTAGGCCGACCGTTCGCACAAATTGAAAATCCCAAAGTTCCAAGTTAAAATATGAATTTATTAACCAGATGGTTTGCCTGTTCGGTGAGGGTACCTTAAACAAATATGGAGTTACCTCAAAGACATGCCTAAATTTAAAATATTTGTGGGACCATTATAGGTCTCAATTAGGAAGGGCTAGGTCGCATGACCACACTCCATTGATTCCAAATATGGAGTGGAGAGCACTTTTGGAAGATAGACATGAGAAGGCACTTTGAAAAGCGAGGAAGACTCCACTTGAACTAGGAAGGTATGCGACACTTTTAATAATGTAATTATGATTCTTTATCATCATTACAACATCTAATTAAGTTTCTAAATGTTTTAAATATAGGTTCCCAGATACTTCCAAATCCACAATGGCTAGAATAGCCAAACATGGGCATCATCATCTTGGCCTGGGTGGTTACTCGAAACTCATTGCAAAAATTATAATTATATAAAAAAAATATTTGCATCTAAATTATAAATTGTTAACAATTTTAATTCAATATCATAGAAGAATAAAAATTCATGTTCTAATGAAAAATTTTAGGGGTCACAATTCAAAGAGGCTCCCACGGAGGAAGACCTAAATCTTGTTTTCAAGTTATAGAGCAATGGGACATATAAAATATTGTAGAAACACAAACACATAAAATTCATAAAGCAAGAAAGACATAGATATACATGGTTCACCAAATTTGGACTACGTCAATGGAGAAACAACCTGTCCTTCCTTTTATATTATCCAACAAAATGAAGAGGTACAACCTACATCAGATCCATTGCAATTTCCTCTTCGCTCTCACATAGTATTCTCTTTCTTTCTTGCTCAGAATACACCTACATAGCCACAATACAATTCCCTCATATAAACCGAGGATTGCCTTCTAAGGAAAAAAAACCTAAATTAACATAACTTCTATCTTCCGATCATCTACCTAATGAACAACCTAGATTGACTATGAAATTACAATATTTCACAAGGAAAAAATTCATATATTTTTAGCTTCAGGGGCGCTACCCCCCGAACCCCCACTAGAGGGGGGATCCAAACATGCATCCCCCCTGGACCCCACAGGAAGCAATAGTAGGGGCACAAGCCCCCCACACCCCCTTCTTAGGGATTGGGATCTAAACACAACTGAAACATGACCTATGAATCAAGCTCCACATCCAACAAAGTCGTGGTTGAACAGAGGACAAGCTTGGCTTCTTCACAGTCTTCCACCACCCAACCTAACACTTAGGAAAATGAAAGAAATGAATATAATTTATAAATCATTACCTGTACAATCTATTGGTTATTATTTTTGGCCATGACGTAATGTGCTTGATTGTAAAAAGTAGACAAACAATGTAGATACAACACATGAGCCTACTGATGGTGGAATGTATGATCTTGAGACTGATGTTTAGCTCAGTACTGGAGGTATTTCATGTGTTATAAAAATATTGTAGTATGGAATAAATTTAAAAATATTTAAATGAAAATGGTGTATTAATTATAACCTTTCTTGTTTATACACCAGAGCATGTACAAGATGTGGCCAGAGAAGAGGAGGAACATATGGCCACATCCGAAAGTATTATGCTTCCCTCCACTACCGAAGCAGGTAAAAAACACTCTACTATTCTTTTTATTAATAAAAAATTTGTAATAATAATAAATATAAATATGAATTTAAAATTTCTTTCTTATTGCAGTTGATTCTTAGCCCAACTTGTAGCAACATAGTCATAGGACTAGGTCAAAAACAAGACATATTACACTAGAGACCACAAAAACTAAAGGGGGCCAAGATCAAGACATCCTTGCTAAATACATATTAAAAAAGATAAAAAAAACATGATAAAAAATGAAGACACTTGTTTATTTAGAGCCCATTTGTTTGAGTACCACTCTTTTTACTGACTGGTTGAATACCTCATGGCATGTGCATATGTAACTTTAGACTATCTTAATAAAAATTTGTGATTTTTCCGTTGCAAAATATTAGAACAATTTTGTTTCATATTATGTAAACATAATTTTTGTGATAAAATTTATTGAGATAAAATAATTTGTGAATGTACTTAAAGGCATCATATATTTGTGATCTTTCTTCATCCAACTCTAGTATAATGCAAGAAATTGTTGATAGAGGCTCAACCAAAACCCATGTAAACAGAATAAGGGGGGAAAATCTAGAAGACACATTCTAATATTTTGTCTAATATAAACTTTGTGGATTTTAAATATCTTGGTATACGAGTCATTTTGAAATATGTTCAACCCTTATGACTACTAGAAAAACCAAGGAAACTTTCATAGGTTATATAACACTAGTTTCCATAAGCTTTACAATTATAACTACCATGCATTGAACTTGTTTCTAATCTACCAACATTTGTTAAATATATCACCCATTTTAGTCTTGGGCATGAGATACTTCTAAAAATTTTCCTAATGAAGGGTTTGAATAACTCGAAATATGAGTTTGTGGACTAATGAATTATTATAGTGCAATATACATGCACTTTAGGAATTTCCATCCACAACATTGTGTTACAATACTTCTAAATTTCTTGTTAATAAAAGAGTTGATTCCTTCCTTTCCTTGAATAATACCTTTCCTCTATTCTCCTTGAACTAATCCCTTAGTTGTGATGCCTCAATCAACTTTCCAAATGAACATCTAAGGGTTTAATCCTCTAAGTTTCAATGATTAAATTGTTCATCTTCATGCGCCCCTTTAAATTACATAACAGTTTCAACTCATGTTATAATTAACTCAACTATCCATTTGAAAATATCATGATCAATGAAAGACATGCTTCTCATTGAAATATACCATTGAATCACTTAGTACTACTAACTAGGCCTCCTAATCTACAACTAATCCAAATTAATTAATTAAAAAAATATTATAGCCCATTGTCTAGACACCTCATGATGGTTCTTAGCGAAATGATGCCCAATCCAATTGAGATAACTCATTAAAATGAAATTTTTTATCGATCTAAAATGTTTCATCAAATTCAAATATTTGAATGCTTATAGCTGAGTATGGTGGAATAAATTAGAAATTACACTTATTTGATAAACAAGGTGATAAGGGGAAGGCACCATCCTCAGAGCAGCCCAAAGATGTTGTTGAGGAAGTGCTTAATGATCCTAATTGGTTTTATGATGATGAGTTGTACATCTCTCCTGACCCAATTGTAACATTAAATAAACTTGCGGTCAGAACTAATGAAGAACTTGATCGTTTGATTCACATAAGAAATGGCAGTCTCAATATTAAATATACAATCAACATGTTCAACCGACATCTTTAGAGATATTAGGTTTTTAAAGTGATTTTTTAATGTCATAAGTTCAATTATGAATGTTTTTTTTTTCACTTTTACATTGTCTAATCGAAAAACCATTTTATTTCTTATATAGGATTTTTTAGCAGAGATCACACCCAAACATACAAACACCACAGGGCAATGATAAGAGGAGCACAGGGAAACTGTTCCAGCAGTGTCAACTAGTGCATGAGGTAAAGACAACACTAATGCTATTTTATTAATGAATAATAAAATAAAATCTCAATTTAACATTTCTTTCTTGTTACAGTTGATGATTGACCCATCTTGCGACAGCCTCAATAATGCCATGAGTACAGGAACAAGCCATCAAAAATAAAGAAAAATACAAAGAAATGATTTTTCTAGTTATATCATTAAAAAAACTACATATTGTATTATGAAATTATATTTTTTATGACCAAATTTTTTGAGACGAAGTATTTTGTGACTATGATTAATGAATGAATGAATTAATTTTATATGTTAATGAATAATTTCTATACATCTCTTTACGTTATTAGAATGATGTTTCGATGCACAAGTATAGAGTATGGTTTTTGGAATTCTTTCAACAAGACTTAAGCTCAAAACAAGGTCATCAATATGTTATGAATAAAAATATATAAAAATTAATATATATAATGTAAAACAATAATAATAATAAATTTTGATTTATGAGAATTATTGAATTTACAAGGAGATCAAGGGATAGACGGCGGAGGATGGAGAGACGAAGCACAAGGGTTTGCAGGATAGGGTTCTTGGACCTTGTGGCAGCGACTTCTCTTGGTTCTGAACCTAAAGGGGCAGATGATCAACTCACGCCGGCGCCAGAAAGATCTGTTGGTTGGCTCAAGGACCCTGGCCAAGCTGCAGCACAGGGAGGAGAGAGGAAGCAGGGGATACAGGAGTGGCACAACTACATTATCCAATCTTCCACATCTGGCAAGTCTACTGATTACAAGACGTCACTGGGCTTGTTGGTGTCCCATACAGATCTTGTGGTGATGGGCGTCTGGCTCGATCTGGAACCCAGGATTCGGATCCTTGTCGGCAGGATCAAGGAAAGTAGGGACAGGCTTGAGACAATGCAAAGGACTAAAGGCATGCAACCGAGATGGGGGCTGGGGGATCTGGCTAAAGGGGAGCTTGATCTCAGACGCGGTTACATTAAGATAATTTGGTATAGCCCATAGATCAGAAACGGTGCTGAAGATTTCGGTTTTCACCAAACAACAAATGGGGTTAACTGGATCCGAAGGTATATTATCATCCAGGTATCTCTCCGTCTTAGATCTAGGTTTCTTCTTAGGAGTCGAAATGAAATCATATGGTCTTCTCCCTGTACTGAGGGATCAGGATCTTCGACTGCTGGGCGGGCTGCTTGTCTGATGGCACATCTAATACCCCCATAGTGGCGTGGGGTGCAGGGGAGGAGTGCGGCAACACTTACTAGGTTAAAGTCACTCGGTGAGGCCTATGTATTAGTTGGACCTCGAGAGAGTGCTGAAGGTAGTTTTGGATTAAGGGGACTTCCCAAACCAACCACCAATCTAGAAAAAATAAAGCGGACATATGATGCGGAGACCCAGTTTCAGATTTTTATCAAAACATTAGCAGGGGACTCCAAAATCATATGGGTATAGGACACAGATCTGAAAGGAAAATTCCAAAATACTACAGGTATTCCGGCAATGGTACAAATCCTGATATATGCTAGAAAATTACTAGAGGGGGGGAATTGATTAAAGGATTACTCCATCCAAATAAATTCCTCCATAGTTCTGAACCTAAGGCTTCAAGGAGGAGCGACAGGAGTAAGTACCTCGGCTAGACCTGAACAGAACAAGACACACGGATAGCCGAGGGGTGTAAACACTCACAAAATGGGAACCTCAAATGCCCCATCCTACAGGGAAAAAAAAGTAGAAATACCAATAGAAACAAATGAAACATCCCCAAACCATGCATTGTGGAGTAGGAGAATTGTGTACCAGAACTGAACATTCAGTCACCAGAAATTGATGAACATCGTTCCACATTTGAAACACAGGCGTTAATATGAAGGTTTAACTGTTATTGGCTAAAACCAATGGAGTTGTTCCATCAGATCTTGGACCATGGACTGTGATATACATCTCTGCTCCAAAGGATATTTTATAGTCAATTTTCACTCACAGGAAGCCAGGGATATCATTCTCAGGGCAGGACCATGGTTTTGGGGATCTACTGGACTCTTCATCACACCCTGGTTCCCGGAATTTGATGCAAACTCGATGGAGATTACCAGGATGCTGGTCTGGGTTAGGCTATATAACCTCTCGCTCCACTTATGGAATGAAGGATTTTTGGAAAGAATTGGGAACATTCTAGGAAGATATATTAAAATAGACATCCAAATACTGGAGGAGAGAATCTTCACTTTTGCTCGAATATGTGTGGAAGTGGATCTCAGCAAGGGGTTTCCGGCAAGTATTTATCTAGTCAACAATAAACAAAAATGGCTGTAACCCATGGATTATGAAAGTACATCTTTTAGATGCAGGATTTGAAGGAAAACTGGGCATCTTCAAAACACTTTCCCAAAGGCAAAACTGGGAACCAGAAAGAAGAAGAAAACAGGAAAAGTATCTAATGGGTGGCAATTCCCCTCAGGAGGACCAGAGCAAGAATCTGAAGACGAAGGCGATATACCAACACAGAATGAGCCAAAGTAGCCAACAAAAGATAAAGGGACACAAGAACAAGATGTACAAGACCAAATGGAAACTAACACAACCTCTCAGGTCGACCCGACGATGGATTCAACGTAGTATGACAATCGTTCCGATGGTATTTCGGGTGCAAAAAAGAGAGTGCATGTGTTCGAAAGTTCAGACTCCGATAAAGAAACTGCAATAGGGAACAATGAACTGGCCTTGGTCCCTTCATGATTGCATTTAGGGAATTGGCAGATCGTTCAAAAGAAGAAAGGCAAGCGTGAAAAGCCCAACCCTGTTGGAAATTTGTAGATTTACTTATAGCCTAGCTACACGGTGTACTTGAGTACATGAGCCCTATGGGAATCTCGAATGCTTAATTGCATGTACTTAGTGTAAATATCTTTTAAATTATTAATAGAAAATTGCCTATTTTTTCCCAGGAAAAAAAAATAAATTTTGATTTATTAGTAATTAGTTAATGAAAAGGTATGTCCCTAAGAACATAATTGTTGGTGAAGAGGTACCTACCTAGGCTATATAAGAAAACCCTCACCCTCATTGTAATCATCTCGTATCTCATTAAATCTTAAATAATATTTAATATACAATTACTATCATACTATGGATGTTTACATCTTCCAAAGTCTTTTGAATATTACTCCATTGTGTATACAAACCTTGTTCGTTACATTGATATCAGAGCATTCCTATGAGTATAAGAACTTTGCTCGTTACATTCGTATCAAAGCCGCGTTGGTAGATCACAACCTTTGGCCATCAACTCTTCATCAACCTTGTTTCCATCACAACTAAAGTGTTTCACTACACAAGTTGGAAATTTTCCATTTTTTCCAATTGGCCCTTGGCCATTAAAAAAAAAAACACAGCAAAACAATATTAAAAAAAAAAACAAGTATACATATAATTAAAAGAAAAAAATATTATATATATATATATATAGAGGAAAAAATCAACATAAAAGAAAGGGGTGAACATAAAATAATAATAATAATAATAATTAATAATATATATATATATATAATATATATATATATATATATATAGATATATATATATATTATAAAATAGTTAAAAAAAAACCTTTGGCCATTGACATTTCAATGATTTTAGTAAAAAAAATAGTCTGATGTAAATTTTGAAGGAGAACATTCATATATATAAAAAGGTTCTACATTATTGATAAAAAGTGCATGATAAAGTCAAAAGAGAATCTTTCCAAATATATTTAAAACTATACGTAAGAGAAGGAAGAGTAGATAATATTATCTTGATTCTTCATTAATTGGTTTACAAGCTCGTTGTTTTATCAACCCGTGGTAATTTCCCATGGTATTTTCAAGGTAAAAGAAGCACAAAAGGAATACAAAATCTCTTGATGTGAATGGCAAGTTTTAATTTTTACGTGGAGAAAATTACCTGAGTCAAAGACACATAAGTGGATATATATTTTATGTTATACCCCAAAGAGGTGAATAGCCACGTTTCACTAGGGTTGTAACTTTTCAAAAAGAAAAAAGAAAAAAAGATAATAAATATATATAGAAAAAGAAATATTAAAAAAAATACAACAAAATAAATTTAAAAAAAAAAGAGAGAGAAAAAGACAATTAAAAATAACAAGTCCAATGCAAAAGAAAAAAAGAAAAAAAAACGAAAATGGTGGAAGGAAGATTTTCCTATAAAAGTATTCCAATTGTAGATTTTAGATTATTTACATTAAATGGGTGTATCCAAGGGAAAGATATTAGTATCGATATTAATCCAATCATCGAGGATAATTACATCAATATTAATTTGGAGAATCAACTACTAGTTCTAGAGCCAAATACATGTGAACAAGAAGGTATTTTTGGCAAAAAGGAATATGAAATTAATGATTTACAAGTGACAGTTTATTATTATGAGTACATATCTCAATTTTGTGTTGTAACGATGCTTGACAAAGAGGTTGAAATAATTCTTTGTTGACCTTGGTTCAAGGAATTAGGTGCGTTCATGTTGAACACAATTTTTTGTTTCTTGATGTTCCCTTACAAGAAGAAGATAGTCATGTTCCATGACATGAAAACGGAATCATAACTGATAATGCCTTCATCAAAAGATCTTAAGGATATTTCAAAACTAATGTTTCAAGAGCATCCAAAAACAATAGAAAAGAAGAAAAAATAGCATGAAGAAATCATATCCAATAAAAACAAGGAAAATTCATGTTTGAAGGACCATAATCAAAAACTACTTACACAAGTGAGAAAATGTAAAGCTAAGAAAAACCAATTAGACCAGGGAAAAGAAATGTATGAAAATAAACTCAACGAAATTCTATCAGGAAAAGAAGAGGAAACTTTACACTTAAATAGCCTTAACTAAAGGTTATTAGAACAAATAAAGTGTTTAAAATATGATAAGGTTGAAGACCAAAATAAAGATGATTAAAAACATGACGAACTTTCCTGTATAAGGAATCATAACCAAGCCCTAAGTACGCAAATTAAGAATCTTAAAAGTGATAAGAAGTCAGTAAATGACAAGTTAGAACAGTTTCAAGGAGAATTATTGAAGCCTACAGTCGTTTCGGTCAAAGTTGAAGATAAAGGAATAAATATCGATTCGATTAATATCACAACTCAAGAGGCTTATGAACCAAAAGAAGTTAAAACATATTCAAGAGTTGCAGTTCAAAGAATGGAAATTCCAAATGATGATGCCAACTCAACAACAAAAACACCTAAAGGAAATTAGGGAACTGCCACTAACATGATAGGGGAAATTTTAACTAGAAGCACTCCTTATCGACTTCTGAATAACAAGAGCATAATTTCCAATCAATCTAAGTACCAATATCACTCAGAATGAGAACAACAGATTTATATTCTAAATAATACTGAAGTTTGCAAAACCCAATCCAATGGTAACAATTTAATGCAAATTTCTAGTGATCAGAATATTTCACAGAGGATTAATCTAGGATGATTAGATCCATTTTCGCTCTGAAAATTTTATTTAAGGATCATATTGTCTTGTAACAACGAAGATGACAATTCTGCGACGAGCAGAAAAAGAGATCAAGGCTTTCATCAGTAATCTTTGAGGATAACGCTTTTTGAAGAGGAAGGAAATGTTATATATATATATATATATATATATATATATATATATATATATATATATATATAATGTATAATAATAATAATAATAATAAATAATGATTAATTAGTAACTAGTTAACGTAAAGGCATGTCCCTAAGTACATAACTGTTGGTGAATAGGTACTTGCCTAGGGTATATAAGAATGCCCTTACCCTCATTGTAATCATCTCATATCTCATCAATTTTTATATAATATTTAATATAAAAGTACTATCCTTATATGGATGTTTGCGTATTCGAAGTCTTTTGAAGATTACTCCGCTATGTATATGAACCTTATTCATATTAGATCATTCCTCCGAGTATACAAACTTTGCTCATTACACAATACCATCGATCTTGGATCGATTTTATGCATAAGGTGCATCGTCTTTCAATAGTGCTTTCAAATCCCTTTGAAAATGTGACAATGGAAAAACTTTTAGGGATTCCAAAAGAGACTCATGCACATTCCTTTCAACTTGAGACTATGATAACTCAAAACTTGTCTAGAACGAAGGCTTGATAGATGAATTTTGTCAAGATGCTTGACATTTCTTGAGCTCACAAAATATCCTTTCGGTCCTTTAAGATTAGATTCCTTAATCTCTCACACTTCTTGAGTAAGTCTAAGGTTATATCACAGAGAAGAGGGTTGGTAGAGGGAGCTCTTCACTTCACTTTCTTGTTTGATAGGTTCGGTCTAGGGAGATAAGGTCTTATAACCATTCAATCATCAAGAAAAGTGCTTATATTCCTCCAACACCCCTTGCTCCCTTTTGTGTATACTATTGACCTTATGTTTGCAATTATGGCTAGTAATTATGTCCAGTTTTTTGTTCTTCTTGCCTTCAAAAATTTGGACTAAGGAATTTTCTCTTCTTGAGATGAGATGGTGCTAATTTGATCTTATTTTCTGCCCTCACTTCAAAACTTGGCTATGCTACCATGTTGAGAAATCTATGGCAGCGAGTTAGTTTAAATATTAACTTCATTTCTCTTTAATATTTGAAAAATTCTTGAGATTTAGATCCTTCCATGGCTTTGGTTACAGATCAATGTGATGGATTGTTCATAGATTTATAGCCTAATACAATCATCACATATTCATAGTTGATACATATTGGCTAGCACATATAGGTCATTAGATCATCACTTTGGTCCATACATATAGAGATATAGGTAGGGTTATGATATACACCAGAGACATGTTATCCTATTGATAACCCCTGTTCACTAGCATCAAATATAAGGAGGGTGTAGAATACCATATACTTGATAAATTCGTGGTATGAGTCATTTAAATTTATTAGGAACACCAAGAGCCGATAATCATATTCTCATGTTAAACTAAGTATTTACATAATCTTTTCCCATGATAAGTCAACCATCTATTAATTTGTATCCCTATCCCACTCCACCATACACTACCACACTCATAATTTAGGTGCTAGCTGCTCCTGCTTCATGCCTAATCACAAAAATTTGTGATTATGATGGAAATTTAAGTACATATGTGTGTAATGTCCATGATGAGATGTATTAATTGTCCTCCCAAAATTTCCCATCAATGATTATAACCTTAAATGGGCTAGCATTGATCTATCTCATCATCTCAAAATGCCCTGACAGATGAAAATTTACAATTTCTGTCATCATCACTTCACATTGTCTCATATATGACCCTTTATACAAATTATATGCATGAATTTATGGAAGGCCATACCATTTACCTATCCTATGATTGATTGTGTTAACAAGTGAATAAAGGACAATTGATAGATCTTTATTGACAATATCCCCTATTTATAAATTATACTTTGTTCATATGTTCTCACAACCAATAATATGCTAGGTAGAGGGGATGACCTACCAGAAATTCATGCATATAATATGTGTCATCTATGAGACAGTGTGAAGCGATGATGAAAAACATGGTAAATTTTCATCTTCCGTGTAATTTTGGGATGGTGAAGGCAAACCAATGCTACCCTAGTCAAGGTTGAAAACCTTGATCTACAATGTGCAAATGAAAATTCATACACATCATCATGGACATTCCACTCATATGTACTTAAATTGTCATCATAATTACAAACTGTTGTGAATTAACAACTAATATGTGTTAGATTTTTTTTAGGCTAATATAGATTAGAAAATGTGAACAATATATAGACTAGTTATAATAAATATAGTAGAAAATATAGCATCCATTCCAACAGTCTCGACCAATGCATGAGGTAAAGAAAAATCTAATGTTATTTTTATTAATGAATAATAAAAAAAATATCGATTTAACATTTCTTTCTTGTTACAACTGATGATCCACCCCTTTTGTGGCAGCCTCGACAATGTCATGAGTACATGACCAAGCCAACAAAAATAAAGCAAAATAAAAAGAAATGAATGTACTAGTTATATCATGAGAAACATCATGTTCCATATTATGAAAACATATTTTTGGTGAATCTTTTTTTAACATGAAGTATTTTGTGTCTATGATTAATGAATGAATGAATGAATGTTATATGTTAATGAATCATTTTTATGTCTCTTTATGTACATGACCTTGTTTCATATTATGTAAACATATTTTTATATGATAATATTTATTGAGATGAAATATTTTGAGGATTTACGAATGAATGAATGAATGGATGTTTTCTATTTGTTTTTTTTAATGTATATTAATGTATTTCTTTCAAATATTTCCTATATAGTAGATAAATTGGGTACTATGGAATTGAGAGTGATGTGAGGGGGGAGGGGCCATGAGATCTTCCACCTTCACATGGTTGGCCCTATTTAGTAAAGAATAAATTAGGATTTGAATAATCTTGGAGAAAAACACCCTCAATCCAACATAACAACAAAAAATTCAATGTTGACTTCATTGTTGTTTAGTCGAGTGGAGTGAGGTTTTCTCCAAGATTAAGATACTCCAAAAATGTATTCTGGAAACCAAGAGAAGCTCATTAAGGTATCCATGCACACAAGTCCTTTTAATTATTATTTATTCATGCAATAAAGTCTAATATTTGGCCAAATTTAATCTAAGTTTGCCTCATTGGTCTCATGAATATGTGTAGGACAACTAGTATCAATTCATATGTTGAAGTGGAACAATTATATGAAGCAAATAGCTCAAAATGGTAAGGGTTTAGGTGAGATTGCAAAATTTGTTTGATATTTGTGTTGTATGTCTTGGCCGAGTGGGAGTTACATAAAGTTTTATAAGAAATAACAAAATTTTCCATGAAAAATATTCATGTAGTATTTATCTTTCTTTGACCATTGTGTTTGCATTTGAATGAAAGACCATAAAATGTCATTTTTCATGCAGGGCAGTAGGAGAAACTCTTACTCTATTATTTGGGCATAAGGCACTTAGTAATATTTTTATTCTATTTTATTAATTATTTATCGCATCTAAATTACTCCTTCCTTTCTTTTGTAGTTACTTTCATTCACATATCTGGATTTGAAAGATTAACTAGGGTTGGAGTCATATACGCAAAAAAAAATTGATCAAAGTATTGCTCAACTTTAGCCCAACAAGCGCCTGGATACCTGGTGCGTGATTTAGTCGTGCATCGCATTTGATTTCAAGCAATTTTTTATTTCTACATTGCAAATATTCCAATATCATAGATGTTGAGAAAATCTAGGGAAAATTGAATTAAGGTTTCTTTGATAATGTTTTATCCTTTTATATTGACAATTCTTGTGATATAATCTTAGTTCATCATCCTCATCATTATTATTTTGTGTGCATCATCAAGAAAATTCCAATAAATAAGATCAAAATGCTAACAAGAACACCATAAATAGGCTCCATGGCAGGGAAAAACCCCTCCACAGGGGAAAAACCCAAAAATGTCTCTTCTTATAGAAATTCACGGAAGACTTCCAAGACATTTTAAGACAACTCACCAAGTGATAGGTCAACCACCCAAAAAACATTGCTTCTCTCTATAACTTGGCCTGTTGCTCTTCTCTAGCTCGAAATCTGAATATAGATAGCTTTCTTCCCATACATGTGAGCTTGCCAAATAAAGAATTTATGGAAAAGAAAAACAAATATATCTTATTTCTTTCCTTGTTATACTTCTCCTCTTTATCATTCTGAATTTACCTCAGACTTATTGAAGAGAGCGAATTACTTGTGTGACTCACATGAGGTTGAATACCTCTCCTTTATATAGTCTTTTGGTGGGGTTCAAGTGCCTCTTGTGGGGCCGACTTGATGGGTTGGCCGACCACACTCGGGGAAAACATTTTCCCTTAAGAACACTAAGTTATGCAGCATCAACAAAGAACTAGAATAAAACCAACAATATAATATATTTTAGTAGATGGTTTTTCTCACCTATTGTAGCTTTCATCCTTTGAAAAGGGAGTTTAGTTTTGAATTACTCAACCTCTTTCTAGAGCTAACTAACATAGCGACTCAAACTTCACTATGATTTAATAGAATTTCAATATTATTTATATATAATGTTATTTCCCCATCCAAAAAAAATCCCATGGAGGTCTCATCTATATGTAAAATATATAAGTCTAGAAATCTAACCCCTAACAAAAAAAACATGTTTTGTAATTTCCTAAAATTAGTCATTATTAACCACCTGTGTGGCATCCTTTCCTTTTTTTCAATGTAATTTTTGAACAAAGTATTACTAAACATCACTATGTGTCACATTTTGGATATTTCCATATAAATATTCTTCCTATTACCAAATTAAATAATAAAATATTAATTTTCAATCTAAAAGTAGGTAATTTTTAAGTGAATTAATATCGACAATTCCACTTACATTCGTACTAGTTTAAGTAGAATTTGGAAGGATTAGTGTTGGGGAGTAAGGATTAAAAACCACTAATGCATGTATTATATCATACTATGAAATAAGGACTCCATCCCCTTACTCCCATCATTCCCAAGGTGGAGATATTCAACTCACATATTTTACAAAGTGGGACTCCTTGTGTTTTTCAATGCATCCTAATTATGTTCCACATACATAAATTGTCAAGCTATCAAGGCTTTTGCCTATGCCTTGCACATGCATGCACCCATACATATCAAATAGATCAAGGAATAACATATCATATTTACACTTCAATTTCTTCATATCACAAATTATGCTTCATGGATATTGTGATCATACTCCCACCTTGGGGTCCTCCCCAAAAATTATAATCACATGATTGTTCCTTTCATCATAAATATTAGTGTAGTTGTATAATAACACTAGTATTTATAAAGTCATGTACCTCATCAACATATCATCAAATAAGACTATGGTTATTTAATCATGATTCCACACTAGGTATTTAGGCTTCCACATTCTTCCCCTTTTTGCAATTAGCTCCACCGAGGAGTTTTATAGGTCTCCTCAACTTTATATAGCTCACACTTACTCAAAATAATTATTAATTAGTTCTCACCATGTGATTAAAATGACACTACATAAGTATCCAAGTCAGAGATCCTTAATTCATAAAGTAAAAAATATTGTCATCATCATTACATCAAAATAATTAACTGAATAAGTAGGAATACAAAAATATTTCTCATTAACAAATAAAATTCATTGCCATGTGTATAGATAAACAATTATTACGATGACCATAGAGCTTATAAACCAACCTTAGATTAACCTCCTAATCCCATAAAAAAATAGTTAAACAAGGAGAGGCATTATATATACAATCCAAATATATGATACATCCAATGACAATATCAACTCCATGTGTCTATCTTGTGTGTGTTGTGGTGTATGTGCATAATAAAAAGCCCTTAGTTATTTGATGAAATGAGGTGGACAAAGAGTTGGTAAAAAAATATTTATGTAGTTATTCCTTTCTCCTTGGCATGTATACTAACTAAATACTAATTGAAACATAAATTCAAATGAAAAAGAAACTCAATTGGGGGGCGGGAGAAAATAAGTTCTTTATTTACCAATGGAAATACAAGAGAATAAAAAATATATCACTTAAGGGGAGTCTTAGCAAAGCGATCTCTTATATATCTCTATGGGAGAGTGATTTTCTTCCTCCAATGGGTTCTCTTTGATTTTAAAGAAATCCAACAACATCTCCCATTCTAAAAAGAAAACTTGAGGTGAAAACTAGGCATCATGAGACTAAGGTAACTAAAATATGCCAAAATGGTGTTAAAATTCCTAGTGGTATTTTGGAAAATTTATTATTCAACAATTCACCATATTTAAAAAAGGTTTATTGTGCATGTATCATGGTATTTACTTTCCTTTCACTCTCTAATATATAATAGAGGTGAAGGAGATTCTATCGTGTGTGTAAGAATGCAATGTAATAATCTCTAATACTTATGTGGGGGTATATCCTTTTATGGTTGGGAGTTTACCTAGAGATAAAGAAGCTACTTCTGTGGATGTTTCCCCACTCTGGGGTTTTACCACATGTATTTCACATAGGATATTAGGGCATGTTTATTTATGATATGTTTATGCATATTTATAAAATCTAACATGGTATTAAAACAAATTATTAAGCTCTAGTTCCTTGAATAAGTTTGTTATTGAACTTTTTGCATCAAAATTTAGTAGGTATATGTTTTTTGGCTTCCCCCTCTTATAGATTTGCATTCAAATATTAAAAAACACATAAGCTTTCATTGGATTCGAGCATATTTTTCTATTTTAGGGCATTTTTTTCACAATTTTGACTTTATTGTTGACAATGAAATAGGGAAACCAAACTAGATCAATTATTCCCTTGCTAAATTTGGCTTCCATTTGACCAAAATTTAATTAATTTTCCTAGCCTTGAATAGGCACCTTTTTTTAATCCTAACATTTTTTGGGCATATTTAGGTTTGGTAATTACCAAGCCTTTTTTTACTAGGTCTATGTTTTCTTTTGAACCTCATAACTTTTGAGTCGAGGGACCATTGTGGGTGATATTTTTTCTTGGTTTCACTTTCTATCGATCTAATTTCTCAGCCATTTACCACTCATATCTTGACATTGTATGGACTTGTATGAATATGTGCAGCCTCGTATAACTAGGTATGGCCACCATTTATTTGAAAACACATTTTTTCTCGACAATTTCAAAGTTTTGTCTACAATATCACTCATTGTTTCTTAGATCTGATGTTGATTTTCTCTTGGGGGTGAATTTCTCTTTTATTGAACCATGTATGGACTACATGGACTCTAATTTTTTTTGTAAAAACCCATTTTTTATTTGTTGGACTCATTTTCTGTTTTACGACTAGTTTCCTTACTATTAGGTTAACTCATCTACTTTATGGATGTAATTTCTCAATGTGTAGATCATATTTGCAATGTGAAAATTAGAATTGTAGTATTGTCAATTATACAATTGTGGGTTCTATTAGACCCAATGTTGTTACACGGATAAATCCTTCTTGCAGACAAGAACGATCTTGCTAGTATCCTAAGGATATATAGAAACAAACAACCAAATGCAAACCATTTTCTCTAGACCATTTGTGATTCAGAATTATTAATAACAAAGTACGAGGACATGCCCCTACCTGAAGTCCAATGCTTGCTATAATCTTCTATCTAGTCATTCCAAAAGAGGTCACTTTAACATGTGAAACCTGCAATCAAAGACAGAAAAAGGATTAAAAGCACCTACAAGATATAATAATTGAGAAAACACTAATCTATCTCAGTGATCAAGAAATATAAGAATTGAATTACTCAAATAGATACATGAACAATTCAATTAGAAAATTGAATCGATTTGTATTAACTTGTATAAAAGAAGTAACCTTACAACCTTCCGCCTTGATGTTATAGAGGTTCTTCTGGGGTCCTGAACAACCGTTCCTCTCGGTTTGACAAGTCTTCTTCTCTCCAAACTAGCATGAAGTTATGGTTATGAGTGTGTAATCATTCTCATACCAATAATGCCAAGTATAGAGAGTATAATTTCTTCAACAATTCTCCTCTTAAAAGTACTAAGTTCTAAGTACCCTTGAGACTGAAACATGAGCTCAATTTATAGGAAAATGGTGGTGGTTTCAGTTCCATGAAGAGGGGTATGGATTCCTCTCATGAAGGGATTTGAGCTCCAAACACCAAGGGATAAAATCCATTAATGAAGGGATAGAGCTCCATGAGTGAAGGGATGAAGCTCAACTTGAATGTGCTTCTAGAAGCTTCTAGTTGGGAGAATATTCAACCAGTTGAGCTTCTATAACTTACTTTTTCTTTTATTTTACCATTTACGGGAGTCCACAGGTTTAATAAGAAAAACATGTGGGATGTGCCACAGGCTATAAAGCAAATATCTGCGGATCCACAGGCAAGGGCTAGGAAAAGTATGGAGTTAGAATTTTTAGGGTTTTAATGAGATTTTCTCCAATTCCAAGACTTGGTTTAGGAACTTTAAAGTTTTAGACTTCTAAGGGAGTAAAATATAGGTAGTGATGAACCTATATAGATAGTTAAATGTCATGGTGACAAAATAACGTGTTACAGAGTGCCCCCTAAAGTGCGAAGTCCGAGGTAGTTCTGAAGAGTGAAGTGATTTATCATTCCAAGCATTGGATTGTGGACGTACCGGTTGAAAACCTGTAAAAAATTTCAATGAAAACATATATATATATATGTGTGTGTGTGTGTGTGTGTGTATCATCGCTGAGGTAGGTATTCCCATACTCATATCAAAACTAACTAAAAGTTCTGATACATAAATGATTTTAATATTACATCAATAGTAGACACAACATGGACACAACCATCTGTCATAAGTAGTCTACTGTATCATGAATAATAAAACTCCTCGTAGCATGGATGGTGGAAACTAGATCGAGGGTCTTGATTTCCGCTTCCCGGACTAGTACAAATCTATCCATGTGATTGATTGTGTCGAAGTCGAACATGGTAGAAACCACTTGATTACAAGTCAATGATGTAAAATGTTAACAAGTGTGAGAGAAACCACCAATAATGACAATGGCTCTAAAAGTACTCAGTACAATCCATGAAGTATGAATGAATGATTTGCAGTCGAACACTTCACGGAATCATTCGATCGAAGGTCAATGATGCAACCTGTCATTGAAGGCAAGAAATCTTCCGTTAGGGCATGCAGATCCCAAGGTACTAATAGGATTCTAGAACAAATTTATAGATGATGAGTTGTCGTTGATAGAAAGTTACCTGTTGTAGGAAAGCCCATGACACAAAACCATTAGATCAAGTTTTGAAGAAATATTTTGCAAGGACTGACTCAGGGATGGTCAACGCAAATGGAGACAAATGTTTGTAATGAATGGCTTATTTGAATTGTTTTCTTGAACACATAACGACACTGAAGATGGTTTGGTAACAATTGACCTAAAGCTAATACCCAGAAACCGGCTGAAGACTTTCAATGTGGTTTGATTAACCTTTAGACAAAGGATTTTCCCAACCCAGGTATGAGTGTGACAAAGTGTCATGTTCAAGAGTGGTATACTGCTTAAAACAAAGTATGACAACTGGATTCATTTTCTCTCTTTTTCCCCCACCATTACTGGAAAGTACCTTTTTATTTTTGACAAGCTTGAGGAGGATAACATTTTCTTGTTGTGTAAGCTCATCCTTCAGATGATTCCATCTTAATATTAAAATCGAACCCTAAGAAGGAGTGGTTCGTTCTTGTTTGTAATCGACAGGTCCTTTACTGTTAAGTTTTAACGAGTCCAGTATAGGAGAAACTCGATGTCTTTCAGTTTTAGGGAGTCAGAAGAAAAACATAAGTAAACTCTGTGGTTGTACTTTTTCGTAAATTTAGTCTTTCAGGCCCGAAAAAGGATAAAATAATGCAGGATAGAACTCTAATTACCATGATTAGTCAACGTATACCTTTTTCGTAAATAGTCCATTTTTGTTCGGAAAAGGGGTAAACTTATACTGAAGGGACGACTGTTCATTTCCTTTCACGAGTTCGAATAGTCAAGTACTCGACGATCTTTTCATGTTTAGAGAGTCTGAAAAGAGCTTAAAATATAACTCCAGGCTTTCGCTTTTTTGTAATTTTCAAGAGCCCGAAAAAGTGATAAAAGTGTACTCATCGTCAAAATAATTCTTTCAACGGAGAAATCTGTATTCTGCACAAAAACTCGAAAGAGTAAACATACCTGTTTCCAAATAAGTAAAAACATCAAAAAAAAAAAATTTAAAGTGGAAAATAAATAAAGTATAATATTTTATCCATTCAAAAACTTATAAAAAGGATTTTAAGAAAGTCATTTTCACCTTTTTTCTTCAGAGTTGTAAATTGAGAGCTTTTGGAAAAAAAAGTTATGGAGTTGATAACGGGAGAACCGATCGCTAAAATTCAGATTTGTCAAAACCAGGTAATCCACAACACTCTTCTCTTCATTTCTATTCAATTAAATTTTCTTTTTTTGGCTTTAAAATCATTTTTTGAGAAGAAATTATGTTTAAAATTCCGCTCTCGGGGGTCCGCGGGTCATACATACATTACCTGCGGACCCCCGATAATTTTCTTAAAGGAAAATTATTGGGCTATCGCGATTTTCGTGAAGAGCGCATGCGGACATCTACATTGTCTCTACACGAAAACTGCGGAGGTGCCATGACCAAAGGAAAATTGATAAATTATCTAAAAAATGGTTAAATTTTCCCATTCTAAAAGTTTCTAACCTTAAAATGCGTCCATTTGCAGACTATTCCACAATGCTAGAATGGAGAGAACGTGAACATGAGGGTGTAGATGATGCAGCTATGAATGATCTAGCCATAATGCTTGTGCTGAAAAATTTTGGATTGTATAAGTTCTGGGCAATTCAGGGCATGAGGGCACAAGTGGAACTAATGACATGGTTGGTGAACAAATGGGATGTACAATATCAATGTTTTATCACTGGTGATCATCGGCTCGAACTTGAGCTCAAAGATATTTACTTTCTCATTGGTTTGTCCAAAAGAGGGGAACATATCTCCTTGTTTGGAGCTAGGCAGGGTGGCCTACCCGTGGCTAGTTACAAGAAAGAGTTTTGCAGTGATGAAATCGATCCCAAGGATAATCGTATAGATATAAAGACTATCTTGAGACTTGATCTTAAAGTAGTTGCGTTCACGGTAACCAGGTTGTGTGGAAGAGTGACTCCACATGTGGCCACCAAGTCTCAGATGCAGACCGCAGTAGAATGTTTTAGAGGCACCATTTTCAACTGGTGTGAAGGAGTATTGGCCAGCATGAAAGGCCAATTGACGAGAGAAAAAAATGCTAAGTTGAAAAACTTTGGGTATGGCACCATCCTGATTTCTTTTGCTTTGGAGAGGATTCCGTTCCTCGCCCCTCAGCTTATTCCTGTAGATTGTGGTGAACTTAGAAAACCTTGTATGGTATGTTGGGTTACACTGATGGCCCACCATGGTGGCGACGAAAATATAGTGATTCGATTTACTCCTGCATATTTCATGTGGCTGCAAAACCAAATCTTCACAATTGAATATTTCCCTTATGCAAGAATATATTTCAGAGGTGATCCTGAGATGTCCTTACCTCCAAGGGCACAATGGGAAGAATCAGGTAAATGAATCATTTTGATGTGTTTTAACTCTAATTTTTATTTGTTTTTAATCTTCCAATACTGATAACAAAATTTTAAATGCAGATGTTGGTCCACGACAACCAGCTACACTCCGTCGCTTTGAAAGGCGGCAAACAGAGCTTGTAGTATAGCCACAAGATCAAGCAGCAGAAATCCTCACTGACATGGAACACAACCTGGAGAGGTTGACTATAGACATTCCTGAGACATCTACAAATGATATTCCTCTCAGGCTCCAGAGACACGTTACAGGTGTTCCAGGCTAGTTTAGGAGATTCTTGTGCAAGGTGGCGCGGGTGATAGTTTACTACCATGATCATCACCACAGATAGTGGATGATCATTGTGGATTTTTGTATTTTGTTTTTTGTATTAGTATCTTTCAGATCATATTTTTTTTAAACCTATGATCACAGACGATGTAATATTTTTTGAAAACACAAACTCCTATCTATGATATTACTATTTTCTCTAACTATCTTGTTCAACATATATCGAATGTTGTTTAGGTTTACTGTTTTAACGTTGCAAATGTCTATTTATAACACGATTAGCTAATGCATCAGCCAATGTGTAATTTCTTAGAATGTGTTGATATTCGATGTTAATCAAATTTCCTTTCCAAGAGACGAACCTTAAAAAATAATCTCAATAACACTAGATTTTTAATTGCGTATACTTTGTTTAAATGTAATACAATGAGTTCAGAATCTAACCTAATGATCAAACGTCGAATTCCAAATGAAATGGCATCAAATAATAACTCAATAACAATGATATACTTGAAAATATTATTCGTTGTTTGACCAAGGCTTACCCCATGCATAGAAACTAACTCATCAGTGGGTGAATAGATAACCCAAGCTGCGGAAGAAATATCCTGTGTACTACGACAGGCATCATCAACAAAACCAATGTATGTTTGAAGGGATGTCGACATCTGCAATATCAAGAGTAATCAAGATAAGCAATGATAGTAGTAAAAGCAAACTTAAACTAGGCATACTTATCTAATCTAAGGCGCACTAGCTAGAAAAATAACTAATATACAAGTGATATCTTCACACGAGAATCAAACATAATATCTCTTCAAATTAAGTCCATTTTTGGGTTTATGTAAAGAGACCCCGTCATAATCAGTCAATTCATAAGCCCCGTTTGCAAGCACTTTCTTGACAATGTAAGGACCATGCCACATTGGTTCGAATTTCCCAACTCCTAGCTTATCATTAGCTTGATCATATACTAAGACTAGGTCAGCTTCTGAAAAAACACGAGGTGTAACACTTCGATCATACTGAGCTTTAACGTGTTTTTTATGAGCTTCGGCTGCTAATGCATTGGTGCGCCGAGTCTCATCTAATTGTGCTAATTACAAAAAGCGCTTTTCCTCTTCAGAGGTAGCTGGTAGTAATTTTATGGCTAATTGGAGTAACGGTATTTCGCATTCAATAGGTAACACAGCTTCTAAACTGTAAACTAGTTGAAAAGGAGTGAACCCTGTAGCAATTTTTGTTAAGGTTTGATATGCCCATAGCACCGAAAAAGGCATGGTGTGCCAATTCGATTTATGAATTCCGATAATCCGTTTAATCATGGTGGTTAAAACTTTATTAACGGCTTCAACCTGACCATTAGCCTGCGGGTAATATGGAGTAGAGTTATCATGGCTCAGGCCAAGTTGATCAGAAGGTTCGGTCATCATTATATTTCGAAAATGACTCCCATGGTCAGTAATAATAGCTTGGAGTACACCAAAATAATCACATGATTGAAAACGAACGTAGTTGCATTTTTACCATCTGCCGCAAATGTAGGCATCGCCTCGGCCCATTTGGTAAAGTAATGTACAACGAGAATAATATACCCATGCCTCCTGGCTGAGTGAGGGTTACACGTAATGAAATCAATGCCCCATTTCGCAAAAGGACCAACAACAATTATAGGGTGAAGAGGAGCTGGAGGCGCACGCATCTTTCGATCAAATATTTGATAGTTGTGGCCTTTCCGGACCTCAATAATATAATCTTCGAATAATGACAGCTAGAAATAGCCAGCACACAATATCTTTTGGGTTGTGGCATACCGAGACATATGATCTCCACACGCTCCAGAGTGATAATCATTTAAAACCTTTTCTGCCTCTTCGTGAGTTAGACATCGCCGAAAAATAGAATCTGCATCGTGACGATAAAATGTGTCACCAACAATATTGTATTGCTGATATTGGTAACGGATTTTCCATCGATTTGATTGTGAAATTTCAGGTCAAAATTTTTGGGTTTGAAGATAAATGATGATATCTCCATACCATGGATCTAACGTACTAATAAGAAATAGAGATTCATCTGCAATCGAATGCTCTACCACAATTTCTGTCTCAGTATTTGGGAAGTCACACATAAGTTATGCAAACACCAGTGATTTATTTGATTTAGACTTTTCAAATTCCAAATCAAACTCCTGTAGGATGACAATCCATTTAGAGTATTTTCCCCCGAGTAATTGTTTTTTCAAAATGTACATCATCGGGTTACAATTAGATATCACAGTTGTTTTTCGTAACAATATGTAATGACGAAATCTTTGGATAGCTTGAACTGCTTCCAAGGCCAATTTCTCCACATGCGAATATTTAATTTATGTCGGATTCAGATTTCGACTTATATAGTAAATCACATGTTCATTGTGAAATTAGTCCTCTTGAACTAAAACCATTCCAATGGTGGAATCAAAGGCTGCTAGGTATAGAAAGTAGGTCTGGTTGTAATTGGGTGGATGCAATAACAATGCATGGGTTAACGCGTGTTTTAGAGCAACAAAATATCAATCAACAATCTCATCCCAAATAAAAGGAGCAATCTGTTTCAACAACTGGGTAAAAATTTTTGTTAACTTAGCATAGTTCAGGATAAATCTACGCAGAAAGTTTGCTTTCCCCTGCAAACTTTGGAGTTGGTGGAGTGTGGAAGGAGGAGGTAAATTTATGATGGCCTCAACCTTCGAGGGGTCGACACAAATGCCAGCTTTCGAAACAACAAATCCCAGTAATTGTCCAGATTGCACACAAAAAAACACATTTGTGTGGATTCAAACGAATCTTGTAATGCCTACATCTCATAAAAATTGCTCGTAAATGAGTAGGATGATCTTCCCTGTGTAATGAGTGAGCAGGTAAATCATCTAGATAAGGCTGAACAATATGTTTGATGTCATGAAAGGCATAAGACATTGCCCGTTGAGCAGTTGCACCATCATTTTTTAATCCAAAAGGTAGTTTGCAATAAGAAAAAATTCCCCAAGGACATATAAATGTTGTTTTTGGTTGATCAACAAGGAGTATGTTTATTTTATTATATCCGGAAAATCCATCCATAAATGAAAACATTTCATTTCCAGCATAATCATCAATGATTTGTTCGATATAGGGGGTCGGATAATTGTCTTTTGGACAGGCTTTGTTAATGTCCCTATAATTGAAAAATACTCTTATAGTTCCTTGTTTCTTGGTAACAGGAATGATATTAGATACCCAATCTGTTAAAGGGATCGGATAAATAAAACCTACTCGCAATAGTTTTTCAACTTCAGCTTTAATAGCAGCAGCTTTTCGTAGATGTATCAGACGTAATATTTGTCTAATAGGTTTAGCATCTGGGTGTGTTTTTATTTCATGAACGACAATCTTTGGATCAATTCCTAGCATTTCTTCAAAGGACTAGGCAAATATGTCACGAAATTCTTGAAATAGGGCTTTATACGTATAAATTTCATCCATTGTACAAGAAGCATATGAATGTTTTCAACAACTCCAGGTTTAACTGATATGTCAATAAGAACATTCGAAGAAATATTTCCCAAATTAATCTCATAATCCGAATTTGTAATCGATATTGGACTATGGGGTTCCTTGACATAGTCAATTGTAAAAATAGATGAAAAATCATTTTCGAATCTATCAAGTTCAGGTAAAAGTGATGATCTATGATGTAGATCATCCCAAGGTACTTTGTTCATAGACAAGAATTCACGAATACTTTCATCAGTATGAAAAACTTGTTGAAAAGGATCAGAAATTGGTGTCAAGGCTGAACTTGATAGTGGAGAAGATTCTTCAGCGATCACATTCATTGGATCAGAATCAGTTGAAAGTGTATTAGAAAATGACTGTACTGCTTGATATGCTATCTCAAAAGGACTAAAAGGCATCTCGCCATTGAAAGAATCCATTTCTGACTCTGAAGGCACTATCCAAGGATCATCAAATGGAATAGTGCTTGATGTAATCATATTGATATTAGCAATAGTACGTGGTACGTTAGGCGGAGGCATAGAAAAATTTCCCGTTAAAGAGGAATATTTTATTAAACCTACCCCAACATCTTCATAAGGGATAGTTTATTTTCCAACATGTTGGATACTATCTGTAGAAGTTGGGTCAGGCGAATAATATGATAGCTAATCAATTTTCACAATCTTTCCTTTATGAGGAAAGATGATTAACCGGAAGACCGATGACACGAAAAAAGTCATAGCATAAGACCAACTTCAACCCAGAAGAAGGTTGTAATCTAGAGGGGCATCAACAACTTCCACATCGAGATTGACAATTTTTCCTTCAACCTCTATAGGTAGATCCTGTAAAATTCCATATGGATGGAATCCTTTTCCATCAAATTTTTTGAGAATTGTTGGATAATGGTTAAGTGTTGGAGAACCAAGTGATTTCCAACAGTTTAACGACATCATGCACGTGGATGCCCCCTCATCAATTACAGTACGAAAGCAACGTCTGTTTTTGACTAATACTGGAATCTCAAAAGCCATCTGATGAGGGAGTCTTGGTGTAAAATTTTCTAAATCGAAGACCATAAGGTTCAAATCCTGAAGATCTGTAACTACAATAGTTGATAAAAGTAATTTCCTTTGTGCTAGACATGATTGTAGCACTTCTAAAGCCGACATTGCTAAAGGGGAAATTGCCAAGTCTTCAACAATGTTGTAGTTCTGAGCAGTTCTCACATGTGGATTGAAAGCTTATTTACGAAGTACACCTTTTGCAGGTGGTTTAATTACTAAAACATAATTAGGTTTCTCGATATGAAGTGGATCAGAAACCGAAGGATATGTAGCTGGTGTTGAATTAGAATTTTCTATTTCTTTACCAGTTACAAGATTTTTACTTCCATAGTCTTGCGATTGCGTCGCAACCATTACCTGAGACATCATCAAAATTTTCGTTGATGGGTTCGAAGAGGATCCTATAATTTTTCTATCTTGAGTAGGAAAAGGATCCTTCAAGACAATGGGTGTGGGTGAACCTTTGGCGAATTTGGAGACCTCAAACCTATGTGGGCACTCTTTTGTAAAGTGATTCTCATCACAGATAAGACAAGGATAACGAGGTTTTCGTTTATCATCAAATGGTTCATTCTTTTTAATTTTATCTTTGGGAGATGAAGTTTGTTTACTTTTATTCTTTCCTTTCTTCTTATTACCGCTTTTATATTTAGATGTAGATGAATCTACAACATGAATGTTGGCAGAAGTTTCAAGGGAAGAATATCCTTTTAGTGAATCTCGTAAAGTTATGATAGGAGAAGTAGTTTTTGAAGACTTTTTCTTACTTTTATTTGCACTAACTAAACCAATTACACCATCAACAACATGAGACCCTGAAGGAGTTGCAGTTATTTGACCAAGACATGGTAAATCAAGAATGTTCTTGTACAAAGTACCAGACTGTGTGTATGCTAAGTCTAAATACTGAGCTTGAGCAATGAAATGTTCTTCAGTAACAACTCCTCCCTTAGCCACATCTTCAGTGATCTTTGGAAGTAATGATTTGATGAACCATTCTGCCAAGATCTGATCCAGAATAAACACTTTCACTAAGCGTCTTCTATGTCTCCATTCATATATGTGATCTAATATGTACGTAGACAGAGATTGTTTTAATGAAGTCATTAGTTCCGTGCCATTGTCGTATCTGATTGGCAACTGAAAGTGGGTTAAGAAAGTTGTTGCTAATGCATTGAAATTGTTGAATGAACCACATGGTAATTCTATATACCATTTTGCAGCTAAACCTATTAGTGTTCTCTGAAAAAGTTGTAATCAAATAGAATCATCAATCAAAGAGTTGGATGCACACCAGAGGTGGTAAGTCATGACATGGTTTGAAGGGTCCTCTCTTGATTTTCCTTCAAACTTAGGGATATCACTGGGAAACTTATTTGGCATTGGCGGCCAGTACGGAAGATAAAAGATCGGATCATTCGTAAGGCATGATAAATTAGGTAAATCCAAAGTTTCTATGAATGGCAATCGACGGTTTGGGTCCTGCTAAGTAAATTGATAACCTTGTGGAACTATACCAGTACCAGGAGGAGGATATCTAGGATATCCTGGAATAGCTTGTGCATTTGGAATTGGAATGCCTCCTGTATAACCAGGATTAGCCGGACCATACTAGGGTTGAGCTGGTATTTGATACATATACCCAGGGTACAATTGATGCTGGTATACTGGATTTTGTGCTATAGGTCCATATTGATATTTCCCTTGATATGGCTGATAAAAAAATTGAGGTTGGCTTGTTATAACAGTACTCGTACCAGGTTTCTCTCCAGGCATCTGAAAAGTAGTCTGGACTGTGGGTCCAGGTTGCGGTGCAGAAACTATAAGGATTTGTTGTGATACTTGAGGGGCTATAGAAACAGGAACTACATATACTCCAGGAATAGGTGTGGTAGCTTGAACAAAATTGGGTGCAGCAGTTTGAGGTGGAGTTCTTGGTGTACTCGGACCAGGTTGATGAACTGTACTAGGTGCAGATACTTATGGTATAACTAGAACCGTAGGTTGGACAGGTTGGATAGGTTGCTGGATTTGACTGTAACCAACTGGCTGAGCAGGTTGATTATAGGGTATTTTCACGTTAGGTTGTAGATTCTATTGAACTTGTGAAGGATCCCACACCGTATTTACTCCAGGATATGGAGGTCCCATTGAAGGTTGTGCTGTATAAGAAGGACCATAACCAGGTTGATAATTTGGAACATATGTTTGATAATTAATTGGATAATTCCAACCTGCCTGAAACAATTGTTGTTCCGGGTAAAATTGTGGCCCTAAAGGAGGTTGTTGTCCTTGGAAAGACGGTTGCCCTGGCATAGGGTACTGTCCTTGAAGAGGTTGCAGACCCTGAACTGATTACTGCCCTTGAGGTTGATATTATCATTGAGGTATGTACTGGCCTTGAGGTATGTACTGTCCTTGAGGCTGCCCCCCAGGAGCTAGATTAATACCTTGAGGTTGCCCCCCAGGTGGGAAATTACTACCTTAAGGTTGCCCCCCAGGCAATAAATTACTACCTTGAGGGTCAAGGTTAGGAATATTTCCAGACATCATATAAACTTGTTCCACGTTCAAATTTTTTATATATGATTCATTTGGACCAGGTGATGATATAAGTTTATCGGGAGAAGGATATGCTCCTGAAAAAGTACCAGAAAGTGACTGGTATCCTGCAAGAATAGACGAAACACCATACAAATATGTTTCTGGAGATGCAGAAAACATGGATGACTCACAAAACATGTTTAACGAAGGTTTGTAACCTCTTGGTATAGTGTAAAAAGGAATTCAGGGTGGCGAATAGTTTAGACCTGTATTGTGTAGAAAATCTATCAACTGAGAATACCAAGGATCTTGTTTTAAAGGACTATAATAAATTGATTCACGTGGCCTAAGATCTAGATATTCTTGATTTGAAGGAAGAACAACTTCTTCCTCTATGTCAGTAACTTCTTCAATACTAATAAGACCAGGAGGAAGATTTTCGGTGATGCGATACTTCACTCTAGGTGAATCAGGACGATGAGGGTTTGGAGTAACGAATTATAAAGTAGGCTCAAAAGTAGCAGGTTCAGTTTCTGGTTCAGAAATTTCAGGTTCAGTAGTTGATAATTCACTAGTTGTGGAAGCAAGTTCAACTAGTTCAGAAATTTCAATTTTATTTTTAGAACTCTCTGCTATTTGAGGTTTATCTACTCCGTATTCAGGATGAATAATCATTGATGTTTCTTCATCTTCAGTTGATCTAGTCCCTAATGTTTTTCCTTTCTCAGATTTTAGTTTTTCTAACTGGCTTGGTGTGTACTCAGGGGGTTTCCCCTGCATTCTATGTGATTTTCTAGGTAATTCAGCCACGATTAAAAATATTAACACACGAAATCAAAAAAAAAATCAATAAAAGTCCTAAAGTCTCTAAGGAAACAATCAAATTGATCACACGCCTACAAAATCTAAGAGATCAATCCACACACAAACAGTAAATTCCCACGCTAAAAACACTAGTTGGTGATGAAATCCAACATCGTAGAATTTTAATGTAGAAATGGCGGTTGGAACAGTTACCTCGACAACTTGCTTAATGAAATAGTCCAGTACAAGTTTCTCCACTTAAACCATCTCGATGTGAAGATAACCCTCCGGAAAGTCCAAGTGAGTCTAGTCAACGTCTGCTCCAGGTACAGTGGGACCTTCCCTCCACCATAACCTTGGAAAAAAATCCTAAAGCTTATAGCCACTATGGTCACCAACGGGAACAAATATACCTGGGAGAACAATCTACGATTCAATATACACGCAAGGGCAGAGTAACTAGCTCAATCCCCTTGAATTCTCCTTGATATAATCCAAGGTTTATCGACAAGTGACCCCAGGCTCCTCGATAATGGTCTATTTGAGGTTTACCATTTTTAATACGTGCACATCTGTTATCTTTCCCAATGAGATAGGTATGATTACCTCACTGGTTCGGACATGATCTCGTGCTTGACTCTTTTAAGAAGAGCTTCCCAGAGCATACATGCTACAATTGGATTTTTCTTACCGCAAGATTGCTACTTATTTTCTTGAAATTTCTTGGAATGTTAATTACAACTTGTTCCAAGACACTAACCTAAGCTATTTTGGTGGAAAAGAGCCCTAGAAATTGTAAAATATCTAGATTAATTTTAATTTAAGTTGTTTTTAAATTGGTTGTTCCTTAAGACAGAAGGGTATGGAAGTGAAACTTCAATGATGTTTAATGACCTGACTCAAAAATAAGTTAATATGCATCTAAATGAAATGCAACTCTTTTTATTTTCAATGAAACCTATTTAAAGGAAAGATTTGAGAGATTTAGATCACTTTCAAAGCACCAATTCTTTCTCTTATAAACAAAAATCTTTGAAAAGAAGACAATTTCTTTGAGAACTCAATTTCATAAAATGATCTATAACTCGTTCGAAATGAAATCCTTTATCAATCATATCATAAACTTCAAATCATTTAACAAACAATTTCCAAAAAGAAGATCTTATCAAAAACTCCTAAAAACATAAAATTCAAAACCAAAAGAAAATACTAATTTTGAAATCTATCTAGAAACTTTTGAGGATATTTCTGCTTAGTTTGTGATCTAACCAAGAAACTTTCTGCTTATCTCAGCAAAAAATCAAAAACATCCAATAATGGTTTAACGTGAAATGTAGGCCTTATCAAGCTAAAAGGTCTTCTAAATTTGCAAATGAAAATGAAATCTAATTTTCATAAAAGCAAGATTTGCAACAAGTTCAATGGCTCAGCAAGAAAACGAAAAAATACCAGTGAGCTAAGGTATATGAAAGTTTCTGATTTAGAGCAGCAAGAAGGCAGGGCAAACACTCACTCATAAAATGCAAATCAGCTGAAAAATCACTCAAACATAGAAAATTGTTGAAGGAATTTCACACATAAAACTTTGACAGTCAAGACAAGTCGGGGCAAACACAGAGAATCTGGTAATATGGTTCCAGAAAATAGATTTCTTAATTTTTCAAAAATTCTCCCCAAGTCTGCAGGTTTTAATAAAGAAAAGTGTGGTACTGCACTATTCTACACTAAATACTGCGGAGGCTACCGCACTATTTTCAAATAAAAACTGCGGACGCCAGGAAAAGTACAGAAAAATAAAAACTTCAGATTTATTTTTCAGGGATTCTAATAAGTTATCTACCCAACCCGGTTTTAGACTAATCAAAATCAGAAAACTCTTTAAAAGTCAAACTAAAAATAAATAAAAGGAAAACTAAGTTCATTCTCCCGAGTGGAGTCGCCATTTTTTTACACAGATAAATCCTTCTTGCGGACAAGAACAATCTCCCTAGTATCCTAAGGATATCTAGAAACAAACAACCAAATGCAAACCATTTTCTCTAGACCATTTGTGATTCATAATTATTAATAACAAAGTACGAGGAAATTCCCCTACCTGAAGTCCAATGCTTGTTGTAATCTTCTATCCAGTCATTCCAAAAGAGGTCACTTTAACATGTGAAACCTGCAATCAAAGGCAGAAAAAGGATTAAAAGCACCTGCAAGATATAATAATTGAGAAAACACTAATCTATCTCAGTGATCAAGGAATCTAAGAATTGAATTCCTCAAATAGATACATGAACAATTCAATGAGAAAATTGAATCCATTTGTATTAACTTGTATAAAAGAAGTAACCTTAAAAAATTTCTCCTTGATGTTATACAAGTTCTTCCGGGGTCTTGAACAACCGTTCCTCTCGGTTTGACAAGTCTTCTTCTCTCCAAACTAGCATGAAGTTATGGTTATGAGTGTGTAATCATTCTCATACCAATAATGCCAAGTATAGAGAGTATAATTTCTTCAACAATTCTCCTCTTAAAAGTAATAAGTTCTAAGTACCCTTGAGACTGAAACATGAGCTCAATTTATAGGAAAATGGAGGTGGTTTCATTTTCATGAAGAGGGGGATGGATTCCTCTCATGAAGGGATTTGAGCTCCAAATACCAAGGAATAAACTCCATTAATGAAGGGATAAAGCTCCATGAGTGAAGGGATGAAGCTCGACCTGAATGCGCTTCTATAAGCTTCCAGTTGGGAGAATATTCGATCAACTGGGCCTCTAGAACTTACTTTTTCTTTTATTTTACCTTTTACGGGAGTCTGCAGGTTTAATAAGAAAAACGTGTGGGATGTTTCGCAGACTATAGAGCAAATATCTGCGGGTCCGCAGGCAAGGGCTAGGAAAAGTGCAGAGTTATACTTTTTAGGGTTTTAATGAGCTTTTCTCCACTTCTAAGACTTGTTTTAGGAACTTTAAGGTTTTAGAATTCTAAGGGAGCAAAATATAGGTAGTGATGAACCTATACAGACAGTTAAATTTCATGGTGAAAAAATAACGTGTAACAAATGTGTATAGGGAATTTCTCATTTTATGATGTTGGTACCCAATTGAAAATTTCTCTCTATCTACTAGCATGTAATAATACAAATTGTATAGATTCAATATGTTGTATGGTGTTGTCATTGATGTCAACCCATGGAGTTGACTAAGTTTTATTTTGACTAAAAACACAATTCATTGATGTCAAACGGTTAATGAACACTTCCTAGTAATTGTCGGATTACAGCAAGATGGAAACTATATTGTTGGATGGTTGAAAACCCAAGTCCTATGGTTTGGGCTCCCTAGATTGATGATGTACCCTGACCTTGTAGAGGTTTTTTGAAGGGTCAAACCATTTATTTTGTGTTGGATACATAGTTCATTAGATTCTCCTCTGAGATATGTTTCCGTTGATATGTGGTATGCCTTGTGGTTCCTCCCGGTTTGAGAGAAAATTGAGTTTGAAATTGAAGTCCCAGTTTTGTGGGCTAAATCCCCAGGGGTAGTGACATGACACCTCCTCCTACGGTTGTAAATATATGAAATTTTGTGTCATTTTAATCTCACCACATATAAGTTTAATAACTGCAAGAACCAAAGGCAATAAACTAATCATTTACTTCACAACTAGGTATGACCATACGCACTAAGCCAATCATTGATTTCAAACTTTAAATAGGGTCCTTAAGGGTTAGTGTACAAATTACTTAGAGCTTAAACAAAAAATTTATTAATAAATTTTCAATTAAACTAATTTTATTAAAAAGGAAATTGTTTTTGAAATATCCTAAAGAGGCCTACCTAACAAAGCCCTAGGACTTCATAACTATCCAAGTCAATAAACTTTATGAACACGTCACTCCAACATATACATAATGTATATCATAAAAATAAAAGTAATTTTGTGGTATTTTAAAAGGAAATTAGAATGCTAATAGGATCCCCTCTTATACCCACACATAAGCCTATAAAAATTCCTTGTATAATCCTCCAAAATTATCATTTCAATGAACTATTTTATGTCCTTTGGCTTTGAAATTTTCAGCAACATCAGGCTAGGACAACAAAGAATTACAAAGCTCTTGGGCTTGATTTTTTTTTTGAATAGAAAGGATTTAGGTATGGTGTGTTGAGAATAGTTTGGATTGAAGCTACCTTTTTTAAGAACAACGAAAGTACAATCCTCACCTTATAGCTCTCAGTCCCCTACAAAAGCTTGTTTCAGGACGCTCAACCTTATATAGTAGTAGTTTCTTATCATTGGAGGGTTACGAGATGTTTTTTTAATTGTGTTTTTATTTTGTGTCATGGGATTCGTTTGAGTTCTATTTGCAAAAACATTAGCTTCTTGGTTCAGTTCACGTTCAGTTAGAGTAGGTATGTTTAAACCCTTGTCAAAGTAACCTCAACCTTCATTTAGAGCACTATTTATAGTAATGTTCAGGGTTTTTATTTGCAAATTTATCTTTGTATTATGGTCTTTCTTGGCAATTCTCTAAGCGTTTGAAGTAGTTCCTTGAGTGTAAGTAACATGTGACCTCAAAGTTAGCTACAACATTCATAACAAAAGTATTTGAATGTGGTGATTTGATGTAAACTTGAGAATAAAAGATTAATGCAGTAACATGTGCAAGTATCCTTTGTTGTATTGATTCCATCATCAGTAAGAAGGCATCTGCAGAATTTTGTTGGAGAGTCATGACATATCTTGTAGTTTCGTGTTTACTAGTCACTTTCATGTTCTACATTAAGCATCATAATTTGGTGCAAAAACAATACTATGGTGTAACATCTATAAGGAAAAAATATGAAGCAACTTTGTGACCTGATATTGGAACTGATAATTTGTTTTGAGGTAGCATATTTGTGACTCCTTATAGATGATGAAAATGACTTAAAGATTGAGTGATCTAACCTCCAATGATATGATAACATGACTGCGATAATGTATGAAGCAACAACACCTTTGGACTATGCTATATAGAGAACTTGATTCACATACTATATGACTTTTGTATAGGGTATTGAGCTATGCTTGTTGACAAAACTGAGAAGTGTGAATTGACTTAACACCTAAACATAACTAATGGAGTTGACATATAAATGACTTAGCAATGAAATTTGGTTGACTATATTAATAAAACGATTATGAATGTGATACATTGACACACTTAGGTCCAACCTATAAGATGCAATGATACTTGACATAGATTTTGATGACGTAGATATTTGTCTTGTACTGATGACCTAGAGAGTGTAAAAAGTAATCGTATAGGGAAGCAAGTGTTGAAGGCATTTTTCATCCAATTTTACAGCATATTGATGAAAATGGATAGCAGGGCTTGACGAGACAAATAATGTGTTGACCTATATGTTGGTAGCTCTCTTGGGATAGAACTTGAGAACACTGATTATGAGGCATCGGGATGACTTGAGACACCTTGGGTTGTGACATCATTTGATATTAGTGCAAGATGGTTGTTGCATCATGTGAAACCTGATGATAGCAATGTTTGAGCATTGATGACTATTCATTCGTGAAGTGACAATCAGTGGTAGCTAGCGGTTATGCAATGATTTGCAGTGACAATGATTTTCAATAATAGTAATGAAAATTGTGAAGTGACAGTGATATGCAATGTGTAGTGATAGTGATGTACAGTTATATAGTGATAGCTTGATGTGTAGCATCATGCAATAAATAGTTTGTGAGAACAGTGATAAAAAACTACAAGGATTCGATATCTATTCTACATCTTCCTTACAACTATTCTACATTGATTCAGAGTACAGGGGTTCCAGTCTAAAAATTGTGAAACGTGATCTACTGACTCTTCTAAGTGATTGGAGTCACCTTCAGGTTGTGGCCTAAGAACACTTCAGGGCGGCAGGGTGTGTAGAAATTATATAACTGATATGTTATATGTCTAAGATTCACCTGATCATACACTATTTGACTTCATGCACAATACAGAATCTATTCCACCATTGATCATTACTTTCGGAAATTAAATCAATTGCATGAACACATTAAAACCATAAAAATTAACACACATTAACACAGTGATTTATGGGAAAGCTTAAAGCTGAAAACCCCCAACTATCTGTATAATATATGTCATAGAGATCATGTAAGAATCATCATACAAAGCTTATCACAAGCTCTCAGTACAATCTCCAATCGCTACACAATAATCAGGTCTTGTCTAGCAAATCCCATGCACCGATCTCTGCCACCTGCTAGCCTGCCTCTACTGCGCAATCCCTGCTGAATATGAGCTCTGAATGAACTTGAATCCACCTAGCTTGCACTGTGTAATCCTCATTGGCATCTCCATCAATGTGTGGTGCAAACTCAGGCACCTCTATAGTCACAACTGATAGTCACACTGCTCTTTCACCTACCTCTCCACTGGTCTCCACTGAAAATGTCCATGAACTGTAGTTAACTGATGTATTCTTCAGTTGATTAATGAGTTAATATTTAGTGAATCAATTAATAATTAATTCACACCACTCTCACTAGTGTATCAATCAGTTAGACTAGATACAATTGTCTCAACTGTGTCTAACTGAGTTAAACTGAACACAACTCCACCAACTACTTCTACAACTCCACCAAACTCTCTCACATGAGTTCTAACTGAAGTCTCCATGCAATAGCTCCACTTAACCCTCAGGAATAGCGTAATTCCTCCTGTCAGCTCCTGTGCCACATTTGTGCACTTAACTGAAGTGCTCCAAGAGAATAAGATAATGTTTAGAGTCCAAATATTATTAAGAGCTAATAATATTTGACATATCTATTTTTAGACTGGCAATATAAAAATAGATTCCTCCCAGTATGTCTAAAAATAGAAGTTCATCTATTTTTCCAACTTGACCAACCATCCACAAATAGCATCCTGCAACTCATAGAATATGATCGACGTGTCTAAAAATAGACTGTGCGCCAAAAATAGCCTGCGGGCCCACTTAGTGAAGGCGACTTCTTTCCACTAAGCTCATCATCTTGTTGCAATCTCAACAGGGTGGTGTTAGGGCAAGTTGTGGACTACATAGGGCGTTGTGGCATCCATTCAGTTGTGGATGATAAACTAATAGGGAAGCGAAGAATCATTTCCAACAATAGCTAGTATACAAATTTTTGGGGCACTCATCAAGTTGTGGCCTGATCTACGGGACATTGGGTTGTCCTTTTGCTTGCAACATGATATTAGGGTCTAGTAGCATCCTACAAGTTGTAGCTTGTGAATTAGTGGGTTGACACCTCCCTCAATTGCAGCTGAAATCTTGATATAGTCAATTTTATTTTAACATGGAGAAGACAATTACTAAAGAAGTGTTCGGTGGTTTTTGACCGGGAGGGGGTTTTCCACCTAAAATTTATACGTCCTCTGTTTTATCTTTTTGCATTATTGTATGGTGTTGTCTACTATTGATTATTTTCTATAACCATATGAAGAAGAAAAATAATAATAGATTAATATTAGCTAATTCTCGAAAAAAGGTTAAAAAGTGTTAATTGCTAACAAATATAGATTCACCTCCCTCTTAGTATTTCCAACACAATAGCATTGTATTAATATGGAATTTTGTTTTTGACTATATCGCCACCTTCATTAAATCTATGGCCTACCACCTCTCATTGGAATTTTCCAAAACATACAGAATCATATATGGGAATTTTTTGTTGTTAGAAATTTTCATTTAGGGATTTTTTACCAACATTGGACCATTTTTTATTATCTCTCCAATTCTTTGTAGATGGGGTGTGTGTTTGCAGTGATCTCTTCAATTATTTGTATATATAGAGGATTTATTTTGCTGTGATCTCTCATCTGATTTGGAAATATAGCTTGTTAGGCATCATTTGTTGCTAAGCACTTCAATTACTTCATAGAAGTTTCTTGAGATCTAATAGATGACTGGTATATTTTTTCCCTAGATCCACGAGATTTTACTTTCTCAACTTCTTATTGCAATTCTTACAACTCATTAGATGCATCCTTCATTGGATTGTGGAATTGTTTTAGTGGATCTGTGCATAATGATTCACCCTTGATAATCTGTTTAATTACCAACATTATGTGGGGTATTTCACTTACATATTATAGATCAGATACAAATTGTTGAACTTGAGCACATTTATGAGTGTTTTTAGCACTAACATTGGTACTTCTCTCATATTTATTAAACTATGTATGATGGTGACAATGGTTGTTAGGTCCCTATATTACTAGTGTAGTCCCTTATTATGTTAGTGTAGACCCCCTTGTTGTTATTATTGTACCCCTGTAACCCCCATATTTTTATTATTGTGCCCTTAAATTATCATTGTTAGGTTGGCTAGGATTACATTGTGGCCTCACTAGGATTACATTTTGGCCCCATGGACTCCTATATATAGATAAGAGGTTTTTTCATTTGTATCATCCAAGAATTGTTCATTCATGTAATGTATTGGAGGTTTCCCCCTCGAAATGGCTTATTTATAAGGCGTTTATATCTCTTTTCTTCTATTTTTGGAGTTGGTTTCACAACATTTGGTATCAGCGCTTTGAGATTCTAGGGTTTCACTGCTCCAAACAGGTCATTGTGGCATTTTCGCTATAAATTTTTTTCTATGAAGGTTCAAAATTTGAAATTTTTAGAGTGCAAAGCCAAAATATTGAGGAACATTGTCGCAAATTTTCAGAGCTTGGTTCGCAATATTTTCGGATATTTGATCTGTGCAAGTTAGGTCATTTTGCAGGCTCCTGAATTTAACCTAAATAGGTCATCGTGGTATTTTCGTAATAAATTTTTTTCTACGAAGGTTCAGAAGCTGAAATTGTTAGAGTGAAAATCTGAAATCCTGGGGAACATCATCGCAAAATTTCAGATATTGGTTCGTAATATTTTCGGAGATATGATCTGTGGAAGTTAGGTATTTTTCAAGCTTCTGAATTTCATCTCAAAGAGGTGATCATGGGAAAATATTCATAGCTCTCCCTCTGAGCATCAGATTGGAATGCTGTAAAAATTGGTCGCAAGTACACGGACTGTAGTTTCCTTTCTATCAATTTCAGAGCCAAAGGAGGAAACAATGACACGTGGTAAGTCATACAAGTTCGATCTACTACACCATTCCATAATTAGGTCATCGTGGGAGGTTGGGCATAACTTTGTCTTGAAGAATCCAAATTAGGTCAGACTTGTGGCATTCAAAAGAAGATTCAAAGGGCTACTTCAAGGCATAATTTCATATATTGAAGATCTTAAATCACAAAGATAATTCAGTTTCAATATATAGATACTCAAAAGCAAGAAAAAGGTGTGTACTTGTTTTTTCAAATTGCATAACGTTTGTTTGAAAAAGAAGTTTGAAGTGATTCCAAGGGCATATTGAAGAATTTTTATTAGTAATGGGTTCTATAATTCCTCCAAAAAATAATTCCATACCCATTAAGCCCTCAAAAAGCTATACTATGACGCACGAAGAGGAAGAATTGCAGTATGAGATATCAAAATTATGGTACCAAGTGCAACAAATTTCGATCTTACGAAGAGCAACCGAAGATGACATAGATGGTTTAAAAGCAAAAATGAAGGCTAAGTTGGATTTTTTGAAGGATCAAATAAAATCTATTATGGATTATAAAGTAGTGGAATATCACATCGAGCATCAACAACAAGTTCTCCAACTCTCAAACGATAACCTAACTTTGGTGCAAAATCAAATGAAACAACTGGAAGATCAACATCACATCGAAAGAAGTTCTAAAGCAATCACAGAAACAAGAACTCGGCAAGTACAGTCAATTTCAAATTATCTCAGCAAGTGGAAGAACTTTCCTGTAGAATATTTCACATGGGAGGATGAGAATTTTATACAGAAGCATCAAGAAATAATCAAGCGTTGAGGACAACACTTGTTTGAAGGAGAGGGGCATGTTAGGTCCCTATATTACTAGTGTAGTCCCTTATTATGTTAGTGTATACCCCCTTATTGTTATTATTGTACCCCTGTAACCCCCATATTGTTATTATTGTAGCCTTGAATTATTATTGTTAGGTCGGCTAGGATTACATTGTGGCCCCACTAGGATTACATTTTGGCCCCATGGATTCCTATATATAGATAGGAGGTTTTGTCATTTGTATCATCCAAGAATTGTTCATTCATGTAATGTATTGGAGGTTGCCCCCTTGAAGTGGCTTATTTGTAAGGCGTTAATATCTCTTTTATTCTATTTTTGGAGTTGGTTTCACAACAATGGTCAAACTTATTTAGGAGCATTGGTTGTTGCTAGTGATTGTGTTTATATTTCTTTATAAGTGTTATTTTATTAATAGTGATAACATTCAGACTTATTCAAGAGTGTGGCTTGCTACTAGTGATGATGTTAAAACTTCTTAAAGAGTGTTGTTGTACCATGGTTAACCTTTGTAGTCTCATGACTTAAGGATAAATTTTGTTCTATTTGTTTACATCCAAGCTAAGTTTACATAGGGGTGTTGGAACCAAAGGTTCCTTGAGTAGCTAAAGAAGTAGTCTGGATCCAATTGCTTTAGAATTTTGCCACTAAGCTAAGGTGTGGAAATTAATGTGCTTGCTTACAATTTATTATATCACTCCAAGACCAAATACATTGATCTTGATACTCTTTGGAGATATGGTAACTAATTTTGTTTTTTTGTTTCTACAAGGACAAACACATTGATCTTGATACCCATTTGAGATCTAGTAGTTGATCATGGTGTTTTTTGTCTCTAATACCAAACAAATTGATCTTGAAATTTATTCAAGATATGATAGATGATGGTGTTTTTGTCTCTAAGAACAAACATATTGATCTTTATACTCATTCAATATCTGATAGCTACTAGTATTTTTTTGTCTCTAAGACAAAACACGTTGATATTGATACTCATTCAATATATGGTAGTTGATAATGTTTTTTTTTTTTGTCTCGGGTATTGTCCTATTGAATAGAAAGTTTTATATATATTCGCCAAATCCATCACAATGAGGAATTTTCTCTAACTTCATAATTTCTTGAGGATGCAAAAATTTGTCATCAAGGGGGAATATTATTTAATGGCATCTTCCTCCTATGACTGTAGCCCTCTAGTTATCATTTAGGGGAATGTTAGAATGTGAACATATTAATGATTTCCTAGTGGTCTTTTGACCAAGTTATTCTTCAACAACTCAACATATTGTAACTTTTTTTACCCCACGTATATAATGGGATTTTTTCCCTTTTACTCTCTAATATATAATAGAGGTGAAGGCGACGCTGTTGAGTATGTGAGGTAAGCAAACATGCACTAATTGAGTGTGATGTCTACATATGTAATGTGGTCCAATGATTATTTGGGGGTGTAGCCTTATATGATTTGAAGTTTATCTACCGAATAAAGGAGCTACTTACATGAATGTTTCTCCAAATTAGGGCTTTACCATGTAAATTCCTTTGTACTTCTTTTTTATTTCTTGTTTGATTTCCTACATTTTCTTATGTTGTCTAGGGAGATTATACCAAGTAGATATTTATTATATGTTTCTGCATATTTATCAAATATAACATGGTATCAATGTTTGTCTACAAAATAAATAAGCAATGTGGTTCTAGTTGGTTCGCAAAGCTAAGATATAGAAATCATGGGGCTTGCTTAATATTCAATATATCACTCCAAAACCAAACAAATTTATCTCGATACTCATTCAACATCTATAATATGGTGTTTTCTATCTTGAATATTGTCTTACTGAATATAAAGTTGTGATATATTCATGAAATCCAACATAGTGACAAAGTTTCTCTAACTTTTTAACTTGTTGGGAATACGTGAAGTAGATGAAAGTGGCATGATAACATATGCTCTATGATGTTTTATGGTTAGGAGAGTGTTTTATAGCTAAAGTGAATCATTTATTTATGGAAAAGAGGTTGAGGGAGATATTAGAAACGAGGATAACCATTACTAGAAGAGAGGAGGTCACCTACAGGACAACCATGGAGCTTTCAAGGTGGACTTATAACCAATATTGTTATATTGATTGAAGCAATAGAAAGCAAAAAAGTAACAATGATTGAGATAAAAAAAGGCTTGAAATTATATATATATATATATATATATATATATATATATATATATATATATATACATCAAATACTCGACGAAACAAGCTAGTTGTTGAATAGTCGAATCATATCGGTCGGTGTAATCATCAGATAATCAACACCAAAACTAACGAAAATAATCATCAATCATTTGACACTCTCGTCAAACTAATTCAACTTGACATTAGTTATCTAGATTTGATACGTTGAAAGAGCCACTTAAGATCGAAATAAGGGAGCGTCAGAGTGATAAGAGGCTCGTTGCACAATTTAAGTCAATAATCGATTATACGATGCCTAAATATATGTTTTCCCCATCATACCAAACTAACTAATTGTCGAATATTTGACAACCAAATGTCATAATTTTTCATTTTTGGGGTGACGGAATGCAACACGTGACCTATCGAATATTTGAAATTTTGGGCATCAGATATCCAATGAGTGATAGCATCACAAAACCGACTTCAAAATGTTGGTTTTTCATGACAATTTTGCCCATTTGTAAAATATTCGATGTTAACTAAACTTTAGATTATTCAACAAAATTACAACAACGAGTTGATGAGCATCAATGTTTCAGATAGTCTATGCATATAAGTCGCAAATCTGACTAATAGCCATCAGATTTGGTCCCATTTGTACTAGTGAGTAGTTCAAGTGCAATGTGCATAAGATACTGGCCCATGTGATATATTTATGTAGAATTTAGGTGTTTTTAATGCATCATAATGGGCCTTTTAATCGCACTCATAGGGTCGGACAAGAAACAGACCACAAAACACATTTTGGTTACATCATAAGTGATTTTATCCACAAACTTAGGACCAAAATCAAGTGAGATAACACATGTGTGTGTGATTAGGGAAGATGAATTGTCATATTTCCATTAAAGTTCATAATGATGAGGATGAGGGTCCATTGGTAAGTACAATTTTTTGTCAATGGACTTGCAAATTAATTTCTCTTGTGAGCCATTGTGAATGATACACACAGTGGAGAAATCAAGGGACAAATGTGAACATGTGATAAATAAACTATCTTGAAATATTGGAGGGGTAGAGTTTTGTAGAAAAGGTGACTTTATTTGAGTCCCTATTATGAAACCAACTCCAAAAAAAGAAGAAAAGGGAGATCAATGCCTTAAAAATAAGCCACTTCGAGGGGGAAACCTCCTTTACATTACATAAATGAAAAATTCTTGGATGATACAAATGAAAAAACCTCCTTCTATATATAGAAGTCCATGGGGCCACAATATAACCCTAGCCGACCTAACAATAATAATGTAAGGGCACAATAATAACAATATTGGGGTTACAGGGGTACAACAATAATAATAAGGAGGTTACACTAAAAACAATAAGGGACTATACTAGTAATATAGGGACCTAACATGCCCCTCTCCTTCAAAAAAGTGTTATCATCAACGCTTGAGTAGCTTCGGGTGCTTCTGTATAAAATTCTCATCCTCCCATGTAGAATCTTCAGTGGGAAAGTTCTTCCATTTGATGATATACTCTGAAATTGATCGATTTCGTAGCTGTTGAGTTCTTGTTTCCATGAGTGCTTAAGGTTCCAATATGATTTTTAATTCCTCATCAAGTTTTGGAAATATTGTTTGAACTAGAATTTTGTCCCCTATAACCTTCTTTAAGCATGAAACATGGAAAACTTGATGCACTAGCGAAGAAGCAAGAAGCTCCAATTTGTATGCCATAGTACCAATATTTTGCAACACCTTGCAAGGACCATAGTACTTTGGCGATAATTTATTATCCTTCTTAGCTTGCTTGAGGGACATTTGTTTGTATGGTTGTAGTCGTAAAAATATCCAGTCTCCTACATCAAAACTTATCTCTCTTCGATGTTGATCTGCCTGTTGTTTCATTAAATTTTGTGCCAAATTTAGGTTATCCTTTAAGAGTTGGAGAACTTCTTGTTGATGCTCGATGTGATCTTCCACTGCTTGAACCTTAGAATTTTCTCTTAAATAAGATGTGATGGATGATGGATGATATCCATAAAGTGCCATAAATGGGGTCATTTTTTCTGTAGTATGGAAGGAAGTGTTATACCACCATTCAATGAGAGGTAACCACTTGACCCATTGTGCTTGCTTATCAGATACAAAACAACGAAGATATCCTTCCAAACATTTATTCACTATCTCAGTTTGACCATCAGATTGAGGATGATAAGATGAGCTATGAGCTAGTTGAGTACCCAAACAAGAAAATAATTCCATCCAAAAAATTCCAGTAAAGATGGGATCTATGTCACTTACAATAATCTTCGGGTTTCCATGTAGCTTTTGAATTGTTTCCATAAATGAAGTAGCAACTGTACTTGCTTTAAATGGATGAGATAATGCACAAAAGTGTGCATACTTGGTAAGTCTATCCACTACCACCATGATGAAACTCTTTCCTTCGAACTTAGGTAAACCTGTGATAAAATCCATTGAAATCTCCTCCCAACGTTGACTTGGAATGGATAAAGGTTGTAGAAGACCCGACGTCTTAACTGTCTCAACTTTATTTTTCTGGAAAACCAAACATTCCGCCATAAAATTTTGAATATCAGATTTAAGGCCATCCCAAAAAAAATCTTTCTTCACCCTGTGGTAAGTTTTTAAAAATCCTGAGTGTCCTCCTAAAGGAGAAGTGTGCAATTCCAAAAGATTCTTTTGTTTTAGTTGGGAATTCTTGCAAATATATAGTGATCTTTGTACCATAAGGAATCATTTTTCCAACTAAATGTATCAGATGTACTAGGATATTGTTGCAAATTTTGAATGAGTGTCCACACTTCTTTGTCCTTCTTCCATTCATCCCTTGCTTCGGTTATCCAATCTGGTTGGATAATAGAAATGGCAGAAAGCAATGATTCCACCTCTTCATTCTTTCTTGAGAGTGCATCTGCAACAACATTTAGTTTCCCTTTTTTGTAGATGATTTCAAATTCATAACCCAACATCTTTGTGACCCATCTTTTATGCTCTTATGAAGATAGTCTTTTTTTCCAAAAAGTGTTTTAGACTATCATGATCAGTTTTGACCTTGAAGTCTCTTCCCATTAGGTAACATCATCATTTCTTTAGTGCATGTAGTATTTCCAACATTTCATTCTCATAAATAGCTTTTTGTAAATAATTTCCTTTGATTGGATGACTTTCAAAAGCAATGGGTCTTCCTTCTTACATTAAAACAACACCAATCCCATTTCCTGAGGCATCACATTCCACAATAAAGGTTTTTGTGAAGTTTGGCATAGCTAAGACTGGTGCTAGGCACATTTCCTTTTTAAGATGTTCAAAGGCCTTAGTTGCTTCAGGAGTCCATGAAAATGCATCTTTGTTCAATAATGTTGTTAGAGGTGCTTCTATTCTCCCATAATTCTTAACAAACTTGCGATAATACCCTGTTAACCTGAGAAATCCGCACAACTCCTTTATGGTTGTGGGGAATTTCCATTCCTTAATGTCTTTAATTTTGTTAGGGTCTACCTTAACACCCTTGTGAGATACAATATGACCCAGATATTCCACCTCTTGTACTCCAAAGAAACATTTGGATGCTTTTGCATATAATTGTTTCTCCTCCAATAATTTTAGCACCCTGTCAACATGTTGAACATGATCCTTCCAAGACATGTTGTAGATTAGTATGTCATCAAAAAATAATAGCACAAATTTTCTAAGGAAGGGTTTGAAAATGGAATTCATCAACCCTTGAAATATAGAAGGTGCGTTGGTAAGGCCAAAAGGCATGACCAAAAATTCATAATGACCCTCATGAGTTTGAAATGATGTTTTTAGAATATCTTCAGTCTTCATTCTAATTTGATGATATCCTGAACGAAGATCCAACTTGGTAAAATAAATTTATCCATGTAATTCATCCAATAATTCATCAATCACATGAATGGGAAATTTATCTTTAATAGTGATCTTATGGAGCTCCCTATAATTTGGACACATGTGCCCTGATCCATCCTTCTTGTGCACTAATAATACTGGAGCAGAGAAAGAACTTTGACTAGGTTGAATTATACCAACCTCTAACATTTCTGCAATCATATGTTCAATTTCTATCTTTTGGACATAAGGATATCTGTAAGGCCTGATGTTTGGAGGAACACTTCTTGGAATCAAATGAATAGAATGATCATGATCACGAATAGGTGGGAGTTCTTTAGGAGTTTCAAACACCTTGGAATGATTGTCCAAGACTTTTTGGAGATCTGGAGAAATATATGATTTTGATGTTGGAACTTCTAGTGAGCATAATTGTGCAATTACGCCTCGTTGTTCTTTCTTCAAAAGATTTTTCATGACATTAGAGCTTATTATCTTTCTTGGCTTCTGTGTGATACCCTGTAATTCTATTTCCTTTCCTTTTGAAAAAAAATTCAAGAAAAGTTCTCTAAAATTAAAAGCTATCGTCCCCAAGGATTGTAACCATTGTATTCCTAGTACAACATCAACACCTCCCATTGGAATGGAAATAATTGGACTATTCAATAAATATTCCCCCATGGTTAGCTTGATATTATGGCATTTTCTAGAGCAATTTATAGTTCCTCCATTTGCAACCATCACTTGACATTCTGGTGTTGGGTATAGGAAACAATTCAATTCCTTGGCTACCTTACAATGAATAAAATTATGGGTACTACCCGAATCAATCAACACTATTGCCTTTTTCTTCTTGATATGTCCTTCTATCTTGAGATTTTGAGGAGTGGTAATTCCGGCCAATGCATTAAATGATATGGTCGAACTCATTTCTTATTCTTCTAGGGTTTGTTCCTGGTGTATATCCTCTTCTTTTGAAGTTTCTTTTTCATTTTCTTCCTCCTCTTCACAATCTATGTAAAATAATTTCTTCTCAGCACAATTATGACCTTTAGTGTATTTTCTATCACAACTGTAGAAAATCCCTTTTGCTCTTTTTTCTTCCAATTATTGTGGTGTCAACCTTGTAGGTTATGGAAGTCTAGGAGTAGCAACAGTTCCATCTTTATAGATGTGAGTGGTAGGCTTCCTTGTTGCCATATTTTTACATTCAAATTTTCTTGCCAACCTAAATGGCTTCTCCAATGAATCATGTTCCCAAACGCGAACTCCATGTTGGATGTTATCCTTTAAATTCCCTATGAAGACATCAATCATGTGTTCATTTGGAATATCAATTACCCTTATATCCAATTTTAGATCATTCTTCATGTCTTCCATGTTGTCTTTCATTTTTTCACCATGTCATCCATCATAGCTTCCATGCCAGCTTCCATGCCATCCATCTTAGCTTCCATGACTTTATTCAAACCATCCATCTTAGCTTCCACGCCTTTCTTCAAAACTTCCATTTCATTTTTTGTTTCTCTTTGCGAGAGAGAAATTTGGTGCACTTGCTCTTGTAATTTTGATATGTCATGTTCCGCTTCTTCCTCTTCATGAGTCATAATTAAGCCTTTTGAAGGCTTAATGGGTGTTGAATTCTTTTTAAGTGGAATTTTAGAACCCAATATTGATATCTATGCCTCAATATGCCCTTGGAATCACTTCAAACTGATTTTTCACACAAGACTTATGCAATTCGAAGAAAAAAAATACACACTTTTTTCTTGCTTTTGAGGAGCTCGATATTGAAACTGAATTATCTTTGTGATTTCGGATCTTCAATATCTGAAATTCGGCCCTGTAGTAGCCCTCTAAATCTTATTTCGAATGCCACAGGTATGACCTAATTTGGATTCTTCAAGGCAAATTTATGCCCAATCGCCCACAGTTATTGAAACCAGCTCCAAAAATAGAAGAAAAGAGAGATCAACGCCTTAGAAATAAGCCACTTCGAGGGGGAAACCTTCTTTACATTACATAAATGAGCAATTCTTGGAGGATACAAATGACAAAACCTCCTTCTATATATAGGAGTCCATGGGGCCACAATATAATCCTAGCTGACCTAACAATAATAATGTAAGGGCACAATAATAACAATATTGGGGTTACAGGGGTACAACAATAACAATAAGGGGGTTGCACTAACAACAATAAGGGACTATACTAGTAATATAAGGACCTAACAGTCCCCTTAATTATTCATGGATTGTGTCTTCATCAAAAACCTCAATGGAAACATCATCATCTTCCTAATTAGATAATTGTATAATCAACATTTCTTTCTTCAATTTGGAACATTCATACTTCTCACATCGTTGTTTTTTATAGCACTAACAAACTTACTAGAAGAAGAAGAAGAAGAAGATTATAAAAAAAGATGAGGAACCTGTTGCAATAGAAGGTACAAGTTTTGATTGCGTAGATATATAAATATTTTAAGAGGATGAGTGCTATTGATTCTGCGCCAATATACAAACTCTCTTTACCCCATTGTGCTTAATTGTATGAAACATTAGGGGTGGTGATTTTGACATACTTAAACTCACAATATAAACATTCCTTCAACCCATTTTTAAACTTGAGCACAGGTTTGCTATCTAGATCATTAACGTCGATAAGAATTTGTAATCTATTGATTTACTGGATGTAGTCTTGCACATGGATGTTGATTCCTTAACTATATAGGAAAAAACACTTGACGTTCATATCTTATTTGTCACCGAAAAGATAGAATGTGAGACTAATGGCTTCCACAAGCATAATTTGGGTGGTGATAGGATTTTGATGTGCTACATTCTCTACAAACAATAGTATGGGAAGACCTATAAGATTGAACTTCATGTTGAATGGAACCTTCTTATCTTCAATAATTTGATTTAATTAAATTTCAAGTTCAAGGTTATCATCTAGTTATCGAGCACTTTTGGATCACATAATCCATCATAAATGGGCACCTCAAATTTGCCATGTTGAGAAAAAGGCTTGCTGACCAAAACAACATTAACGTTGTGGATCAATGCAGTAGTGATATGGTAATATCCATTATACTTTTGACAAGCATAAGTGTTTCCATGGATTGTGTAGTCATCTTTAATGCAAAGGAAAAAAAAAATCCATTTACACAATGCTTAAAACCAAATTTCTTGAAAATGTTTTAATTTACAAAATCTATATTTCTCTTCAAATATTAAAATAGTTTATTTTTTTTAAAACCATAATATAAAATATTTTGGTATATCATAATAAAAGGTTGTATTCGGGTCAACAAAAATTACATATGACTTTCCAATGTTTCTCAACACAAAGTATACAATTGTTTGTTGCTAAGAAATAAGTTGTTTGCAACAATATATGATATGCATACCAAGTTTTCTTGCAAGTAACTTGTTTGACAAGAAAAATTATAATTTGTTGAGGCCTCAACCACCCCTCTTAATTTTTTGAAATTATGGGGCCCTCCATGTAAATTTTTATAATATATATTCTAGGATGCTTTAATTTTCTTTACTTTGGGTTATTTTCACTTTTTATTTATTTTCGTTTTGGTGGCTCCAATGCTTTCATTTTTCTTCCAGCTTTCCAACGATAGTATTTTTGCTCAATTCTTTCTCATGATTTGAAAAATATGATTGATCAAAGTTTGAATGATTTTTACTGCCTCGACATGAAAACATGTAAATTTATATTTATAATTTTTTACATAAAACTGTAAATACAATTGATTAATTAAAATATGTCATATATATATATATATATATAATTTTAATTTGTTTAATTTAATTATTCATTCATTTTTATTAATTTTAATTTAATTTTATATTAATTAATTTTTTTATAATAAAATGTTGTAAATATATTAATAATTTAATAAATTCCCAAGGCCTAGAATCACCGCAGTCAAGATTTTATATTTCCCCATTTTCAGCATGGCCAAGCTATTCATATGAAAAATAAAACATATATTGTAACTTGGGCTAAAACCCCAAAATTATCAAGAACCACCTCAGTTGAGGCTTAAACGCATACAACATGTAAATCAAACAATCACGCACATTAAACCAGGGTCGAGATGCCACATATATCCAAAATACTTTCTCCAACAATTTCCTTTGATGCCCTTCATTCATTTCTTCTGGGATTTTACTGTTGGGATGTCGTGGACTGCCGAACCCCTCTTTCCCATGTGTAACATTTTTACGCATGTTTACACGTAGCCCCTCTCCTTACTTGCCACGTAACTTTAGAATAATTTCCTCATAGGGTTTTGTGGGAGCTCCTTGGTTTCTTCTGGTATTTTATTCTTTAATTGACTTATTGGTCGTCACTTGATTTCCTTATCATGCACCCTTTCTCTATTCGTCCACGAAGACGCCTACATGGATTACCTACTCATCACCCTGAAATCCTTACCCCAAAAAGTTGTTTGAGTTCTCCCTTTGCTTCTTCCTAGATTTTATTTCTGGGGTGATGTAAGATCCATGTTGGACGACAAGTCATCATCACCTTCCACCTCATCTATCATGACATCCATCCACGTCATCAGGTATTCCTCGTCGCCTCCACATAGCATCCACACACGTAGCCCACATGCTATTTTTTCCATTCTTATAAGACATGATCCCTCTGTACGCATCATGTCACCTCGACCGAAATGAACTCTAGAAATTTATTAAAGATCGTATGTGATTACATCAAGAAAATTTATGACTGAGATGACATGGGAACCATTCATAGATCCACACCAACATCGCTTCTCCACATTATCACTACGACAAGTTACCCTTTGCCATTTCGGATGCCACCTGGAATAATATTTATTTTTCCATAGTTTAAATAAATTATGATTTTAATTTTGATTTAAATTTGATTTAATTTTTTGATGTGTTCTTCTTATTTCCTTGTTTCTACTGTACAAATCTGCTATAGGTAATAGTTACACATAGCAAAAATCTTGCTAAGGAAAACCAAATCCCAAAATCTCATGGCATAAATCCACAATTTGATTCATTCTTTGGCTATAATAGACATCAATATGAGTAAAATTCCCCAAATTCTAGGCTTGCGCTAGAATATGATTAGAGATTGATTACATGAATTCTAGAAGATTAGATCCATTACAGTTTGGGAAATTTGAAAGGCACTGTAAAATTTGCGAAACCAAATCAATTGGGAAATACAAAATTTTAATATGGGAAACAGTGTATGGTTCTTACTTATGGAAGAAAAAAATAACATTAATCAACCAATAGCGCATGCATAAATGCATACTCTTCTTAAAAATGAATTCCTTTGGTTATGAGATCAATGGAGGAAATACTATCTTGAATTCTTTATAAAAAATTATAAAAGGAAAAATTTTAGATTAGTTTTGGATTTTATAATCTGCAGAATGTATAACATAGGGCTTATTACACTATTGTATAGGTCAAATATGTTATGCAAATTGTAGGAGATAGGTCGAATCCTGGAGGAGAAGGAATTGCACTATTGTGAATACTATGTAATTGAAGTTAAAGACTATTTTATGGACCAACAATGGAGAACTCTTTGTTTTTTTGTTATGATTGAGCACTATTGTTCAATCTGATCATTAATAAAGAATTATTTCAATTTCTTATTTATCTTTGTTTTATAAGTGTGATCATTGGTTCGAGTGCTATTGTTAGAATTTTATAACTCATGCTTATTTAAAGCACTGTCAAGCTAACTTGCAAAGTTGATTAGAGATGGATTTGGAGCTGAAATTTGCATTTGGGAAAGATTTCATGCATTAAGCTAATAGCTAGCTATCAGGTTAATCTCATATTGGTTTAGTTTTCTTCTTGTTCTTCTATTTGGAAGATTCTAGTAGTTTAATGATATCTATTGGCTTAAATGCATTTCCATTTGAATTTTGATATATGTACAACAATGATCTGATATACATATTTCTTTGAATCAAGTGGCAAGTCCATGAAACTATTTCATTGGCCTGTTAGCTTCATTTTATTCTAAGTTCAAGCTGGTATAGATTTATTTTTCGTGCTCTTAATTGAAATAAGGACTTATTCCTTTTCCTAATCAAGATAGATTATATTTATTTTTTATTTTTGCATCTTATATTAGTTTGCATTTTGTATTTAGGAAGTTTTAGTGGAAGTATCCTTTCATAGGAGAAATTTCATTGGTGGCTTGGTTGAGCCCTTATGTCAGACTAAAGACTACTTTTTTACAAGCTAACTACAAGAGGGTGAGTCTGATGCCTCTTCTTGTTAATAGTAATTAGAAACATCATAAATCAATAGGGATATTGAGGTATAAATGGATCCATTTTAACCAGTCAGAATAACCATCCCAAACAGATAAGGGCCTAATTGGGTCCCTGACCAGGTTCTCTCCCCAATGTTGATTACGGTCATTTTTTTCCATCAACATTTTGGTGCTAGAAGGAGGGCCAACAACAAGTTGGCCTTTTGGAGTTTTGTATTTTAAAGTTTTTTTATTTACTTACAATGACTCCTCTTAATCTTCCCATTTTGAGTTGCATCTACGGACATGCATCTATCAACACTCCAATCAAAATTGTAAGACTCTCGTTGAAGGTAAAGTTTAATGGTAGGAGATAAATTTTTTCATATGAACTTGTTTTGCAATTTTTTCAAGATTTTACAAATTCTACTTTCACCGATATTGATGAAAGCATTCTATGTAGGATCTTTAATCTAACTTTCATAGGGAAAGGCAAATATGGTGTGAATCATTACGTGTTTCCTCTATTCATAGTTGGAATGATTTTATCACAAATTTCCTTCACAAATTCAGAGATGATGACTATGGACATGTATGTCTCAAGCTTGAACATTTATGAAAGTTTGAAAATGAATCTACTATAGATTTTACAATTAGATTCAAATTAATTTGTCTAAATTTAAAATATAAAGATTGACCTTCGTATATCGAGATAGTGGAATGGTTTCAACATGTACTTTCTCTTCCCTGTATTCCAAATAATAGCAATGAACCTAGAGAGATTATTTTTCTTATCACATTTTCTGTTGTTGAAGAACCACTTGTTATTAATAGCATGGTCGATCCTCTTCAAGTAGAAAATGCAAAAATTGCTAATGAACCATCTCAGGAAGACATACACACATTAAATAGAAATAGCATTGATCCCGATAGTGATTTATATCGTGCTGGTATTGATAAATCATCTACTCAAAATCAAGTTAAATCTGGCATTCGTAACAAAGAAGAAGATCGACAAACAACAATTTAAATTGAAAATGTTAACATTGTGCATTCTAGACAAATATTTTTTAGTTTTCTCATGATGTAAATAATGTTCAACCACGAAGTTTGGAGTAAGAAACCATTAATTCTCAGGAAAGCGTGGTTAACCAAATACATGAATTTCTTGAAATCCTTCCAAATAATGGCAAATTTGATTTCCACACTAAAGAAAATCATGAGAACTAGAGCTGAAAACTCGGGAATTAATTTATTACTCTAATGGTCATTCTGCAAGCAGATAAATTTTCATATTTGAATGTTTAAAAATTATTTTTCTCTTTATCCTAATCTTTTTGTTGATTCAAATCCATTGGATAATCTTTCAACATTCCTTCTTCACACAAATGTTGTTTTAGAAAACAAGGGAGCTACCATAAATTTAATAAACGACGAATTGTTGGTCAGTTCTGATCAGGATAATGAGTTTTTAATTGATTACATCTTCACCAACTCTGTATTTGATCGTTTTTCTAGTTCTAATTTACTTTTTGAAAAGAAAGAGAGTGTTATTAAAATTATGAAGTTATTTATGACAATGACTGTGAGATTGAGAATATTGAGTTATTTTATCCTTCATCAAATTCTCATGTTCTTAATTGTAAGAACCGTAACTTGTTGAATTTAACCATCATTCACATAATTCATACTACACAATTCAGAGTGGGATTTTTTTTTTTTTTTGAAGCAGATTATATAACAATTGACTAATTAATACTTACCTAGAACCTTGTTTGAAGATGTTCCTGATCCACTATAGCTCCAGCTTCCGTCACCAAACCATCGTTTTCCTCTCAGCCTATCTGAGGTCAATCTCTCTGGTCCTTAGATACAGAAGATAAGTCTTTTGCCCCCTATGCCCAAAACTCCAATAATAATCGAGATCACTCCATGACTCTGTTAGAACACACTGCTCATGTATCACGCAGTTAAAACTCCTCTGACAGCATCCGGGTCAGTTTACCCATTCACTACCCATGCCCACCAATTTTACCCCTCTTCTCCTTTTATACACAAACTCCATTCAAGATATTTATTAAAATATCCTCTTTTAATAAATATCTTGGATTTCTAAAATATCTTAGTTTTATTAAAATATTATTATTTAATAAATATCTTAGATTTATTAAAATATTATTATTTAATAAATATCTTGGATTTATTAAAATATTATTATTTAATAAATATCTTGGTTTTATTAAAATATTATTATTTAATAAATATCTTAGATTTATTAAAATATTATCATTTAATAAATATCTTAGATTTATTAAAATATCATCATTTATTTGCATAAGTCAATGCTTTTAATTTTCTTTGAACAAAGTATTAGTTTATATTATGATAATGGTAGGTATAACTAACACATTCATTATATTATGGTGAGTTAGGGATTTACTCAATATTTCAATAATTCCCTCATTACTCTACACCGAGTTTCTTTTCATAATTGATTAGTGCATGTACTAGTGCAGTACACGTGATACATGCATATGTAGCTATCATATGCAGGTCTCATATGCATGCTAATATTTTTTTGTTTCCTATAACTTGGGTTGGGTCATTACATACACCCCTCCTTTAGAAAACTTCGTCCCGAAGTTAAGTTTTATGTCGTATATCATTAATTATATAAGTGATTAGTATAATCATATAAGGGTAGTGTATCATAGTTGAATTTTCATTTAATGTGTGAGAACACTTTAACATTTATGTTTTTATCATTAATTGGTTTACCAACTTAGTAGTCACGTCTTGTCCCAACAATGTTCCCAAGCTATTCTAGAATCATCCTATCCTCTCTAATCTCTTCCGCTCCCATCCTATCCGACCTCTACAGGAATATGCCATGGCATCAGTTTTGCTGATCGAACCATCCATAAACCTTAGGGTGTCAATGTCGATTACGTCGACCTGATGGACCAGTAGGCATCCGGCAGTCATTATCACATGTCTAGGGGAGCGTGACTCGCACAGTCCTCCCATGACTCTAGGTTTTGGAGGATAAACGGTGGGCAACACCTCCACCCCTCCTAGTAGGACCAGGTTTAACACTCTATCATGAAATCTCAATGCATCTCAATTTTTCTTGGAGTTTTGTTATCATGTGGTCGATTTGGTAACGATTTCATTTGCAATGTAAAACACTTGTCCACAAATTATAACATATGTATCAATATGTTCAAAACAAATTGTTGCCTATATAATAATTTCTACACATTCCAAATATGTTGCTATCTATGATATTGATCCTTGAGTTCATATAACATACTTGGTTAAAACACTTGTCCACAAATTATAACATATGTATCAATATGTTCAAAACAAATTGTTACCCATATAAAAATTTCTACACATTCCAAATGTGTTTCTTTCTGCGATATTGATCCTTGAGTTCATATAACATACTTGGTTATGTTTATCCATTAGGTCTGTAAATTCATTTTCACCTTGAATAGATAATTGCAATCACTCTTTTATTTCTATTTCATCATTTAGGTTGATATGTAAAATTATAGATACTATATCTATAACATAATTCATATTTGTATCAGTATCCCTGTACCGTCAATGTTTAAGCAAAACTTTCTTTATATTGGTATCCATGTACCAACAATGTTTTAAACAATTTAACATATTCTCACATGTCATAGTACAAAATGACAGTCCTAAGTATCCATCCAAAACAAGGTAAGATTATACAAAAATAAGTTTTTAAATGTTTATAAATATAACCCACAGTTATAAATGTCATATAGAATAATCTAACATGGATATAAAAATAAGGGTGTAGCCACTATTTTCTATATTATATTAATCGATTAACCTTATAAAAGTCACAGGTTGAGTCTCTAAATCTAAATGGAGGGATGCTCCAACCTTTGCATATATAGAAACGAAATGAATTGAAACAAGAGCACAAAACACTTACTGTTTAGTCGAAGCATGATCTAATTTCTTGATACAGGTTGATTAAGAACTCTAAAACACAAAACTACATATGGATCCAGCCAAAATTTTAATTCTTGTTACTTATTTGTCTTTTAAATCTAATTATCATTGATCTGTAATCTGGATCCAAAGAGATAATAATAACATTAACTTCTTTATCATGTTATTCCAGCTCATCTTCAACCTAAAAATCTAGAAGCCAAGGAGTAGGGTTTTGTAGGGCTAATCATTAGGGTTATGCTGGAGATGGAGGAAGAGTTAATTGACTACTCTAAAGATCCCTTAGTGAGAGGTTTATTTTCATAGAATGAATTTGTCATTGCTTGAAAATGCATTATTCACTTTGCATTATACTTGGTCTACTAAGAATGTCCTATTTTCAACAAGATGTCAATTGTTGACAATCATATAATTTCCTCCTTTAATAAGAAATTCACAATCTACAAGATATGTATAGCCACATTATTAGTATGTTACAGTTTTGATATAATCTCTTTACTTGCAAGTTTCACCATTTAGAGTCTTAAATCTAGCTAGGAAATTACTAGTTTTACCATCATTCCTTAAACCATTGTTTCATTTCTATTATGTTGACTCATTTAAACCAAACACATAACACATCACTGGTATACCCTCTCCTTATTCTTCACATTACTTGTTTTCTCATTAGTCCTTAGGCCTCATCTCATCGCCAAATGTATCTTCTTTTCTAACTGTGTATAATTATTATCTTTAAACATTTCTCAATTTGTCACTTGTTATTCTTAACAAATTAGGAGTATTCACAACTCCATATAGGTAATTGCTTTGACCCTTACCAAATCATGTTGCTCATATTCTTAAGAAAATCCTTCTTGATAGAAAACATCCTTTCACATTCTTATACCGGATATTCCTAATATTCCATGTCTACTTCAATTTGAAAAAGAATACATTATCAAATTGACTTTGTTTTCTCACCTCTAGTCATCATGGTTTTTCTTTCCTTTAATGCATAAAATCATTACACTTGGAAATGTCATTTCTATTCCCCAACTTGGGTAAGACCTTATAATAAATTCAATAACGTGGATATCGAATGTAATCTACTTATCATTTCAGGTTTTTAAGGCATCACGGGATATAATTTCCTAATCATACTCCATGACGTCCATAATCCATGGATATATTTAGTCAGTTAAGGAAAAAATTATAATGTGACCCTCCCATTAGAAGGAGAAACTATTATAGATGTCGCCTATGCACATAAATTATCCTATAATTGATCAACATTATTGTAGATTCACTCTTTAATCTAATTTCATTGACTTCTTATGTTGCTTTGTGAAACTTCCGCTCACTCACCTTTGGTGCTATTTTGTCGATCTCAATATTCTAAGTTGATTATGATAATCAGCATTTATTATCATCATCAGAAGTTTTCCATTTTGTTCTTTTCCCGACCTCCCTAGGTACTATATTGATTATATCATGGTAATGGAGATCAAACTTTGAAATTTTCCATTGCACTCTCTTGGTAATTATATCATCTTGTTCTAATAGTGTGTTTACTACCTTACAGGGTGGTTTCTTACCATCTTACCATATGTTTCATCAATTTTTTCTTCGTTTGATGTGTACCTTTGGTGAACTATACTTGTACTCTCAATTTGATTACTCATGATTTCTCACAACATTTCTTGAATAGTTTGTGTCTTCTTTCGTTAGCCTTTTATCAAGTTGACTTAAAACAGATAACCTTTAGTCCAAACATGAACTCCTTTCCAATAAAATATTTGAAATTATGGAATAAGTATTGCTAAACAGATTATATAGCACCAGGGATAGGTCAGAAGCCATTTACAAACTTCTGGGAATTATCAAAAAAGACTCTTTCAGTAGCTTCATCCTCATCCTTGTATTCATAAATAATGCTTCATTTCTACTCTGTTTTCACATTTGTGGAGCTCTATGCAGTATTTTGAGACTAATTCTACACATAGTATGTTATTACGAGTCCTAAATTACTGCCATACATATAGACAACATCACATTGTTAAGAGAGATACATCTTCCTTGCCAAAATTCCTTAACTTTCTCTTGGCATAGCACAGGATACTTCTGTGATGACGACCTCTTATTTGGCGAAGTTAGGACAAAATCTATGGTATTTGATGAGGGTGGAATATTTTATAGTTTTTCTTCACTTTGATAGGAACCCCATCCATGTGGCTATATGTCACTTTATTAGTATTGTGCCATTTGTATTTTAATATTTTATTTTCATAGTTTTATGATGAAAATGGCTTAAGCACGTTCTTTGATATTGTACATGTTTTTTTTTTTTTTTTTTGACTTAGTATTGCACTGACCAATATACACAGCTTAGGTGCATTGCTTGCAAAAGCACAGCCTTGTATCCACTCCTATTCTAGAAATTGTAAGGGTGAATGGTGAACAACGATTTCTTTTTCTTTTTTTTTGCAGTGGGCCTTAGACAAGTTCTATATTCTTTCTAGGCCCTCTCAGTCCCTTAATGGCATTATCAAGAATAGCATTTGCACCTTCACAATGGTTGGGGTGGAAGCAAATGCTTCTTCTTTGTCTACTTCTACACTGTACCTAACAAGGAGTAGTTCCTCCTTCCTTTGTTATTTACTTTTGTACTTTCTTATTTGTTGGCATATTTACTCTTTTTGGTTTAGTTTTCCTGAGTAGCCTTGGCATTCCTACAGTATCTTCTTACTGGGTGTACTTTATTGACCTACCTTTTAATCATTCATGGGCATTAATAATACTAGTATAGATCCACCTTTGACCTGGATCTTTTAAGCACTACAGATTTTAGACCGTGGATGAACTCCACAAAAACTACCATGGAATGGTAAATAAGCCAAGTATAACATAGGTCAACCTTAAGCATTGCACTATCTCTTTTAAACAAACACAATTCACCAAAACTGCGAAATAATTTTCTTTTGACCTTACTCTTTCAGTAGTGCGTATTTCCCTTATCTTGCCTGTGCATTTGTTATGACCAAATTACCAGAAATATCCAGAGAAATATGGAATATGGGAAATATAGATGGGAAGTACATGAATAATGTTTAGTTGAACAGATTTTCGAAGAAATAGGGAAATATCTCTAATGACCTCAAACGAGTTCAGAATATTAAATACATCTCTACATCTCTTTGTGTCAATGATTAATATAATCTAATACATGTTTTGTGTATGTCTGTTTGTAATATTGAGAGACAAAGATCCATTTATTTGCTAAATGATTAAATCAGCATAGGTTTCTGTGAACCTAACAGAAAATCATTGTTTCTGAGGCCTTTTCCCTTTTTGTTTGTGAGCTAGCTAAGCAGCTTAAGGATTAAACACAACTCCATGTTTATTTAGCACCCATGGTCTCCCAGTAGCTTGGGAAAACCACGCAGGTAGAACTTAGAAGTGCATGTCTTGATTAGTGACACTGACTGCTAGGAAATCAAACTAACGGACCCAGATGTCAAATGAAGAGACATCGAGCTCTAGGTGAGAAAGACCCAAATCCCTTCACTTAACGCTATTAGTTACCAACACCGAGTTGGGTGGGGTAGCATGTAAAACAACTCAATAGAACGATATCAGTTAACAACTTAACATTATATTGCAAACTAGCACATTTTTATCAGGTAAATTCTACTGATAAAAGTTCATTCCTAGAGAGGACTATCATAGCAAGTTAAAGAGAATGACCAACTATAATTTGACTATTAGGAGACAATGACCTCTGCGAATTAATTGGAATGCACCAACCAACATGCAGTAACCTCAAATTTTCAGACTCATGATTCTCAGATTAGGATCAATTTAATTTAAGATAGAGAGATCCCATTTGCCATGACAGATAAATCAACTATAGGCATATAGAACCCAAATCTTGAGAGAAATAGGTATGTGTTTTAAATATGTGAATACATTCATCTTCAGTGTTGATTGGTGCACAGGATAACTGACATACAAAACTGCAAAATTTTCAATGACCCACATTCGAAAATGCAAAATTTTCAATAACCCAAAAACGAAAAGATAAGAACTGTTGCAAGAATATACTTCAACACACTAATAGTTTACTTATCGCCTGACAAATTTGCGGAAGAAGATTTTGTGCTTTATGAAATTCAATTTCATCTACTAGTTACTAGGAGGCGGAATTCCACTTATTTCTCAAGGGATAAATTCTATCATTCTCAAGAGTTGGGAGGCTGAATTTCCCTTTCTTTACAGTGGCCGAATTATTCTCAACAAGGGGGTTGACTTCCTGAGGGTCACATCTTCTTCTCAGGGCTGCATTATCCTGAAAACCACTAAGGCCGAGTTGAATTTCACAGTGCCATTCACTCAACCCAAGGATCAGAGTTGATTTCCATGATTTATACATCAAAGAGAAGTTGAATCTCAGGCATGATGAAGTTGGGTTTCCCATTAATTTAAGAGGTTGAATTGTTTTGATGCATTGCCAGAAATTGGTAGGAAACTTTAATATTTTCTAATGATAAGTTAGATTTGAGACCTAAATTGGCTCTAGCCATGACATGGGCTGGCTTTTGCTTCATTTTAGGCAATCTAAGAGAGAATTTCCATTACTAAATGGCTTTGTATATCTTTGAAGCCATGATTTTACATTCCTAGATCATTATTACTCCTCGTTGATAGTTTCCCCGAGGAAGCAGAATCAATTTAAGAATATAGCATGCCTGAGGGAAATGTTCCAAAGGTATGGTAAGGAAATCTACAATAGTTGAACTATTTCTGACTTACATGAGACATGTGCACAACAAAACTTTGGGTTCTACTTTAAAATCACGTTTCTTGCAAACCAACCAGCATATGGCCTAACAGCTAATGTCTCTAGTCAACAATAAAGGGTGCAGGGAGGAATAACCACCTTGAATAGGTGGTAATTGAATTGGCGCCATAAGGTAGCCATGGAATCAAATCCTTGGCCTGCTACTAGAGAAGCATAATCTAAATGAGAATGACCAGGAACATGAACAATCTGCAACACATCGAAAATCCGTGTCTGCCACAGGCATTAAAGAATGACTCTTATTTAATTAAAATAGAGGTATCTGCCCATCCTGCACCTAATCTATGACATCAATACGTATGAAACTGAATCACTATTTTCCACTAAATTCTGACAATTCGGACAACTCTTTGAAAGGGATTTTGTTGGTCTGATTCTGGAAAAATATCTAAGTGGTAAAAATTGCCATATATATATATATATATATATATATATTAAACTTATCATATGTCCTTGCCTCATCGCCCTCGCCCTTCTTGATCTGGACGTTTTCTTCGCATTAGCGTTTCTTCACATTAGAGGCACAGAGGTTGGGAGTCTCTCCTTTTTGCGCCATTAGCCTCCAAATCTTGAAGAAACAATTCCTGTAGATTTTTCCAAGGAGATAATGTCCAGTTGCACCATTTGGAACCTCTGTGCTAGGCTCATTGATAGGACATAATGTTGCTTTTGCTTCACGAATAAGGTCCATGTCAAAGCATACCGGTGCAAATAAATAACAGGGTTGTGGAGATTGTGTCCCTTTTAAGAGGTTACATGCACGATAAGCTTGATTGTTACACAAGTAACATCTTTCCAATAATTGAGAATTCTCGGAAGATTATTCGGCGTAGAGCCGTTCGCCAATAAAAATAGCATTGTTTTACATGTATAGACAAAGGCTATAGTTTACACACTTCACCATTCGAGATTCCATGATTCATTAATAAGAAAAAAAACCAAAACTACCACATAAGTATGTGTCTATTGACTGTTTGAATCGCAGGAAACCAACAAGAACGCCCAAAACTATAAAAGCATAAACAACCACCAAGATCTCTGAAAATATACAAATGCGATGACTCCTCTCTGCTATTGTTGTTAATAGAGTTGCAAGTGAGATCAAGGCTACTGCGACCATAAGCCTAGGCGGAAACCTTTGATCCTATCCACTTGAAATCGAACCCACTTTCCAGATACTACGTCCTTGGTGGCAAAATGGTTGTCATGGAAGGGTCGAATTTTGCAGCAACTCATTGTACACAATGTCTAACAGGCCCTAAATATGTGATATATTCTTATAATGCTAACTGAACTGATTTTATGGAGGAGTCGGAAATTCTTATTATTTCCTAATTATTATGCAAACAAGCAAACACATAGGAATTTTGATACACAATTTAATTATACAGTACATTAATTTTAAAAAGCAAAGCATTTCATATATATAATTATACAATACATTAATTTTCAAAAGTAGAGCATTTCATATATATAGAGAATAATTTTGTTCAAAAGAATATATGTAGCTGAAAAGAACTTAGGTTTAAGAATCCCTACTATTGCATGTTATGCTCCAGGTATAATTGGTCCAGATGCAGTCACCAATGAAAAAAAGGAGGTGAAGTGGCCATAGCCAGTATGGCTACCAATTAGATTGCCAAAGGAGATGTTCTGCGTGTGGCCAAGATTGATGGGATTTGTTGTCGATAAGGGAGGCCTGGATACATTAATGGAACCAGAGTTGGGTCCTTAGATTGGGAATTCAATTCCTCTCCTAGGTAAAGCGAGTACTTAGAACTGGGAAAAATAATGAGAAGCTCTTTGGAGATCTTTTATATAGATTCTAATTTAGAACATCCTTGTTATATACGTCATACCTACTTCATATATTTATTACCAAGCCGCAGATAAAGGGACAAAGAATATCTAATATCTATAAAGTCCATTTACCACATAAAGAGGCAATATGAGCTTGGAAACCCATAGATATGATTAAAATACCTTAAGATCCACAAAGTCTGAAACTGTACTTCGATACCATATGTAAGAACCGTAACTTGCTGAATTTAACCATCATTCACATAATTCATACTACACAATTCAGAGTGGGATTTTTCTTTTTTTTTTTGAAGCAGAATATATAACAATTGACTAATTAATACTTACCTAGAACCTTGTTTGAAGATGTTCTTGATCCATCATAGCTCCAGCTTCCGTCACCAAACCGTTGTTTTCCTCCCAGCCTATCTGAGGTCAACCTCTCCGGTCCTCAGATCCAGAAGACAAGTCTTCTAGCCCCCGTGCCCAAAACTCCAATAACAATAGAGATCACTCGATGACTCTGTTAGAACACACTGCTCATGTATCATGTAGTTAGAACTCCTCTGGCAACATCTGAGTCAGTTTACCCATTCACTACCCATGCCCATCAAGTTTACCCCTCTTCTCCTTTTATACACAAACTTCATTCAAGATATTTATTAAAATATCATCTTTTAATAAATATCTTGGATTTCTAAAATATCTTAGTTTTATTAAAATATCATTATTTAATAAATATCTTGGATTTATTAAAATATTATTATTTAATAAATGTCTTGGATTTATTAAAATATTATTATTTAATAAATATCTTGGTTTTATTAAAATATTATCATTTAATAAATATCTTGGATTTATTTAAACATCATCATTTATTTGCATAAGTCAATGCTTTCAATTTTCTTTGAACAAAGTATTAGTTTATATTATGATAATGGTAGGTATAACTAATACATTCATTATATTATGGTGAGTTAGGGATTTACTCAATACTTCAATAATTCCCTCATTACTCTACACCGAGTTTTTTTTCATAATTGATTAGTGCATGTGCTACAACAGTACATGTGGTACATGCATATGTAGCTATCATATGCAGGTCTCATATGCATGCTAATATTTCTATGTTTCCTATAACTCAAGTTGGGTCATTACATTAATTTTCAAAGTCAATATAACTCATGATGAGAGATCTTCTTATACTCGTACTCCTCAATCCAAATCTACTAAAAATCATAATGATTTAATTTCTTTAAAAGGGGAATCCATTTTAATTCATGATTATGATGTCATTCAAGTTCCCATTTCTAGTCATAATCCTAAATTCCACTTACATTCACAGTTAGATGTTGGTATTAATCGTGATTGTATTATCTTAGGAATTTCTTCAAACAAATCCCAAATGTCTTGTAACATTATTTATAACAATAGTGTAAATGACGACATAGATTTATTTTACATTCTTCATTTATTATGGTTTGTTTCAAATTTTTATTTATCTTTTATTTTTCAATTTTTTTTATAATTTATGTTGTCATTTCAAACAGTCACACATTAAATAATCACCAAGTGCATTAGTGGAAGAACACGAAAATGTATTTCAAGGCCTAAATTGAGAGCTTCAATAATTACAATCTTTTCAATTGTAATTGATGCTTATAACATGCGAGCTTATTCTATCTTTTGAAATAAATCTTCCACAAGATTCGACATTTGAAAGTGTAGCATTACAATCTAACCAACTATCTAATCTATATGAATTTTTTTTGAAATATTCATTGGATTTCCATTCTCATTTTATTGATCTATTTGGAAAGTGTTTGGAAAAGTCAGTTACACATAACAATTTTATTACTATTCCTATTGTACAGAGTACTAACATGTCTCTACAAGCTTCAACATTTAAACGCACAACATTCTAACCTAGCTTGTAATCCTCTCCTTCGAATCTTCTCCAATATTTAACAAAGGTCCATCCTGAATTTTATGATCCAATTGGAACATGGTTGGAGAATTCACTTTAAGAGAGGTTTCTTGTAAATAAACAATTTCTTTTACTAAACTTATTAGAAATAAATGTACATAATAGGTTGAGATTTTATTTTAATAATTTAATATTAATAATATTTTTGTTACTGATTTTTCCTGATGTAAATAGAATTAGAAGAATAAAAGAGCTTGAATGGCTCTATTGGACATATTCATATACTTCTATTCTCTCCCGTTAGAGTAGGAGTATGATAGTTTAGTTGTTTTCCTTCTTTCTTCTTCTAAGATAAAATAGTTATTGATAAGCAAGCAATGAGACTTTAATTTTCATTTGTTTGATGTTTTCCTTAGTTTAGATTTCAATAAATATGATGATCATAGACATATGTGAACTCTGATAAAGATGGAATTTCTTCACACTTTTTTTTATCATAAAAGGAGATTATTTCTTTAAATCATGGAATTTGAAAAAAATTGAGATCTCTTAGTAAATCATAACGCGATTCTTCAGGGTATATTTCAAATGTTTATTTTCATATGATATTAGTTTCAAGTTTAGTTTGAAGTATTATTCTGATCTAAGCTTCGGTTTTGCAGATTTTCACTATTTTATTGAAGATTTGTTTCTACAATTAGCCTAGATTGGTTTGCTTTGTATCCCTTCTAGTTAGACAAAGTGGTTGTAATGATGCTCAAATTGCAAACAAGTTACATTAGGGAGTCTCTACACCTTTATACTTTTTATTCAACATTTTGTTTATTATGTTTTCAAAACTTATTGTAAGTTTCATCTTTAACAAATAATCATTAAAGCTTTCATTAAAAACTTAACTCTGAAGAAAAATATTTACAAGGAAAAAGACATTTGATTTGACTTCATCTTTTGCTCATAATTTCCTCTTAAATTTAATATTTCATTTTTTTAAAATAAAAGGCTTGATAATATCTAATCATATGAGACATAATTAATCACAAGCTCAACATAAATAAAATACAAACATTCACTTTACCCCTCATCTCTATTTTGAGATATATTTTTTATGTTTTGTGTTGTTTGAAATTTCATATATTTAGGGCTTATCATTTTCTTTACTCTTGGTTTTGAGTTGGTTTTCATGATGCTTACTATATATATATATGGGGAAAATATTTCCTACGCAACACTAATTGGTATACATGGGTAATATTTACTTTATCATTTCAATATGATTTCATTTATCTAAAGGTCATCCTTACCAAGTTTTCACTTTTCTCTCATGTCAACCATTATCCATGGGGAACATTAAGGTATAAATCAAGTATTATAATTTCACATTTATAAAGGAACGAATTGTTTACATCCCTTGATTTGAATCCCTCCCATACTTGTCCATAATTAAATCCTCTACTTTGGTGGATAGAGAGAATACTAGTGGGGTCAAACTTAACTAGTTTCACATCTATTTATTTAAGTAGAAAACCTCTTGTACTATCTCGCTCTCTTCACCCAATTGTTAAAAGAAAATTTCTAAATATTCTAATAAAAATGGTGGCACATAAGAGAGTTGAAAGCACCAAAAGGTGTGGGAAGTACAATAAAACATGTTGGGGCTATGGATGCTTGTTGGCAACAAGGTTATGCTTGTATGGTGCCAAGAAATCTTCGTTGGGGTTATGGACACTCATGGAAAACGAAGCAATGTTAACAAAAAAGGTAATTTATATTCAATAGATGCATGCTAATCCTAAAACCTCCTAGCTACCTTTGTTATCTAATAGTAGAGAGAGAATTAAAAAATAATAATTATCCCCTATATTTGGATTCATTATTTTAGAACTCAGCATTTGAGTACTTTCATTTCTTAAGAGCTTATCTTACTTTAAAATATCTTATGCGAGACATTTGGAAATGGGGTAATATGCAAGAACATTTTGGAAGATTTTATTTCGATCTTTGATAAATTTAACCCTACTATTTTGAACCAAAGATAATGATTTTATCCACGTGTATCAACAATTGTTGAGGCCTCAACCATCTCCCTTATTTTTTTTGAAATTATGGGTCCCTCCATGTAAATTTTGCTAATATCACTCTAGGATGCTTTAATTTGCTTTACTTTAGGTAATTTTCACTTTTCTTTGATTTTCATTTTGATGACTCCATTTTTTTTTCGTTTTATTGCCAACTTTTTTATGATAGTAATTTTGTTCGATTTTTCCTCATGATTTGAAAGATATGATTGATCAAATTTTGACTCAATTTCCCTGCCTAGGCATGAAAATATGTAAATTTCTATTTTATAAAATATATATATATATATATATATATATATATATATATATATATATATATATATTTATTTATTTATTTATTTATTTCAATTAAATTAATATGTAAATATAATTAAGCAATTAACTTATTTAATTTAATTATTCATTTAATTAATTGATTTAGTCTTGTTAATTTAATTGTATATTAATTAATTTTATTATAATAAAATGTTGTAAATATAATAATAATTTAATAAATACCCAAGGCCTATAATCACAACGACTAAGCCTTTTTATTTCCCTATTTTCACCGCTACCAAGCCATTCATATGCAAAATAAAACATATATTGTAACTAAGGGCCAAAATCCAAAAATTATCAAGAACCACCTCAGTCGAGGCTTAAATGCATACAACATGTAAACCAAACATTCACTCACATTAAACCATGGTCCACATGCCACGTAACCCTGGAAGATTTTCCCGGTCAATTTGCTTTGATGCCCCTCGTTCGTTTCTTCTGGGGTTATATCGTCAGGACAACGTGGACTAACAGACCCCTCTTTTGCATAAATACTCTTTTGGCACATGTTTACATGTAACTCTGCTCCTTACTTACCATGTAACTCTAGAAGTATTTATCTGGAGGTTTCTGCAGGACCTCCCTTGGTTTCCCCGAATATTTTATTCCCAAGGTGACTCATTAATCATCACCTTATTTCCTTATTGCACACCCTTTCTCTATTCGTCTGCGAAGACACCTAAATGGATACATGCCACATCACCCAGGAAACCTTACCTCGACAAGTTCTTTGAGCGCTCCCTTCGTTCCTTTGGAAACAGAAAAACATTTCATTCTAGAATGTGAGGCCTTCAAGGACACCAGAGAAAACTATGCAGGTATTCTGGCAGCTAATTCTTGGGATAATCTATTCAGCGAAGAGTTTGTCGATAAGCTGGGAGTGCTCATTGTAAAACTTCACAGGAAAAGGGCCGAATACCAGAGTCAGATAGAGAAGCAATCTGTCTCATAGGCTATTTTTAGCCTCGTGGACATTAAAAATTCTTTCTTTCTTTCTTTCTTTTGAGATTTTATTTCTGGGGTGAGTAAGAGCCATGCTGGATGATAGGTCATCATCACCCTCCACCTCATCTATCACGACATCCATCCACGTCATCAGGTGTTCCTCGTCACCTTCACATAGCATCCACACACGCAACCATGTGGGTCCTTCCTTGACATGTTATTTTTTCCATTCGTATAAGACCTGCTCCCTTTGTATGCACCACTTCACCGTGGGAGAAATGAACCCTAGAAAATTATTAAAGAGCGTATGTGATTGTGACGGGAACGATTATCACTAGGATGACATGGAAGCCACACAAACATCCCACCAACATATCTCCCTCCACGTTATCACTGCGACAAGTCACCCTTTTCCATTTCGGCTGCCACCTGGAATCACAATTCTTTTTCCATATTTTAAATAAAATATGATTTTAGTTTTGATTTAAATGTTATTTAATTATTCGATTCGTTCTTATTATTGCCTTGCTTCTAATGTACAGATATGGTATGGGTAGAGGAAATCCTGTCAAGGCAAACCAAGTCCCAAAATATGAGAGAATAAATCTACAATTTGATTCATTAGAAGGCCACACTAGACATCAATATGAGTAAACTGGCCCAAAAGCCAAGCCTGCGCCATAATATGATTGGATATTGATTGTAGGAATTCTAGACGATTAGATACTTTACGGTTTTGGCAATCTGGAATCCTCTGCAAAATATATGCTAAACCAAATCAGTTGGGAAATACAAAATTCTAAATTTGGAATCAGTTGATGGCTCTTGCTTCTAGAAGAACATATCATCATCAATTGACTAATAACGAATGCATCGAGTTGTAAACGAACAAATCTAAGGGATAATATTTGTTAAAAAATAATTCCTTTGGTTACGGGATCAGGGGAGGAAAGACTATCTTCAACTCTCTTTAAAATATTATAAACACCAAATTTTAGATTTGTTTTGGATTTCAGAATCTACGGGTTGTAGAGTAGAGGGCTTACTACACTATTTAAAGGATATATGTTTTGCAGATTGTAAGAAATAGGTTCAATCCTGGAGGAGGAGGAATTTCACTATTGTAAATACTTTGTAAGTCATGGTTATGACTGTTTTATGCAGTAACAATGGAGAACTCTTTGTTTGTGTCTTATGCTTGAGCATTATTGTTCAATCTAATCATTAATAAGGAATTATTTCAGTTTCTTATTTATCTTTGTGTTATAAGTGTGATCATTGGTTCGAGTATTATTGCTAGAATTTGATAACTTATGCTTATTTAAAACAATTCAAGCTAAATTGCAGGGTTGATTAGAGATGGATTTGGAGCTGAAAGTTGCATTTGGGAAAGTTTTTATATATTAAGTTGATAGCTAACTATCAGATTAATGTAATATTAGCTTGGATTTCTTCTTATTCTTCTATTTGGACTATTCTAGTAGTTTAAAAAGATATATTGGCGTGAATGCATTTCCATTTGAATTTAGATAGGTACAACAAGGATATGATAACTATTTATTAGATAATTGTTTGTGCATATTTTTTTTAATAAGTGACAGGTTTGTGGAACTATTTCCTTGGCCTATAGCTTCAGTTTATTCTAAGTTCAAGTTGGTCCTGATTTCTTATCTTGTTCTTGTTTGGAATAAGGACTATTCCTTTTCCTAATCAAGATAGATTAGATTTATTTTTCTTCTTGAATCTTATATTAGTTTGCATTTTGCATTTAGGAAGTTTTAGCAGAAGTCTCTTTTCGTAGGATCAATTTCATTAGCTGCTTGGATGATCCCTTATGTCGTACTAAGGACTACTTTTTTGCAAGCTAGATGCAAGAGGGTGAGTCTGATAACTCTTCATGTTGATAGTAATTAGAAGCATCATAAATCAATAGGGAGAGTGAGAGGTAATTGGACCCATTTTAACCAGTCGAAATCACCATCTTAAACAAATAAGGGCATGATTGGGGCCTGACCGGATGATCTTCCCAATGTTTATTATGGTAATTTTGGCCATCAACAGAATCCTAATAACAGTTCAAAAAATAGTTAGTTAATGAGATACATGGTTACTATTTACTTCCTCTTGGGAAACACCTAAAAGAGAAGAGTTCTATTATTCGATGTCCATCAATTTCTTCAGTTGGTGAATTGTTTTACATTATTTGAGATCGGTTTCAACATAATTGCTTGATACCCTATTGTTTGATGTTGAGGATAAAGAGTTCTTGCACAGACATAAATTTGGATGTGTGACAACATATTACATTCAGAGTCTAAAATTTCAATACTTTTCTTTTGTTGGAATAGTAAACTCATGATGTTCGCACACTGAGAGATGTAATGGTGCTCATTTTCATGCACTTCTGTAATCATTTAAAACAATGAGCTCCTATTATTGTGATTACTGTATTCATGCATTTATATAATTCTCTTGAATTCATGAATGTCTCTATGCTTCATGAGAGATATTTCTACTATTTGAGCCCAAGATATGGTGGGACCTGTGAAGAGATCTCTACCCAAAAAAATAGAGTAGAAGTCAAACTTGTGCTTGCATTGAGACTTGAAGACAAAAACTAGAGCCCAATTTTTCCCCATGATGTGTCATGATGAAGACAATTTTGGGAAAAATAATTGTACGAATAAAGAAAGAGATCCAAATAGAAAGATTAATGAAATCTGTGATTCAAAGAAAATTCATGAAGAGAGCAATATGCACATTCATCATAAATCAAACCTACTAATTTTTCCACTTTCCTATGAGATATTTCCCAAATCAAAATTTTATAACAAAAACCAAAAGATAGTTGAGGAGTGAACTTAATACTTACCAAGGGGCGACCACCTTTTGTTTCATACCACAATTGCACCCAATTGTAGTGTTTGAACTCTTTCTTATCCCACGGGGCCAATTTTGTTTCAAGGAAATCCATTCAATAACTAGAGAAATGTTAATTTCTTGCATGATATGACAACTTGAGGGTGTCCTCAATACTCCATCATGATGCAAATGAGATGATGTGATAATTTTTGTTCATGCAAGAGTTTAATGTTGATATATGTGCCAAACCATCTTGAACCTTAGGGGATATCACAATTAAAATGACCCTCATTTTTAATATATATACCCATACTTAGTTGAATGGATTTATTATCCCAATGATATGCTACAAGGTTCAAATCTTGCTTCACATGATAATATGAAAATTTGGAGAAGTAGCTTGCCTTTTTTATATTCAAGAAACCATAACTACTAATTCACGATATAGTGGTGAAGTTTGTTTAACATTAATTTGGTAGGCATCATGAAATCCTCTATGATTATCAATGACTTCACTTTCAAGTATTTGATGAAAAAAAATCCATTCAAGAATTCATATACCTTAGTATAATTGTTTGAAGCTTCACCAACACCTTAAGTGTAAGTAATTATCAAATTTTTCTTGAATTGTAGAGTATCTTGCACTTATTTCCCCTTGTAGTTTCTCAGAGCAATGAAGAATAAAAGCATTTCAAATACGACAACTCCTAATAAAATTAGAATGTTCATGTCGATGAGATATTCTATGACTAAGAACATTCCATGCAAGATTTCATATGCTTCAGCGTAAAACCTAATCGTAAATAGTTATCATTTTTCCTCCAAAATCATTGAATATCCCAATACCTACTACCCCTTATATAATAATTTCTTTACTGCAATGAAGAATAAAAAACTTTCAAATACATGAAATCCAAATAAAATTACAATGCTCTCATTAGATTGCATAATTGATCGTAAATAGTTATCATTTTTCCTCCAAAATCATTGAATATCCCAATACCTACTACCCCTTATATAATAATTGTTTTACTGCAATGATGAATAGAAAACTTTCAAATACATGAAATCCAAATAAAATTACAATGCTCTCATTAGATTGCATAATTGTCGCCTCCCCATTATCAGGGGTTTTTAGTCTCTTCCCCTTAATAATTGGTTTTGGTTCAATGGTGGAAGTCGTATATTGAAGGCTTCTTGTCCCTTGATTACTGGTGTTGCATGTGGGAAGATTCAGTGGGTTCGAATCCTCCTTTCTATTGATACAATTGACTCAAAATTCAGCTAGAAACAAAGATTGAAATCACTTTGGAATAGTTTCATGGCAGCTGATGATGTAGAGCCAATGACGGATCAGAAATTAACAACGGTGTGAATGAACTATGCCAATAGTACCCAATTTCCCACAGAGCTATATTTTCAAATAGAAGAGGGTGGGCTTTGCTGCGACTCCATAAAACAAAAAATAATAACTCCTACAAAGAATCCGGGGGTGAAATTCCTTCAATGTTGTACAAAAGAACTTGTCAGCTACGTGGTAGGGCTTCCCAGAAGGGTAGTGTGAATCTTGATTTGAATCTAGATCGGCTAGGATTGGTTCCTGCATGGCAATAAATATTTCTAGTTATCTATCCATTAATTTAAGGGGCAGTATATTTCATTTATTGGATTTTGTACTTGCTTAAATGTCACTGGGTGGCATACTGTCCCATGAATTAATAGATGGATAGCTCTAGAAATATTGATAGCCTTCCTGAAGTTTCCTATCAGTAAGTCTTCCATGAACAAAATGTTGTATGATCTGGAATATGGGTGATTTGATATCGACATAGTTTCAATATTTGATTGTTTCTTCATTTAAATTGTATTTTTGTTTTTGGGTGTGGTTTATTTGGGAATAAAAGTTACAAGAATTTCCATCATTTAAAAAAAAATATGGATGGTCTAGATTTAACAATTTGAGAGTATTCATCTTATACATAATTAATGTTTCCAAAATGGCTTTTTTTCATTATCTCCAGCTACTCATGTTATAGTGTTACAAATATTCAGTATTACAAATAGCACATAAGTATTTTGATGACTATTAACTTTAATAAATCATTTATTTATATGATTGTACTAGTTTTAAGCATTCTTAAATTTTAATTGAATTTAAGTTTATGTGATCTATATCATAAAAAACAAGAAAACTTTTGGTAAAAATCACATCATTAGAATTTTGTTGAGACGTTTCAAACCATCTAGTGTTGTTTCAAATGAAATTTATAAATTCAACAATTTAAAAACCACAATTACAACCTTAGCAAAATTTCAAACAAAGTTGAATGAAAAAAATCTTTTAAAACCCAAAGATATAAAACAACACTACAATTTTGATATCTGCTAGCAGGGAATACCAAGATCGTTTACGAATATGTAGATTTAATTTGAGCAGCTACAATAGATGAGACATGTATTGATGTGGCTATGAGATGTGAAGATGATTGCAGGCGTGGATGAATCAAAATTTGCATGAGGCATTCAAGAAGATAGAATTGTACAACAAAAGAGCAAGTTATGCAAAAAAAAAAAAAAAAAAAACCTCATAGTGTATTTTTTTTGGAAAATGGATGAAATTATTTTCCATGGTCTTTTAGATCGTCATTATTGCAATTGATTAAAATTATATTTTCCATAATGTTTTTTTAAAAGAATATTAAAAATGAAATGGATAAGAGATAGATTGTTATGGCAATATCAAGGCAAATGAAGTTGTGGCTAAAATTTGAAGTTGGATACTTTAAAAGTATATTGTAGATATTGAAAATAACAAAACAGCAAAATAGCAACAAAATATAGAATAATTTGTTCATCTTTGTAAAATTAACATGATTCTAACAAGGTACTCAAAACTCTAATGTATTTATAATTTTTCTAAACAACACAAGTTTGGGCATCAAAGTCAAAAGGAAATCTACAAATAATTGTGCACTGACAAAAGGCCCTACACCTAATTTCTGCAAGGTATTGGTTGTAGTTAAAAAGAAATTTCATGCTTGCAAATTCTTTGCAAACTATAGTTCAAGATGTCATTCAACATTAATTATTTTTTATTGTCCAAAACATGATGTTGAAGGTTGCCTCATTATAGTAACAATATTTGAATACACTTTGTATAGGTAGGTTGGGGTGCACAACATTATCTTTCACCCATTTACAAGTATTTTTTTTTCTTTAACTTATGGTGCTATCTTTGTCTTGTCTACTTAATTGATTTAGTCAACATTTGCATAATTTACTACTTACTCTACATCCACTGACTCAATATTTGGATCTGTTGAAGTGACTACTGAAACCATTGATGTTGTTCAAGTTGATAATTATGGTGGATAAGTTGGATAATCATAAATAAATGAATTGATTGAAACTATTGCTTTAGGCACTGGGTCTTTACCTGAAACAACTAAAATCACCCACCCTGCCTTTATTGTTGCTCTTGTCGTTGCCTTGGTTCCTTTCTTTATCATTGTTGGCTTTGCTCTTGTTGGTGATTATGACCTTGATCTTGTGAGAATATACCATACATGCCATTTCAAAGTTATGATCCTAGAACTTGTTACAAATTTTATCTCTACCATGTTGTTACCACAACGAAGAGCCTACGCTAACATCTTACAAACACTATAAATGTATTATAGCTTGGAAAATCAATTATTTCCACTATTGCAAAAGGCATCCAAGAAAAATTAGATCCCTCTACTACAAATGTTAAATAAATAACAACATTGGACCTACATTGGTTTTCTCAACCACAATTACCCAACTCTAACAAAGAAACCATAAAATATGCTTTAAAGGTACATGTGTTGCTATTTTAACCCTGTAGCTACATCCTCTTGGCTATGCCTATGCACTTGCATGCACTCATCTACATTCAAGAAAAACCTTAATAAGGTTTGGGAAAGGGTGTGTATGGGTGAGAAGGAAGTAGGTGCTTATCTTCTTCACTCAAGACCTATACACTAATATTTTTCTACATGGGCTATCCAAACAACTATTTTTATAATTATATTTAAAAAACATTTATTTCTTTTTCTTTTTCAACATTCCAAGAGTTATATGATTTCATGATGAGTTCGTTCTTGGTGGTGTTTGTTAGATTGTTGGGTTACTTCAAAAGAATTTACACCACGTTTTAGATTAAACCATGTTTTAGGGTGCTTCATGAGATTGGGGTACATGGTGTATTTTTATCCCTTAAATGTTTTGAGATGGATTGTAGCATAAAAGATGGTCTACAATGTTGGAAAATTAGATTAGGGCAACATATTAATTCATCTTTTCCTTACTTTGACATTAAATTTGTGACATTATGTTATTATTTTTTTTTTTATGCTTATGTTCTCATCATCAAATAAATTCCAAGAAAAAAATGAAGATCATATGAACACAATATATAGGCTCTCAGCCAGGGGAAAAACCCTCCAAAGGGGAAAACCAAAAACAACTTCTTTGCTTATAGAATCAGTTTCAAAGGAGACTTCCAAGACCAAACCCTAGACTAGGGCTCCCACCAGAACCAAGTCAATCAACTCATTGTTCCATACAAGGTCTTCAAAGATAGAGAAGAATAATATCTCTAAGAAGAGGCTCTTCTAGCATTTGTTATCTCCTCCTACAATTTAGACCTGAGGAAATCCTAGAAGAACCTAGGGACTTCACACATGAGAGAAGAGATGAACGAATTTCAAATCTTCAACACCTTTTATGGCATACTTACTTCTTTGCTAGGCTCTTCCAACCTCTTCGCATACTTCTCTAACCACAGACCTTATCCAAATGAAGTGTGCTTGTGTGTGTCTCAATGGAGGTTGAAATCCTTCCTTATATAGTGTAAAAATGTATGTTCTCATATCCACCCACTTTCATTGGCTTCCCCAGGTAAACATGATCTGAGGGGATACTATGATAATACTCAACCTCCTATATGACCTTAAGGAAATGGAGTCGATAACTTAAGACCTTACTGACTTCTCCAAAATGTTATAGGACCTCGAGGAGCAACCCAACCTCTCTAGGTGTCCAACCCCTTAGATAACTTCCTTTTTACCTGAATTAGAGCCCCAGTCGCTCCCTTGCCAAGGCCTCCAAGTGATTATGGTTCTTTGGTCGCTCCCATGAGCCTTCCTGAGTGTGACTATAGCCTTTTTCTATTAGCTCTATGCAAGCGACTACGAGATTTAAGGCTATTTTTTCAGGGTTTGGGCTTATCCTCTATTGAGAACTCTATGAAACTTTCAGAACTAATAACAAACATGGAGACAATTCTTTTGTTAACAAATTGAAATCGGGACTTGACCTGACCTTCCCCAACAGGGACTCACATTTTGTCAAACACTTGGTAAATATGAAACCTAAAGGTCATGAATGCAATTCTGATCATAAGGGACAAAAAATTTGTCTCAGGTTTAACAAGAAGGGTGATTGCCTTCTCACATTAGTTGTCATAACTCCAATTAGGTCTTGCATCCATTATTCATTCAATTACAAGTAAAAACTTGAAAAGAGCCATGAATAATATTTGTCATATAACCATTCTTATAACCAACATATAACCAAATAAATAACAATAAGAGAAAAAACATTAAAGACACATAATAAAAAGTACATTTCCTTATAAAAAACAATATAAAATTAGCTCTTATTAAACATAGGAAAATGTCGACCAGGTTCGGTGCTTCCACATTCCACCCGGCCATAGATTAGTTGAACCAAATCTTTATTTCAGCCAATCACCCCCATGCCATATTCCAAGCATGAATGTGGGATCTTGTGGGATAAGCCAATCCAAACACAACCAAGGGAATCCAAAGGTTAAACCACCTCCACCCTCACCATACCGTGATCTCACCTAAATCGGTGTCGAGATCACAAAACCAAACCGAGCTTGGATGCCTCATAATTTCTTCACCAATACCTTGATGGATTTTCTTGTCTCCACCATCGGGCTTTACCGTGTATCCTTCCATTACTGGTTAAGGGATTCCTAGGTCTTTGGTGATTTTCCTGAGACCAACTCACCTAGATCCAATATCTTCCATCAATCCAAGGCTCAAACCGAGAACAACCCCATTAAACCATGGCTATCCAAAAATGGCAAGACTAGGCTAAAATCCACTGTCCAACCTAACAAAACGCATGTCAATGACAGTAAAAGAACCAAATACCAACATCCACATACCATGCATGTCAAAACCAATTAGGAAATCATACATGCAACCTATTACTTGCAAGTATTCCCGCTGAAGTTGCTTGATCTGGCTTTTCCTTGCTTGACCATTTATTTCCTTTGCTTTCCTTTCCTTTCCTTTCCTTGCTCGTCCTTACTTTGCTTGCTTGAATTAATTCTCCTCTTGGTGCTCTTCTTCTCTCTCAGACTAATTCCAAAAATGAACTGACAAAAAGATACCAACCGATGCACCGAGGTATTTTTATTGATGAGGCCTCTAATTTCTTCAAATTTCCATTATTTTGCTTCATTTTCCTCCTCACATGAAACCTATGACCTTTCATCTTAATTTTGTCCTAATTTCCTTTATTTTCATAAATAAAATGGCAAAAATACTCTTGTTCATTTTCAAAGGCCTAGCTATTGCCTTTGTCAATTTTCCCTTAGCCATAAACACATCAAGTGATGCCCACTAGGATATTTTACCCAACATTTAGCTTGGAATAAGTGTCCCTTAACCGTGGTCTCATTTTTCCTTTATTAACTTTTATTACATGAAGTTTTTAACCCGGGGCTATTACAAACCCCTCCCCCTTAGGGGAACACTGTCCTCGGTGTTATATGACACCTACAACCAAAATAATCACTCAAAACCAAAAACATACTTCCTCTGGAGCTTTATAACCCAGCTAGTTGTAGTATTTACAATAACATCCCGCTAAAAAGAAAAACCATCGTGACAAACATGACAACATGAAAACCATACTTCTTATTGGAGCTTTATAACTTAGCTCATTGTGATATTTAGAATAAAAGACATACATAAATATGTTCAAATACAAAAATTCATTTTCCTCCACCGAAAAACACTAAAGGATACATATCCCGCATCTGATCAACCATCTCCCATGTAGCTTCATCAGACCCCAAGTGCTTCCACTGCACTTTAACCTGCTTGATTGCTCTGTTCCAGAGCATGATATGTTTCCGCTACAATATGCACTGAGGTTCTAGTTAGAATTCTACTTCTTGCTCCACCTGCAATACAAACCAATCAATAACATGATCAACATCCTTTACATATATTTTAAGCAATGAAACATGAAAAACATCATGGAATTTCACTATCGTAGGCAGTGCAAGTCTGTAGTCCACTGGTCCAACCCTCTCAAGGATCTCAAAAGGTCCGCAATACCATGGTGCAAACTTGGAACATGATCTGATCTTCAAGGAGCTCTTCTTGGGCTTAATGTGCAAATACACATGATCCCCAACCTGAAACTCCTTAAATGCCCTGTGTTGGTTTGCATAATTTTCTTGCATGTCCTGTTTTTCCTTTATATTCTTCTTTGTAACATTCATTTCTTATTCCATATCTTCCAACATGTCTGGTCCAAGAAGTACCCTGTTCACTAGATCACTCCAGCTGATGGGAGTATTACAATTCCGCCCATACAATGCCTCAAATAGAATCATCCTTAGTGACTCTTGATAACCATTTTCGTAAGAAAACTCCACCAATGGAAGGTACTACTCCCATCTCCTCTGTTGATTCATGAAATACATCCTCAACATATCCTCTAGTATCTTGTTGAACCTCTCTATCTATACATAGGTATGTGGATGATAAGTTGTGTTGAAGGTTAACTATGTCCCCAAACCTTTGAAAAACTCCTTCCAAAACTTGGAAGTGAACTTGGAATCCCTGTCTCACACGATATTATTCGGAACTCCATGCAATCTCATGATCTCCTTCATGAATACCTGTGCTACCTCACTAGTTGAATACGTAGTGTTCAGTGGAATCAAGTGAGCTACCTTGCTCAACCTGTCTACCACAACCATGATATAAATATGCTTCCTTGATGTCCTCAAAAGACCTGTAATGAAGTCTATGGAAATGAACTCCCATTTCAATTTTGGAATTGGAATAGGTTGAAGCAACCCACCTGGATTCTTACACTTTGCTTTCACCTGCTTACAGTCCAAACATCTAGCCACACATTTTTCCACTTCTTTCTTCATATTCAGCCAATAGTATAATTTCTTCACTCGTGTCAACGTCTTCTGAGATCTTGGTGACCTGAATATGGTTTGGCATGAAAATCCCTCAAGATAAGCTTCTTGAGCTCAATATCATCTAGCACATAGATCGTGTCCTTGAATCTTTCCAAGCCATCTGTCGTGAGATGATAATCCACATCCTGATCACCTATACCCTATTGTAACTTGTGCCTAAGCTCCATCTACTTGTCATGTTGTTGTCCTGCACTGAAGATCTGATCCTATAAATTTGTCCCATATTATCTCACTATTGCAACATGGTTCAACCACACTTTCATGCTGAGAGCATCTGCAACCCTGTTCTCCTTACCCTTGATGTATCTAATCTCGAAATAAAACTCACTAAGGGTATCCAACCATCTAGCTTTCCTGGAATTCAAATTCGATTGGTCAAACAGATATATCAACCCACTATGATCACTCATCAACACAAACCTCTTGCCAAGAAGATAATGTCTACACATCTTCAGAGCATGAATAATAACTACCAACTCAAGATCATGAGTCACATAGTTATGCTCGTGCTCATTCAATTTCTTGGACTCATAACATATCACATGTACCTCCTGCATAAGGACTCCACCAAGTCCTCTCTTGCAACCATATGTACACACTACAAACTCTTTATCCAGATCTGTAATATTTAACACTGGAGCATTGGTCAACAACTACAACTGCTCAAAACTGATTGCACACTCCTCTACCCATTCAAACTTCTTACCTTTTCTCTGCAATGATGTAATAAAATAGGAAATGTATCAGAAGTTCTCCATGAACCTCCTGTAATAACCTTCCAACCCCATGAATGATCTGACATCATCCATGTTTTTAGGAGCTTCCCACTCCATGATGGCCCTTACCTTTCCTGGATCTACTATTATGCCTTCCTTGGAAACACCATGTCCCAAGTAATGTACCTCTATATGAAAGAAACTGCACTTACTAACCTTGGCATACAACTGATGCTCTCTTAGAAATCTTAAAATTGTTGCTACATTTTCGGCCTACTCTTCCTCATTCTCAAAATATACCAAGATTTCATTGATGAATACAATAAAAAACTTGCCCAGATAAGGACACAACACACTATTCAACAAGCACATAAAAGTAGTTGGAGCATTAGTAAAACCGAACGGAACTAAAACAAACTCATAATGCCCATACCTAGTCCTGAAGGCAGTCTTACACATGTCCTCTTATTTAATGCATACTTGATGGTACCTTGAACTTAAATCAATCTTTGAGAACATTGTTTCTCCCTTCAACTCATCAAACAAGTCATCAATATTCGGAAACAGGTACCTGTTCTTAATCGCCACCTTGTTTAGCTACCTATAATCAATGCATAACATGAGAGTACCATCCTTATTCTTCACGAACAATATCGGTGCACCCCAATGCGATAAACTTGTCCTAATGTATCCCTTGTCAAGTATTTCCTTTAATTGTAACTTCAAATATACTAACTCTGGAGTGCTCGTATTGTAATGTGCCTTTGATGTTGGTGTTTCCCCTGGTACCAACTTAATAGAAAATTCTACATCCCTATGGGTGGGAAACTATGTAATCTATGTTGGAAACACATCCCATAATTGTTGCAATACAAGGTACCTTTTGAATATTTCTGCATCCTCAACATCCTTACCCTTTTCACCGAAAATATGAATTGCAAACATCACACACCCTTTCTTGGAACTACGCTTAGCCTACATAATTTTGACCATCCTCAGTGATGTAGGATTCTTCTTTCCCTACAATATTTTATTCTTTCCATTATCATCCAAGAACTCAATAGCCTTATCATAGAAATCTACCTTGGTCCTATGAATATACAACTAGTCCATACCCAAAAGCATATTATATGATCCCAATGGCAGTACATTCAAATGTGATTCTATAGGCATACCTTTCAACTCAAATTTGCAAGCTCTTATCTAATGATGTACTCTCTTCTTTGTCTCTTTAGCCAACTACACCAACCAAGATTCCACATGCACTTATTTTCTCAAGCCACACTTATCCACCAAGTCAAGATTAAAATAACTATAATTATATCTAGGATCAATCAAAATAGAAATAACTTGATCACAAAGCTCATTGTCCATCTTAATAATAGATGCCCGATGATATGCCTGCTTGTTGTCCATAGCTGCATCAATCTGAGGAATACTATGACCAACATCCCCAGTGGTATGCGCCTCCTAAGCACTATAAATGAGGCCTACCTCCTTGGTACAATAGACAATCCTTCTTACGATGATCTTTTCCACATATCCAATGCTACAACAATGCTCTACTATCACCTCTAGTCTTTTGCTCTCTAAGATGTGATCCATGTCCCTTCTCAAATGTATTGAACTTCTTGTAAGGAATCAAATTTTATTTCTCACTTGCATCTTGAGGTATTCCTCGCTTTTGTGGCCACTTCCCTTTAACTTTCTCATTTCCCTTCAAGTCACGCTTAGGCTCATTTTTGTGCTTTGACTGCTCATAACAATGCTTCAATTTTTGGATGGATTCCTACAATATAGGCTCATCAAATTCAATCTGTTCTTTATATGCTACTGACAATCCACTGATGAACCTCTGAATATTAGCCTTCTCTTCCTTGAGATAAGGCACATATCTCAATAGCTCCAAGAACCCGCTAGTATACTCATCATCCATCATAGAAACCATATGTAGCTCATAAAACTCCTTAGATTTTTCATCATAGTACCTCTCTGATAAATACTTCTTTAATATCCTTTCGAAATCATCCCAAATCAAATCTTCCTCCTGAATTCCCTTGAAATTCTTCACATCTTCCCATAAGATGTTTTCTTTCCCTTTAAGACTGAAGGTGACAATCTTGGATTTCGTGTTCTCTAAGTAGTTATGCAATCTGAATAATTTCTTCATTCTAGGAAACCATGCCTCTGCATCTTCTAACTTCTTCATCTCTACATCAAATGTAGGAGGCTTGAATTTCTTGAACTCCTCAGGTAAATACTCCCTCCTCCTATAAGGATGATGATGATAATGACTATGATGATGTCTCCTGGATGAGGAACTAGAATGATTCCCATACATATCGGTCCTCCTGTCAGGTGTATCCAGTGATCTTCAACTTCTAATTGTGTCCCCTCTATCCATCCTGTATCCAGACCGAGATCTACTACCACAAGATCCATTATTTTTATCTTCCTGCTCTTAGATGATCTTCATATGTCCCTGTTTCTAAAACTCTGACAGGATCTAAAGAATCACTGCATTGACCTCTACTTGCTTTTCCTGAGCCCTTGCAAGTCTTTCCTATTCCTCAACTAACCTGTCATTTTCTACTTTATAACTTCTGATCTCTACCCTCAAGATCCTCAATGTATCTACTATATCAAGATAATACTCTTCTCCTTGTTTCCCAATTGATATGTAGGGAGAGTCACATGAACTATAATCTACCATTTTTCTTTTCATCTTGGATTCTCTTACTCCTGAAAGTGTACCATGTTAGATAAACCAAATATATACCAAAATCAAATCCATACCTCAGTGATGTTCAGGGGAGGCTTATATCATTTGCAATATTAGTCCACATTAGCATATACATGTATAATCATAATCATATCCATGTAACAACATAGCAACTTCATGCATGACCATACCATTTGTATACCATGACCCCATGCATGAAAACCATAACCTTGAAAACATCAAACCTTACCCAAAGAGAGCATAACCTGCTCTGATACCACCCTGTAACAATGCATCCTCTCATATCTACGCACTTTCACCAGCTTTCCTAGGTAAACATGAGCTATGGGGCTACTATAATAAGAATCAACCTCCTAAATGACCTTAAGGAAATGGAGTCAACAACTTAAGACCTTATTGACTACTCTCAAGTGCTACAAGACCTCCAGGAGCAACCAAACCCCTCTAGGTGTCCAATCCCTAAGATAACTTTCTTTTTCCCTGACTTAGAGCTTCAGTCACTCCCTTGCCAAGGCCTCCGAGCGACTATGGGTCTCTCGTCACTCCCATTAGCCTTCCTGAGTGCAATTGTATCATTTTTCTAACAATGTTATGCCAACGACTGTGATATTTAAGGCTATCTTCCAGGACTGGGACTTACCCTCTACCCAAAACTCTATGAAACTTTCAGAACTCATAACATACATGAAGACAATGATTTTGATAACAAATTGAAACCAATACTTGACTTGACCTTCCCCAACCGGGACTGACATTCCATCAAACACTTGATAAATATGAAACCTATAGGTCATGAATGCAAGTTTGATCATAAGGGTTGAAAACTTATATGAGGTTTAACAAGAAGGGTCATTTCGTTACATTAGATGTCATAACACCAGTTAGGTCTTGCATCCATTATTCATTCAGTTACAAGTAAAAACATGAAAAGAGCCATGACTAAGATCTTTCATATAACCATATAAATAGAAATAAGAGAACAAACATTAAAGCCACATAATAAAAATTACATTTCCTTATAAAAAACAATAAAAAATTAGCTCTTATTAAACATAGAAAAATTTCGACTAGGTTCGGGACTTTCATGTTCCACCCGATCATAGATTGGCTAAACCAAATCTTTCTTTCATCCAATCACCCTCATGCCATATTCTAATCATGAATGTGGGATCTTGTGGGATAAACCAATCCAAACACAACTAAGGGAATCCAGAGGTTAAACCACCTCCACCCTCACCATATCGCGATCTCACCTAAACGAGTGTCGAGATCACACAACCAAACCGAGCTTGGATGCCTCAAAATTTCTTCACCGATACCTTGAGGAATTTTCTAGTCTCTGCCCTCAGCCCTTACCATGTATCCCTCCATTATCGATCAAGGGATTCCTAGGCCTTTGGGAATTTTCCTGAGACCACCTCACCTGGATCCAAAATCTTCCAAAAATCCAAGGCTCAAACTGAGAACATCCCAATCACACCATGACTATACGGAAATGGAAGGCTAGGATAAAATCCATTGTCCAACTCAGCAAAACCCATGTCAATAACAATAAAAGAACCAAATACCAACATGCACATACCATGCATGTCAAAACCAGCTAGGAAATCATACATGCAACCTATTACCTGCATGTATTTCCGTTGAAGCTACTTAATCCAAATTTTTCTTACTTGATCCTTGCTTTCCTTTGCTTTCCTTTCCTTCCCTTTCCTTGCCCTGCATGTCCTTCCTTTGCTTGCTTGTTTCCTTTCTTCTCTCTCAAACTAATTCCAAAAATTAATGCTTAGACTAATTCCAAAAATAAACTGACAAAAAGCTACCAATTGATGCTCTGAGGTCTTTTTATTGATGAGGCCTCTAATTTCTTCAAGTTTCCATTATTGTCCTTCATTTTCCTCCTCACATGCAACTTGTGACCTTTCACATTCCTTTTCTCCTAATTTCCTTTATTTTCATAAATAAAATGTCAAAAATACCCTGTTTCCTTTTCAAAGCCTTAGCCATTTCCTTTTCCAATTTCCCCTTAGCCATAAACACATCAAGTGATGCCCACTAGGATATTTTATCCAACATTCAACTTAGAATAAGTGTCCCTTAGCGGTGGTCTTATTATGCCTTTATTAACTTTTATTACATGAAATTTTTAATACAAGGTTGTTACATATATCCTTCCAAGTGGCTCTTTAAGCCCACTCTAGGATGACTTTAGTTGGTTGGCCGACTTATTCTTGGGAGCCCTCTAGACACTTCCAAATACAAAATACATATTATTTTTCTTGATACAAACGCCTGAAAGGGTCTTTTACAATATGACAAGGACTCTTAACTCATGACAGACCCTGGGAGCATTCAATGGATGCTTGACCTAGTGACAAATAACTTGAGCATGAAACCCATGCTTTACAAATAATTTTTCTTTTTTTCTTTACATAATTTCTTTCTTCTTTTAATAGATACATAAGAATTACATCATGTTAAGAGTAAAAAGGAAATTATCAAGACTGAAACCAGTTACATTCTTCAACATATGATTGGTATACATAATTGAGATAACTTCTTGAGTGGATAATTGCTTCAATTGATTGCAAGTTAGGTGTTGTTCTCTTGCGTGTTGGAGATTTGTTGCCAGTTTGGTGAATGGTCATTGTTTAAACCTCATGGAGGATGGCTCAAAGCCCTATTTGGAATTTGGAAGCTTGGTTTCCTATTCAAAGGATTTTATATGCCTTGGGGACATCTGGGACTATGACAATGTTCTTGTAGGGGTTGGCTAACCCAATGAAGTACATCACTTTGGAGGATAGATGGAGTTTCTAGAGGATGAAAATGGGGTGGTTTGGACTTTATTTGTGTAGCTACATCACCTTGGATTCATTATTATGCATGGCATCATAGCTTGAGCATGACACTTGTACTCTAGAATGGGCCTCTTACTTGTGTGGAATACAAGGGCTCATGTAGGTTGTTAGTGACGGCATTGACCCACATAGTATTGTTGGTCTCCCTTCTTGTATAAATAGAGGGAGGAAATATTATTTTCATTAAACATCATTGTCTTTGTATTTGTATTTGTATTTGTCTTCTTAGAGAGATTTGGTAGTGGTAATGACTTCATGAGGAAACCCTAAGTCAAGCTAAGGAAGGGAAAGAGGATGTTTTGGTTTGGAGTTTGTCATTGTCAATAATGCTTTCTCTTATAGAGGAGATATTGGAGATTATGATCAAACAAATTCATCAACCTATATTCATTCTTCTGATGAGATGTGATTAAGTGAAGACAACATGCCCTTCTCGACTTTCTCTTATAGAGGAGATATTGGAGATTATGATCAAACAAATTCATCAACCTATATTCATTCTTCTGATGAGATGTGATTAAGTGAAGACAACATTCCCTTCTCCCCTCTCTGTGTGAAGTCTTCATTTGTACTTGTATTCTCTCTCTTGAGGTGCTAGGGATTCTTGATCTTCTTGGAGCATCTTGGAGTTCTAGGGTTAAAGTTTTTTCCTTGGAGATAGGAGTTTAGGTTTTGAGATAAACCCCTATGGTGGATTTATGAAGACGAAGAGAAGAAAAGAGAAGGATGTTTAACCTCGAAGATTGTGTTTAAGAAATTATTACACTTTAATTTTCTTAATTAAACCAAAGTTTAATGATTTACCATAATTAACACTTTTAAGATAATTGGAATTTTTTTCCAATCTCAAAAAAATTATTGTTCGTCATCGTTATTATATAATAAAATAAAAATAAAAATAAATTAATATATAATTTCATATATATTATTTATATTATACTAATAAATTAAATTAAATTGAAAAAAAATTAATAATAAATTTGAAAATACTATAACAGTAAATAATTTAATATATATTAATATTAATGTGAATAATTTAATAATAATAATAATAATAATATATACCTAAAATTTAAATAAAAATTATTTATTTATATAAAAAAAATCGATTTAAAACAGATTAGAAATTTATTATTAAATTTGAATTTTAGTGTTATTTGTTTATAATTTTTTAAATTTAATATAATAATTGAATTTAAGTATCTATTAGTGTAGAATAGGCCGTAATGGGATATATTGTTTAATCACTTTATGATGTAAAGGTTACTGGTTTGAAAATGATAGTTAGATATTAAATTGATAAATAAAATTATTTTATTTGTTTATACAATAAAGCATTTTCAAAATAATATTTTAATTAATAAACTTATAAAAATTTACTAATTAATAAACTCTAATCCTTTTTAACATAAAACTTTAATTGCTAAATTTACACAAATACTCCAACCTCTCTCAATTTGAACTTATAAATTAAGTTGAAACTTATATATTAGATAAATGAATTTCTAATCTTTTTCAAAATAAATACTTCAACCATTAAACTTATGAAAATATATAAATGGTTTTGAAATTGAACTTAAAAACTTGAGTTCATAGAATTTTTCATTAAAGGTGAATGATTACACTTCTAAGATTATCCATGAAAACATGTCATCTATTCAAATCTCTTAATATTAACCTATTCAAATCTCTTAAATAATAACCTTGAAAACAGAAAATACACATGAACTTTTCAGAGAAAATCATAAATCTAATTAATGAAATTATAATCCTTTTTAAAATAATGTTTTAACTACTCAACTTGCAAAAATGTACAGATCTTTCTCGATTTAAACATATAAACTCCAGAAAAAACACATTATATCACTTAAGGTAGACATATTGTTCTTTAACAGTCGGAAAAATCTTAAAAATCTACCATCAGTTGTCAAACCAGTAAATTGAAATTCAAAATATATCTTCTAACACCCAGTCAAGAGAAGTGCGACAAATATGATTACAGGAAAAATTTTCCATAACAGTGGATTCCTGTATTTAATTTTAAAGAAGCCGTGCTGAAATCTGCATCTAATTTTCTAGAAGCAGTCCGAATCATCTAGATGAATCAAAGAAATGAGAGCCAAAATATAATATGGATAATATATAGTTCTGCTGTAAAGCAAATCAGTTCTGCTTGCCAAGTGTACAGTATATATTTTCTGTTCGCCATTTGAGGACACGCAAATGAAAACGTGGCAGAGAGCATGTCTTCTGCACAAAGTTATATCCACATCAAATTATTCTGTTCTTGATGTGCTGGTGATAGACAGTGTTTGGGATATGTTGGAATAGAGGTGCAAGTAAGGAAAACCAGTAAAATTTGGAGTGACAGGGAGGAACTTCTGTGATTTGTTGTTTGTTTGATTGATTTTTGAGAGGGGAGATGACAACTGAAATTCAGGCAGGGGACTATGTGGCATGGCGGTTCGGCAGTGGAGAGGCCAGAGGTCGTGTGGTGGAGAAGCTCACCCAGTCTAGGAAACTGAACACGAGGACCTTCAAGGCCAGTGAAGAAGAGCCCAAGTTCCTGATCAGGAGTGATAAGAGTGGGAAAGAAGTTATCAGGAAGCCTGAAACACTCAGAAAGATCAATGAAAATGAAGAAGATATTGATCAGATTAGAGATCAACCTAGCCATGAAGGTGCTGGCACTGAGTCTGATGATGTCAGTTCTCATGAAGATGACATCTTGGAGAACAAAGATGGAGGAGCAGCAGTTGCTGTTGGGAATGGAAAACCGGAAGAAGACCTCCAGCCATGAGGGACTGTTTTCAACTGGGAGAGTTCACAAACATGGCATCCATTTGATTTGATTTGATATCAGACAAATCTTGGGGTTTTATATATAGCTGAATTGTTGTTTGAGATAAATAAAAGTTTTGTATGGTTTGTTATCTGCATCTTGATTCATTGTCTCATTGTCTCTGCTTGTATTCATCTTCTGCACAAGAAAAAAAGTGCAGCAATCTGGAGGACCTTGTCCTGACTAATTTGTCAGAGGTTTATTCTGACATCTTTAAAAAAACTTACATGGATAAAATTAATGAGCCGGTGCCAAGCCCATTGTCAAATTTTCCATCATCCAATAATCCATATATTGGTATCTCTATGTGTAGCCATCTCTATATATTTAAATGTGTGACATCACAGTTTTTAGAATAAGAGGGTTCTGGCTCATTTTATAAACATAAGTAAATTGGGGTATATTCAAAAGTGTGTTGGTATCCGAAAGTGGTGTTTGTTTTAAATTGTTGTCAAATTTTCCATCATCCAGTAATTCATATATTCCATCATACAATAATCCATTGGTATCTCTGTGTGTAGCCATCACTATATATTTAAATATGTGTGACATCACGGTTTTTGGAATAATCTGGCTCATTTTATAAACATAAGTAAATTGGGGTATGCAAAAGTGTTTTGGTATCCAAAAGTGGTGTTTGTTTTAAATTGTTGTAAATCATACTTATCTGAAACTCTCATTTTTCTTTGTCCATTATTGTACACCAATCTGCTATTGTACACCAAATTCCAACTTGGTTTATGTAAAACCATTCTACCTTTGATCTTTGTAAACTCTAATAATTAAAATTTTGGGGACTTTGATCTTTGTAAACTCTAATAATTGAAATCTTTGGGGACTTTCTGTATGGCAAACTTTAACAGAAACACTAGTGGTGGGGATCCTGAAACAGCAAACAAAACCTTAACCGCCAGACAGAAAGTTGCCTAATTACCAAGCAAAACAAAACCATTAAGCACAAAGCAAACCAAAACCATTAAGCACCAGAAGGAGAGGTGCATGATAAGCAATGAACAAAACATAACCATTAAGTACCAGACAGAAAGGTGCCATAAGAAACAATTAAGCAAACAGAAAGGTGCCATAATAAACAATTAAGCAAACAAACCATTAATCACCAGACAGAAAGGTGCTTAAGCACCAGACAGAAAGTTGCCTAAGCACAACTCATAAGCACCAAGCAAAACAAAACCATTAAGCCCCAGAAGGAAAGGTGCCATAATAAGCCATGAGCAAATCATAACCGTCATGATAAGCAATGAGCAAAACATAACCATTAAGCATCAGACAAAAAGGTGCCATAATAAACAATTAAGCAAACAAACGAATGCCATCATAAGCAATGAGGAAAACAAACCATTAATCACCAGACAGAAAGGACCATTAAGCACGAGCATCATAAGCAATGAGGTAGACCATTAAGCACGAGCATCATAAGCAATGAGGTAGACCATTAAGCACGAGCATCTTAAGCAATGAGGTAGACCATTAAGCACGAGCATCATAAGCAATGAGGAAAACAATGGCTGAGTTGTCTACAGCAAACAGAAAACATTGGCTGAGTTGTCTACAGCAAACAGAATAGCCTGGATAGCCTGATAGTTTGGATGGCAGTTTTAGTTTGGACAGCAGTTTTTTTAGCCTGGATAGCCTGATAGTTTGGATGGCAGTTTTAGTTTGGACAGCAGTTTTTTTTTTTTTGTTTTTTGCTAGTAGCTAGTTGGAGTCAAATAAAAATCAGGTAGGTGTTTGAATTTAGTTTGGACTGCAAAAAAAACAAAATCAGGTAGTTGGACTTGGATTGATTGATTCAGCAAATATTGAAGTTTAACTATTATAAACAAGATTCTGATAAATCTTTGTCAAAAGTTGTCCAAAATCTTTATCAAATTTTAAATTATTTTAAGAGTTTTTTTAGACTACAACAAAACTTATTAAGCACTACATCATAAAAACAAATTTTAAAAATCAGGTAGTTGGAGTGTTTGAATTTAGTTTGGACTGCAAAAAAAACAAATTTTAAAAATCAGGTAGTTGGAGTGTTTGAATTTAGTTTGGACTGCAAAAAAAACAAATTTTAAAAATCAGATAGTTGGAGTGTTTGAATTGCATTTTTTATAGTGAAAATAGATTCAGCAAAAACTGGAGTTTAACAATTATAAACAAAATTATAAACAAGATTCTGATAAATCTTTGTCAAAATTTGTCCAAAATCTTTATCAAATTTTAAATTATTTTACGAGTTTTTTTAGACTACAACAAAACCAACCATTATTATTAAGCACTACATCATAAGTAATAAAAAAAACAAACCATTAATCACCAGAGAGAAAAGACCATTAAGCACTACATCATAAGTAATAAAAAAAACAAACCATTAATCACCAGAGAGAAAAGACCATTAAGCACGAGCATCATAAGCAATGAGGAAAACAAACCATTAATCACAAGACAGAAAGGACCATTAAGCACGAGGAAAAACAAACCATTAATCACCAGACAAAAAGGTGTGCCATAATAAACAATTAAGCAAACAAACTGATGCAATCAGGATGCCATCATAAGCAACGAGGAAAACAAACCATTAACAAGCAATGAGGAAAACAAACCATTAATCACCAGACAGAAAGGACCATTAAGCACCAGAAGGAGGGAAAACAAACCATTAATCACTAGACAGAAAGGACCATTAAGCACAAGACGGAGAGGTGCCCTGATAAGCAATGAGCAAAACATAACCATTAAGCACCAAACAGAAAGGGGGCATACTAAACCATTAAGCATCAGACAGAAAGGTGCCATTATAAACAATTAAGCAAACAAACGGATGCCACATAAGCAATGAGGAAAACAAACCATTAATCACCAGACAGAAAGGTGCCATGATAAGTTGTAAAAACAAACAAACAAGTGGGTGCTAGTGTAAGGTGCCATGATAAGCTGTAAAAACAAACAAACAAGTAGGTGCCAGTGTAAGCAAACAAACAAGTAGGTGCCAGTGTAAGCAATGGGAAAACAAAACCATTAAGCACCAGACAGAAAGGAGCTATGATAAATAAGAAATCAAAATCATTAATGATAAACTTTTTATGATAAATGAGAAATCAAAATCATTAATCATCACACATAAAGGTGTGGGGATAAACTTAAAAAATTGAGCAAACTTAAAAAATGAGTCTATGATAAATGAGAAATCAAAATCATTAATCATCACACATAAAAGTGTGGGGATAAACTTAAAAAATGAGCAAACAAATGATGGAAAAAATAAATAAATAAATAAATAGATGAAAAAATAAAATGATGCCCAAAAAAAGAGATAAAACAAATGGATGCAAAAAAAAATAATAGATGAAAAAAAATAAAAATAAAAATAAAAATAAATAAAAAAATAAAAAGAGAAAACAACAAATGGATGCCAAAACAAAAAAAAGAAAAGAGAAAACAAATGGATGAAAAAAAAAAGAAAAAAAGAAAACAACAAATGGATGCCAAAAATAAAAAGAGAAAACAACAAATGGATGCCAAAACAAATGATGAAAAACAAAAGAGAATGAACAAATGGATGAAAAAAAATTAAAAAAAATAAAAATTAAAAAACAAATGGATTAAAAAAAATAAGCAAACAAAAAAAGAGAAAACAACAAATAGATGCCAAAAAAAAAGCAAACAAATGGATGCCACCATAATCAACTAGGAAAACAAAACCATTAAGCAGACAAATGGATGCCAGTACAATCAACTTGGAAAACAAAACCATTAAGCACCAAATAGAAAAGAGCCATGATAAATAAAATATCAAAATCATTAATCACTACACAAAATGGATGCCAGTATAACCTACTAGGAAAACAAAACCATTAAGCACTAGATAGAAAGGAGCCATGATAAATGAGAAATCAAAATCATTAATCACCACACAGAAAAGTGTGGTGATAAACTTAAAAAATGAGCAAACAAAGGATAAGAAAAAAAAGAAGGAACAAATGGATGCAAAACTTTATGTGTGGTGATGAGCAAACAAATAATAGCAAAAAAGAAGAGAGAAAACAAATGGATGCCAAAAAAAAAAGAACAAATTAATGCCCGTATAATCAAAAACAAAACCATCAATCAACCAAAAAACAAAACCATACAAAACCATCAATCAACTAGGAAACAAAACCATCAAGCACGAGAAGGTGCCATGATATTCAAAAAAGAACTAACCAGCACAAATTGGGTGTCATGTGAACAAAACCACAAAACCATCAAGCACGAGGCCATGATATTTAAAAAAACCACAAAACCATCCAGAACGAGACAAGGGAAGGTGCCATGATATTTAAAAAAAAAACTAACAACTAGAAATTGGGTGTCATGTGAACAAAGCCAATAAGGTGCCAAGAAGCACAGAAAAAAACCAATAAGGTGTTGTGATAAGAAGCAGAAAAAAGGAAGAAGAGAGCGCAAAAAAAGATCAAACAAATGGGTGCCATGAAAACATAAACCAAAATGCAAACAAATGGGTGCTATGTGAACAAAAACCAAAACAAAAAGAAAAAAGGAGCACAAACAAATAGGTGCCATGTAAACAAAACCAAATGGGTGCCACGTGAACAAAATCTAGAGTGCAAACAAATGGGTGCCATGTGAACAAAACCAATAAGAAGCAGAATAAAAAAAAGGGAGCGCAAACAAATCGGGTGCCATGTGAACAAAACCTATAAATTGCCATGATAAGCAGCAGGAGAAAAAGAAGACTATAGAAGAATAGAGAGGGAAAACCAATAAATGGGTGCCAAACAAAACCAATAAGTGGGTGCATCCTGGATGAGTGCCATTCCATGATATCAAAAGTAAAAACAATGAGGAAAATCAACCACCAAAAAGAAAGAAGATGTATAAAGAAATAGATGCAAAGAAAAAGAGAGCCCAAACCAATAAACAGGTGCCAAACAAAACCAATAAATAGGTGCCATTCCATGATATCAAAAGCAAAAGCAACGAGGAAAATCAACCACCAAAAAGAAAGAAGATGGGTAAAGAAATGAATGTCATTATTAAACTAACAAGAAACAAATGAAGGTAGAAAAAAAAATGATGGGTAAACAAATAGATGCCATTATCAAACTAACAAGAAAGATGATATATAAATAAATAGAGATAGGAAAAAAGAAAGATAATGTGTAAACAAATAGATGCTATTATCAAACTAATAAAAAATATAATATATAAACAAATGGTGTAAGAAAAAAGAAAGAAAAAATATAAATTACCAAACTAACAAGAAAGATAATTTATAAACAAATGGGAGTAGGAAAAAAAAAATGAAAGTAAAGACAGAAGAGAAAAAAAAATGAAAGTAAAGACAGAAGAGAAAAAAAAGGAGATGATGGTAAACAAATGGATGCCCATCAAACAAAAACAAAAATAACTGGCCAGCTCCTGACAAAAAGGTGCCCAATTAAATAAGATATATATATATAATAAAAACTAATGAGCATTTGAGGAAAAAGTGCCCAATAAAATCACAGTTATAATTAAGAAAAAAAAAAACTAACCAGCACTTAACAAAAAGGTGCGTAATAAAAACAAAGTTATAATTAAAAAAAAAAAAAAAACAATGAAAACAAAAAAATTCAAACAGCAAAGTCATGATTAAAAAGAAAAGAGCAATGAGAAAAAAGAAAACAATCAAGCACCAGCCAGAAAGGAGAAAACCATTATCAAACAGCAAAGTCATGATTAAAAAGAAAGAGCAATGAGAAAAGGAAAACAATCAAGCAGCAGGCAGAAAAGAGAAAACCATTAAGCAGCAGAGAGAAAGGTACCATGATAAGCAAATGAGCAAACAAAACCATTAAGCACCATACAGAAAGGTTCCATGATAAACAAATGAGCAAACAATACTTGACCTTAAGAGTCAGATAACAAAATCTCAAGCACAAGACGGAGAGGCCATGATAAGCAAATGAGCAAACGGAATCTTAAGCACAATATGGGCACTGAGCAATCCGTACAAAGATGTCTGTATGGTGTACCAGACACGACACGCCATGATGAGCACGTACAAGCTCATGGCATTAATGTATGGTGGCTAGGGTTTGGCGTTTATGCACTCTAGAGATTGTTGTTTGGAACCTTATTCACATTTTGCTATTTTGTATGGCGTTGAAGGTTGTTAGTGATTCACCCTAAAAAATCTTCCGGCACGGTTTTGTATTTATATGGTATTCAAGATCGAGATTTAGAAATTCTGTTTGGTATTTACTGGTATTCAAGATCGAGATTTAGAAATTCTGTTTGGTATTTACTGGTATTTAAGATCGGGACTTAGAACTTCCGTTTTGTTATTTATATGGGATTTAAGATTGGGATTTAGAAATTGGGCTTCTAATCTAGTGTATTTGTCAAGTTTTAATTGTGTGGATGAATGCATTTTACAATTATGAGAGTGATGGTCAGATTTTATTTGTGTTCAATGCGAAATTGATACATTTTTCTTATAAGAAAAATCATAGATAGTTTTCAGTATGGCTATGTGTGATTTTATTTAAGCTCAAATTGAAATTGATACATGTTTTTTATAATAAAAAACATACTAGTTGTGTTTAGTGCGATTTTTTGAAAGTGGATTTTTCTGGTTTAATTTCTCTAAAATCTGGCAATAATTTATTGAAATCAGAAGTTTGATGAGTAATCTTGCACAATCGAAGTGCCCTAAAATATTTTTAGGGTGTTGAATCCATATATATAGTCAAAAGTCTAGTTTAAATAACAGAATATATACAGTCAAAAAACCAGTTTAAATAACAGAAATCAAGATTTCAGCTCAACCTTTTTCACCTAATTCCTGTACCAAAACTCTAAAAAAACATAGATAGTTTTATTTAAAAGTATTTAAAATTGGGATTTAGAAATTCTGCTTCGAATCTAGTGTCTTTGTAAAGTTTTAATTGAGTGGATGGGTGTATTTTACAACCCAACATGTGTGATTTTATTAGTGCTCAATTTGAAATTGACACATTTCCTTGTATAATAAAAAATATAGATAGTTTTACTTTGGCCATGTGTGATTTTATTCGTGCTCAACTTGAAATTGACACATTTCCATTTGTAATAAAAAACATAGATAGTATTATAAAAAGTAGTCCCACTCCAATTGTGCTTGTTTTGTTGATATTACAACACAATATAAAGGAGACAATAAAAATATGTCATGCTTGTTTTGTTGATATTACAACCCAATACAAAGGAGATAGTAAAAATATTCCATACTTGTTTTGTTGATATTACAACCCAATACAAAGGAAATAGTAAAAATATTTCATTCTCACTCTCAGTTTTAAATAAAATATCTCCATGTCCATATGAAATAAGATAATCTTACATGAACAATTAAAATTATTTTAAAATAATTAAAAAATAATAATAATTGTTTCTCAAGTTGTTTGTGATCCTCTAGGGTTGACATGTGGTTCGGCCCAAAGGCATCTAATTCCTCAAAGTCAAGTCACCAAGGGATCACACCCCATGGACCACACATGTCCTAAGTTGACTGGATTATTTTAGCATGTCTCATGTTCCTAGGAAGGGCACAACCACCCCGTGAGATTTGATCTTTGAGGTTGTGCTAGTGAGACTTACAAAAAAACAAATAAAGTTGATATTATTTTTATTTTCATACTTCAATTGGATACTTAAATAAACCATTTTGACATCCATATCAATCAATTAATTATATATATATGAGAAGTAATTGGAAGTAAAAATATTCAATTTGAGACGTGTAATTAATTCAATTCTTAACATAAAATTAATATGTGACATTTAAAAATATTAATGATAATTAAAAATCTCAATGTACATCATAAATTAAATATTCAATATATAAAATTAAGTAATATTGGAATATTTTTGGAGTTTGGAGGTGCAATAATTTTCAATTTGCAAGATTTGATTCCTCCTTAGTTATGGTCAATATAGATCTATTCTGGTATTAAGTTTTTAGAAAAGAAAACCCTTGTATTTTCATTTCTTTATTGTGAGAGAGACGCATAGTTGTTATACTTCAAAAAAAAATCAAATTAAAACTTATATAAATTATTTGAGTATCTATGTTAACTAATTTATTTCAATGTCAATTTCATATATAAACAATGAGGAAAACAAAACCATTAAACACAAGACAAAAAAAAAACCATGATAAGCTAAAAAAATAAATAAATAAAAACAAACAAATAGATGTCATCATAAACAATGAAAATTTAAAATCATTAATCACCAAACAAAAAAGTGTCATGATAAACTTAAAAATTGGCAAACAAATAAATACCAAAAGAAAAAGAAAATAAATAGATGCGAGTATAAGCAATGTGGGAAACAAAACCAAATGGATGTGAGTATAATCAACGAGGAAAACAAAACCATCAATCAACGACGAAACAAAACCATCAAGAACAAGATAAGGGAAGGTGCCATGATATTAAAAAAAACGAACCAGCACAAATTGGGTGTCATGTGAACAAAACCAATAAGGTGTCATGATAAGAAGCAGAAGCAAAACCAATAAGGTGTCATGATAAGAAGCAGAAGAAAAAGAAGAAGAGAGCCCAAACAAATGGATGCCATGTGAACAAAACTAATAAGAAAAAGAAAAAGAAAAAAGAAAAACCAAAGTGGTTGCTATGTGAACAAAACCTATAAGGTGCCATGATAAGCAGCATAAGAAAAAGGAGAAGAGAGAGAAAACCAATAAATGAGTGTCATTCCATCATATCAAAAGCAAAAGCAGTGACAAAAACTAACCACCATGCCATGATATCAAAAGCATTGAGGAAAACAAAACCAATAAAAGCAATGAGGAAAATAAAACCAATAAATGGGTGATAACAAGCCATGCCATGATATCAGAATAATAAATAGGTGAGGAAGAGAAAAAGAAAGATATGTAAAAAATGGATGACATCAAAATAACCAGGAAAGAAGAGGAGAAAAAGAAATATGATGTGTAAGCACATAGATGCCATTATCAAACTAACAAGAAATATGATGTATAAACAAATGGAGTTAAGAAAAAAGAAAGATATCGTGTTAACAAATGGATGCCATTATCAAACTCCGTAAAGAAACAGGATCGCCAATCACAGCAAGTAAAGAAAGGAGTAAATCAAACCACAACACAGATATTTTCTCAGGGAAAGCTTCCTGCTCAAAACCCATTTATCTTCTATTGTATATTCACTATGGAATCATGAAACAATTACAATGCACTCTTCTCACAAAAGGTTCCTGCACTCTCACTACTGTCTCACACTGGCTCAGACAAAATTGACCAAAACTTAGCCAATTTCTGCCTCTAATTAGCTTGTCTTGCTTGCCCATTCATGTGGAATGCAATCCCTATTCTTTAGGAATTTTAGCCCTTCAAAACTGCACAAGCATCATGGACAATCCAATGGATGTCTGGTTGCATGCGGGCAACCTACTAATGATACAACTGATAGTTAACATCCATTTAACCTTTGTGTCAAGTGGGTCTCCATTGAAACTGACATGCATGCAACTATTAATAATAAATCATCAGTTGCATGGCAGATCACTACATGTGATTTAATTCACTTAATCTCTCACTAATTTCTTATTCATTAAACTAATGCACTCATTGCAATTTGAACTCCATAACTAATAGAATCACTCTACATGCTCACCAACCATCCTCAACTTGAAATTCATGACCTAATTGAGTTTATTAATAACAAAAAACTAATTTATGTAGATAAGGTACATTAATAAAATATTTCAATGTTCATATTAACTAGAATGTTTTAATCTCAGCTTTAAAAATGGAAAAAAAATAATTCTTCAAGTTTCTATTCTACATTTGGACTTTAAGTATATTTTTTCTCAAAGTTTATCTGAAATCCAACAAAGTTTTGTTAAAATCATAAATTTAACATGTGTAGTCTACACAATTTGTTAGAAATTTCTTTATCTATACATGCATTAAAAAATACAATTTAAATTAAAAAAATTATATATATAAATTTCTCAAAGATCATTGGTTAAGTTAGATAGATCCATACTAGTTATAATTTTCAATCTTACTTATCTGCACAAGGTTAATTGTAATTTCTGTGGACACTTTTTAGTTCACTGGTTAAGATAGATGAATCCATACTAGTTATAATTTCAATCTTACTATTTGCAAAGGGTTAATTGTAATTTTTAGAATGTAATACGTTTGGTAAGGAATCTGTTACTACTTGAATACAAGGAATCTTTCACTACATGAATTTGAGGAACGTGTCAAATTTACACGGAGAATAAATCCCCACAAACATCTGGTTTTTGCATCTTAGGAAGCTTTGGTGTTTAAGGTTGTTATCCCTTACGTTGCTCCTTTTAAGTTTGATTCTTAATGTTTGGCAATGGTGCTTGAGGTTGGTTCTTATGCTCTCCTTTCCCTTTACGCCTTTTTTAAGTTTGGTGTCCCTTCCTTTCGCCTCTTTTTAATTTTTTTTTGAGGTTTTTATTATTATTTTTTTCATGTTTCCTAACTTAAATAGGATGGTTTTGATAACTTCGATTATGTTTAAAAGCCGTGGGTAGTTTTAATAAATTATACTATGTTTAAGGTGTTGCAATTAATTGAGAGGTAAGTGGTAAATAATTGCACCCATGGTTGGGAACAAGTAGGTGGCATTTAAGATTTGTTGGTTTAAATGCTTACTTTGGCTACCTTTCTCTTTCATTGGGTCTTATCTTGACATCTCCCTTAGTGGGTGTTGCTGTAATATTGACGGGCTCAAGTTGAAATGCTCTCACACAAGCAACTAAATATGTTTAAACTAGCACTTGATCATTTTAACAAATGACCCGCCGGAACGCCGAAGGCTGGACGGCGCGACACCAGCACAGTGGCGAACGACATGACGTGCGCGGGAAGGAGATGACAGCAGGAGGGTGCAGCAACCGCCAAGTGTCGGATTCTGAGAATGGAAGGGCAATAGGTGGAGCACAGAGATTGGCTGGGAGCACTGTTCATCCCAGCAAAGCTCATAATAGGAACACCTTCGGCGTAAAAATAGAAAATTCACACAGTTGAAAATGTAAAAGATAAACGGATATCTCACACCCATGTCCTATAATTTATCAAAATCCCTTGTAAATATAAAAGTAATTGACAAATGCGAACTGAATCTAACCCATGTCCTATAATTTATCAAAATCCCTTGTAAATATAAAATATTTACAAAAGTAATTGACAAATGCGACCTGAATCTAACCTTAACAAAGTAAAAACACAACATTCATTGATGATAAGTAGATAAACATAAAAAAAATACTCCAAATATGGGCGATAAACGCAAAACATACGACACATATGGGCAAAATGGGGAAGACAAACTGGATCCCACAATAACACTTGGAAACATCAAACACTACTAGTGCCTTCTTTATATTTGTTGAAAATGAAGAACACAGATTTGATTTGAGAAGATATTGCTGTGGCATTAATCTTTCAAGATCCATATCAAAATAACACTATCCGGCAAAGCAACGCAGTACAGCTAAATATTATTATCATAAAAACGAGTCATACCTTTATGCTCTCCCATGGTCACATTAATGAATCTTACATTCAACTTTAATCAAATATTTGATCGATTGTTGCATTCAAATGTTTACACGCAAGTTAAATTAATGTATTTTATTTTTACCTTGATATTTTATTTTTCAGACTTTATAGGGATTTTTATTTCTCACAATGAAGATTATATGTTTAACGAATTATTCAATCAACTTTTCATATTTCAATATATATTTATATAAAATAATTATTAAACAAGATTATTTAAATATTTTATAATTTAAATTAATTTTAAATATATAATATATATTTTTTAAATTAAATAATTTTAGATAAAATGAATATTTAATTGTATTGAGAGGCTTTTGCTAGAGTATGATAGAAATGTTGTAAACACTTGTCTAAGAAGACAATAATTTAATTGAGACAAAAAAAAAAAAAAATAGTTAGAATAGGCAATTTTCTTTTCAAATATTTTGATATTGATTGTTTAAATTATATTTTTAATGGTGGAAATAAATGCAGTATGCTCAAGGGTTTTTTGAGCACGTTAGATTTTGAAACTTGACAGCTATAATTTGAAATTCCAAAAAAATTCACGTTTCATCAAAATAGTACCAAAAATACTATTCTTTTTCTAATAAAATTATAACCTGTTTAAACCACACAAATGCTATAATATACTGTAATGTAGTGTAATATGCTGTAAACATTTTGAAAACATCAAATATATATATAATCGAGTTATCTTTAATGAGATTTTTTGAAAAGTTTTCTCCTTTCCAATATAATTTGTATAAAATACTATAAGAATTCATTAAAATAACAAGTTTGATGGGCAAAATCTACACAATCGAAGTGTCCTAAGGTTTTTCAATGCCCTAGGGTTTTTCAAGGTGTTGAAGCAAAAAACCATTTTAAATAACACACATCAAGATTTCAGCTCAAAATTTTATGCCGTACTAGGCTAAAAATCCACCAAAAACTTTTAAAAAATGACATTTAAAACAACTCTAATTATAATTATAATTATCAATAAAACATTTTAACTAATTAAATATATATATATATATATAATCTCTAATAACTTGATAAATCTCAAATTAAAAATAAATTTAACCTAATAATTAAGCATTTGTAATTTTTTATTTTTTTCAATATCTAAAATTATAATGTATTGACAAATATTTAAAATCCCACTTATTCAATTTCAACATCTCAATTGGATGATTTAACATGTAAAATTCTTACTTTCACTCAAACTCCAAACGCCGAAAACATAAGAGAAATCGTTCACTGTTTATCCTAAGCTTAAGCCCAAGAATTGTGAGACAAATGTGGCGGCCCATGTATTTATAATTGGCACAGAATAATAAACAAAATTGAAGCGAACAGAACAATTAAATTTTGCAACGAAGTCAATTCTAAACAGTACCTGAAATATACAGAAAACGTTAATGTTACTACCTGGAGGAAGCAAACCTTCATATTGTTATTTAATCCCATGAATGTCGATCGCCTTTATAGTTGGGAGTAATTAAATTGAATGTTTCAGTTTCCTGAACAAACTATACAAATTTGGTCCTCAAAGATTTTGGAATTAATAAATCTCTCGTCGCTTTCATTATTTTACACCTTTTGGGTTTTCCCCACAGTTCTTCGACAGCTCGGACCAAACGAACAATGACATTATACCTTTACATTATCACTGCTCTAGCAAATGTTATGAGAAAATTGAGTAATCTACTGATATCAATCTGTGTACCCTTAATTTAAGGTGCGCTGAAAAATTTATGCATCATAAGATTAAATTGGTAATTTTTAACAATTTTTTGTTTAAACTTATAATTTTAATATATCTCTGTTAGAATTAAATCATGATAACATATTGTTTTCAATATTTACATTATATTTAGAAAAACCAAACAAAAATAGAAAACAGAGTCATGGAATATGTGTTGTAATAATCTTCAGTAGGAAATAAGATCCAAGTATGTTAATTTTTTTAATCGGAATAAAAATTTCAAAAAAATTAATAATTTAGAAAAATCTTTGAAAAATCCAGGTCAATTAGAATTTCCATTATTAAATCAGATATAGCTATTCCATAAATATTATAAATTAGATAATAATAATAGGTTTCAAAAAACTTGAAACTAAACAAGAAACAAATTATTCACAAAACATTCTAAATTTTTTGACTAAATATATTAAATTAACCACTCAAACCATGTTAATGCCAAAATTTTGTCAAGGCAGATTGACTTTAAGAAGATTTTCTCAAGTAGGCTGAGCAGATTGACTTTATGAATTTGAGGAGGGCTTGCCATAAAATCTAGTTGTTTTTAGTGTAATTTTTTGGAGATTTTTCCGATGGATTTTTCCGATTAAATTTCTTTAAAATCTGGCAGGAATTCATTGAAATCATTGAAATCACATGTTTGATAGGTAACCCTGCACAATCCAAGGGACTGAAAGATTTGTTAGGGTGCTGAATCCATATATATAGTAAAAAAAACAGCTTAAATTCCCGCAAAAAAAATTCCAGAAGATCACACTAAAAACAACTCCCCATAAATAGCTTTTTGTTCTACAAAATACAATCTGGCTATCTTCCATCTCTTGATGGGTGGAGATATCTGAATCTGACTCTGTATCTGTTGGTGGTGCTGGTTATTTAAAATAGATAATAAGTATACCAAATAACTAGCTTAAATCTATGTTAACTCTGGAATTAGCATTAACAATGTTACAGGTTAACTCAAAATTTATATTTAGTGGCTTTTTATGTTGATAGAAGGTTACAAAATCTATATGAAAAAAACCCACTAAGAATATAAAACTCCTGGCTTCCCTCTCTGCAAAAACTGAAACTGGTAATGTGTGTATAAATAATTAAAGAATCCAACAATAACAAGAGGAAAGCTATACAATCCCAATGGCTATAACAATGCCAATAAAATGCAATTATCTCAATTTTCAATCTGTATTGAGGTGATCAATAGACAAGCAATTTATTGGCTACTAAACTACCTGACTGGCTTGAATTGTTGATTACCTCTGCAAACCAAATTTTAGAGCTCAGCTGCTCTGAATCTTTTATGCCATTGGGCCGAGCACATAGTCTCAGTGGCCACCAATCTCAATGCTTAAATGCTTTCAATAATCTTAATGTCATCTGAGAAAATTGAAATGGGCAGCTCTGGGTGCATAATATAACATAACAGATCCATCCAGTGTAGAGATAGAGATGGATCTTTGTTAGTTATGGCTTGCATTGGTACGCAGGCCGCTTTTTCTGTCTCCCCGCATTGGAAGGACATCGGGACTGGCTAGGAGGATCCATGCAGTTATATTGTATGCAGAGAGAAGAACTGAGAGGAAGCGTAGCAGTGGATTTGATGTTAAACTGGGATAAGTAATTGTGTTGCAGATAGATCACTTGGATGCCAGCAGAAAGGAGACGATCTGCAAACACTTGAGGAACTGCCCCTGTAAAATGGTTGTTGTTCAGATACACATTCTGCATTGATGCTAGCAATGGGGGAATGTGGCCACCTAATGCATTATAGCTGAGATCAATGGTGGTTATAGTTATACTAACCACCCCTTGGAGCACAATAGACCCAGAAAAAAATTCCTCTACAACTTCAGCGTACTGATGTGGAATCCAAACAGAGAGATGGGGACATTTCCGCTTAATTTATTGAAGCTGAGATCAACATATGTTAACTGTCGCAGACCCCCAGTATTCTGTATCCCCTCGCTCAATTGGTTCTTGGTAAGAGCAAGATATTTAAGCGATGGCGGAAAAAAAGGTATGGGGCCGGAGAGCGCATTCTTCTTGAGATCCAAATGCACTAAGGGAGTCAGGTTCAGGGTAGGTATCATCCCCGTGAGTTTATTGTAGCAGAGAATGAGATTCGACAGCCTGGGAAGCTGTCCTAATCCCGCAGGAATCGAACCGGTGAGTTGATTATAGCTCAAATCCAGCGTCTCCAACTTCTTCAAAGCCCCAAGGCTCTCTGGTATGTGGCCGCTCAGAAAATTTGCCCGCAAAATCTACCCGGTCGCAATTTCTTGTGTTGTGTAAAGTCCTCGCGGGACGACGCGACACCAGCACGGTCGTGAACGACCTGACGCGCGGGAAGGAGATGACAGCAGGAGGGTGCAGCAGCTGCCAAGTGTCGAATTTTGAGTGGTGGGAAGGGCGATAGGTGGAGCACAGAGATTGGCTGGGAGCACTATTCATCCCAGCAAAGCTCATAGTAGGAACACCTTCGGCGTAATTACTATTGGAGGTAAGTTGCACTTAAGATTTTAAACAATGGTTGGGAGGTAAAGTGTAATTGATTTTTTAAACAATGGTGGGTTGGGAAGCGATAAATACCTAAAATAAATATTTTAAACACGATTGGAAGGTTACTATTAAATAAATGAAATGATTATTTGTGAAGTAAGTGATAAATAAGTGATTAGGTGGTAAGTGATAAATAATTTTATCAATACTTGAAAGGTAAGTGATATTTAGTATATTATTAATAAGTGTCTTGTTAAGTCATAATTTTTTGGTAATTTATGAGTTGTTAAATATATTTTTGGTTTGGAAGTCGCTTGGTTAACTTTGTACATTTTAGGAATTTTTGTACCTAGTTTAAGATTTATAGTAATAACAAATTAAAAATGAAATAATTTTTCTCTACAAAAATTTGGTCAGTTTTGTGTTTGGTTGTATCTTAAATTTTGTTGTTTCCCTCCCCTTTCCAAGCACTAAATATCTTTTAAAAAATTGATGCTCAGGGTTTACTTCCCTCTTCTAAGTACTATTTTTTTTTAATTGTTGAAAATGTAGCAAGGAATGGATTCTTTGACTTGTGCCTCAGTCAAAGATGCCAATTTGAATTTAGTCTCATAGTTGCTTGAGTTAGCTTTTAGTGTTGAAAATTCAACAAGATGATGGAGCTTAGTGAAAAGAAGTCGCCTTCACTAAGTGGACCCGCAGGCTATTTTTGGCGCAAAGTCTATTTTTAGACATATGGATCATGGTCTATGAGTTGCAGGATGCTATTTATGGATGATTGGTTGAGTTGGTAAAAATAGATGGACCTCTATTTTTAGACATTGGGCGGAATCTATTTTTAGACTACCGGGCTAAAAATAGAACAGTCAAATATTATTAACCCTTAATAATATTTAGACTATAAACATTATCTTGTCCTCTTGGAGCACTTCAGTTTGATGCTTGGATGTGGCACATGCAGCTGACAGAAGGAAATACGCTTTTCCTATAGGTTAGTTGAGCTATTGCATGGTTGACTTCAGTTAGAACTCATGTGGCAGAGTTTGGTGGAGTTGATGAGACAGTTGGTGGAGTTGTGTTCGGTTTAACTTAGTTGAACTAGTTGTATTTAGTCTAAGTGATAAATACACTAGTGATGAGTGGTGTGAATTAATTATTAATTAATTCACTAATTATTAACTCATAAATCAACTAAAGAACACATCAGTTAACTGCAATGCATGGACAGTTCAGTGGAGAACAGTGTTAGAGGTGGGTGAAAGGGTGAGTCTACTATCAGTTGTGACTATAGCTGTGCATGAGATTTGCACACACATTGATTGAGATTGCCAATGAGGATTGCGCAGTACAAGCCAGTGGGATTCGAACTTGAATCTCATCATTATTCATCTTGGATTGCGCAGTAGAGGCAGGCAGACTTGTGGAGGAGATTTGAACCTGTGACTTTTTCATCTTCCGTGCTAGTTTGTGTGTAGCATGTGAGATAGTGCTGAGAGCTGTGAGAGCTTTGTGCTATGTATTGTTACATGTTCTCTATCATTATAATATAGAGATAGTTGGGGGTTTTCAGCTGTAAGCTTTCCCCATTACATACTGTGTTATATGTGTGCTTGATTATGTTTTAATGTGCGCATGCGACTGCTTCTATTTCCGCATATTGATGATCAATTGTAGAAGAGGTTATGTATTATGCATGAAGCTTTAATATTGTGTAATCAGGATAATCTCGGTGAATAATTCAGCTATTATTCAAAATTTCTACATGAGTATCGAGATAGATTGATCATCGGATCTATTACGGTGATTACAATTTATTTCGATAGGCAGTGCGTAAAGCGGGCCGAGGTAGCCTCTGGATCCATCCTTTCTACGAAAGGTGATATATCCGAGTAAATGCCCCTACGATTAGATCTGTGCTAGAAAAATTTTTTCTCACGGATCGGAAGTGATTGAGTTTTGAGCTAGTGGAATTCGAATTTGCGAGCGGGATTTGGAATTCGAGATTTCATTGTTGGTGTCGAAGTCAAAATGTCTCAACGGATTACGGCCAGGTATGCCCTTGAGGGCAGCTCGAATTATGTTGCATGGAAGGACAGGATGGAGGCGGTATTAGATGATAACGGGCTGAAGGAGTTCATAGAAGCTGAGATCCCAAAGCCTACTGATGCTACTCAAGTTGAGGCTTGGAAAAAGAAGATGGAAAAATGTCGAAGGATTCTGTTGGAGGGCGTGAGGGATCACATTATATCCAGCATGCATGGAAAAGCTTCTCCATACTTGATGTGGAAAGCGTTGACAGATTTATTCCAAAGCAAGAGCGACCAGAGGAAGTTGGCGCTCAAGGATAAACTCAAACACATAAAGATGGAGAAAGGCAATAGTATGCCCAAGTACCTCACGAAGTTCATCCAATGCAGGGATGAGCTAGGAAGTGTGGGAGTGATTGTTGATGATGAGGAATTGGTGAGCTTGGCTCTCCTTGGTCTTCCAAAGAGTTGGCATGCCTATCAGTATTTTGTCAATGGTCGAGAGAAATTGCCAGGATGGGAGCGACTTTGGTCGGATCTTGTGCAAGAGGAGATAAGGCGGAATACTAGGGACGGATCTTCATCAAAGGCATCTGATGAAGAAAATTGCGCTTTGGCTGCCAAAAGCAAAGAAGGAAGAAACAATAAAGCTTCTCATTCCGGTGCGAAAGGCAAGCCGGGACATGTCCAAGGTGAAGTGTTTTCCTTGTCACCGGCACGAACATTATGCCATAAATTGTCATGAGAAGAAGAGAAAAATAAGCGAGGTTCTTTGGATCTGCGGAGTGGAGAGGCCTTAGCCTCGCGGTTTGAGCCCATTTTTTTGTGATCGCATGCTTGGTCTCAAATATGATGGGTTCAATGTGGTTTCTTGACAGTGGTGTGTCTTTTCATATGACCGGAGACAAATATTTGTTCAGTGATCTAGATAGAAGAATCTTGGAGTGCACATTGAGATGGGCGATGATGGTAGATACAGTGCGACTGGTATCGGGACCATTTCCTTTGAGAGGAAGTCTGATAAACCTTTCATACTAAAGGATGTCATGCATTTTCTAGGATTGAAGAAGAATCTGATCTCGGTGGCCATGTTAGAAGACAAGGGATATGATGTTGTCTTGGTGAAAGGAAAGGACCTACTGCTTGTGATAAGACAAGCTAGGAGAAACCCGGAAGATAAGTTCGAGTCAAGAACCTTTAATCTAGACACTGCTGATAGATGGTTGAGGCAATGGCATGCAAGGCAGAAGGAGTGGTGAACGGGGATGATGGCGAGTTTGTGCTTTGGAGATTGGGCCACCTTCTATAGCTTTGAGAATCTTGTGACAGATTTCTCTTGGGCTACCTAAGGGCATGCGCGATCGGATCAGTGAAAGGGGTGTACCTTGGGAAAATTTGTGAAAGCCACCTTTCACGAGAAGGATAGTCGCGCCACGACGATCCTTGAGAGAATTCACACAGACGTGTGTGGACCTTTCTCAGTAGCTTCGACAACAAAGCACAGGTACTATGTGATCTTTGTTGATGATTATTCTTGGAAGTGTTGGATCTTCTTCATGCAGAAGAAGAGCGAGACATACTCAAAGTTCTGTGAGTTCAAGGCGCTGGTTGAGAAGGAATCGGGGAAGCAGGTGAAGGCTCTTAGGAGCGACAATGGTGGTGAATTCATCTCTACTGAATTCAAGGACTTTTGCAGCGCAGAAGGAATTCAGAGAGAGCTCATAGCACCCCATAACCCACAGCAGAACGGGGTTGCTGAGCGGAAGAACAGAACGATCGTGGGTGCTGCACGGGCGATGTTGCATGATCAAGGCCTACCCCTTCACTTGTGGGCTGAGGCATGCAATACAGCAGTGTATGTGCAGAACCGTTGTCCTCACAAGGTTCTTGGCATGAGTACACCGGAGGAGGCTTATTTTGGCAAGAGGCCTGATATTTCCCATTTGCGGATCTTTGGTTCTCCTGTCTACATGCATGTGATGAAGGATGCCGGGGAGAAAGGCTGGGCGGCCGCGAGAGGTTGGGATATTTTGGGTCTGGCAGTCGCCCTAACTATCGTGTGCTGTTGCAGACGATCTCAAGGCGTTGTACGACGAGGATATCCAAATTTCGAAGGAGAAAGCCATGCGGTGTTCGCTTGAGAGGGAGCCACACTTGCATGCGGATGAGAGCTATTAGTTCTAAGGATGAGCTTCGGGATGTGGATCAGCCACAAGAGGGGAGTTCCATGGAGTGGAAGAGACCACTCATACGGCGCCAACCATCAGAGGGCGTAGCGCCTCTGAAGGCGAGCGGCAGCTCCAAGATACGAGAGAAGGTTGTGGGACCACCTCTGACCACATCATGACAGAGGCAGTCAGGCCAGAGCCTGGCTGGATACATGGCTCTTGTGAAAATGTGTCCTTGTGAGGCATCCTCTTTCGAAAGGAAGGCATGAGGTCTGCATGGGTAGATGCCATGGTGGAAGAGTATGATTCGATTGTCAGAAACAGTGCATGGGAGATTGTCCCAAGGCCGGAGGGGAAATCAGTTGTGGGTTCGAGATGGATCTACAAAGTGAAGCAGGCGGCTGACGGGAGTGTGGAGAAGTACAAGGCAAGATTTTTTTCCCGAGGCTTCTCACAGATAGAGGGGATCGATTATAAGGAGACCTTTGCACCTGTCGCAAGGTATTCTTCCATACAGACGATCCTAGCTCTCTCAGCGCAGATGGGGTGGCACATCCATCAGATGGATGTGAAGACTGTGTTCCTCAACGGAGTCATTGAGGAGGAGGTGTACATAGAGCAGCCCGAAGGTTTCGAGATCTTCAGCAGTGAGTCGCATGTCTGCAGACTCAAGAGAGCACTATATGGGTTGAAGCAAGCACCTCGTGCTTGGTACACACGGATAGACAGTTATTTCACCGGACTTGGATTCTCCAAGAGTGAGGCAGATCCTAACCTATACCAGATTGTGGTGGAGGGGAAGTTGTTGATCATTGCACTATATGTAGATGATCTGATTTTGACGGGTGATGAGCTGTTGATACTTTCATGCAAGGAGGATCTTGCTAGAGAGTTTGAGATGAAGGACTTGGGCCTCCTTCATTATTTTCTGGGATTGGAAATTTGGCAGCACAGTGATGGACTATTTGTTTCTCAGGGTAAGTATGCCCGGGAGATACTGGAGAAGTTCAACATGCATGGCTGTAAGCCTGTTGATACTCCTCTTCCTGGAGGTTGGAGGAAGGAGGATGCTACTTTAGCGGAGGTAGTGGATGCCATTGTTTATCGACAGTTGGTGGGGTCGCTTATGTATCTAGTCAATACACGACCCGATATATGCTATGTTGTTAACCAGCTTTCACAAGCTAAGGTTAAGCCTACCAAGCTCTTCTGGAAGACAGGCAAGCATGTATTGAATTATCTTAGAGGCACATCGGGATATGGCTTGTGGTACAGACAGGAGGATGAGGTGAAGCTGTGTGGCTTCACAGATGCAGATTGGGCAGGGAGCCCAATGGAAAGAAAGAGCACATCTCGAGGGATCTTCAGTATCGGGTCGATAGCAGTTTCTTGGTACAACAGGAAGCAAAGATCCGCGGCACTTAGTTCAGTAGAGGCTGAGTATATGGCAGCAAGCTTGGCTGCATGCGAGGCCATATGGATGAGGAAGATCCTGGTCGGGTTGTTCGGGTCACACTTGGAGCCTACTGTGATTTATTGTGATAACCAGAGTTGAATTAAACTCTCGGTTAATCCAGTATTTCATGATAGATCCAAACACATTGACATTAGGTACCATCATATCAGGGATTGTGTGCAACAGAGAATCATGTTACTTTCATACATTCCCACGGAGAATCAGGATGCTGATATCTTGACGAAGGCGCTCACCAGGAGAAAATTCGAATACCACAAAGGCAGGATAGGGGTTGCAGATAATCGATATCTTGTTGAAAGGGAGTGTTGAAAATGCAACAAGATGATGGAGCTTAGTGAAAAGAATTCTCCTTCACTAAGTGGGCCCGCAGGCTATTTTTGGCGTAAAGTCTATTTTTAGACTGTCTATTTTTAGACATATGGATCATGGTCTATGAGTTGCAGGATGCTATTTATGGACGATTGGTCGAGTTGGTAAAAATAGATGGACCTCTATTTTTAGACATTGGGCGGAATCTATTTTTAGACTACCGGGCTAAAAATAGAACAATCAAATATTATTAACCCTTAATAATATTTAGACTATAAACATTATCTTATCCTCTTGGAGCACTTCAGTTTGATGCTTGGATGTGGCACATGCAGCTGACAGAAGGAAATACGCTTTTCCTAAGGGCTAGTTGAGCTATTGCATGGTTGACTTCAGTTAGAACTCATGTGGCAGAGTTTGGTGGAGTTGATGAGACAGTTGGTGGAGTTGTGTTCTGTTTAACTTAGTTGAACTAGCTGTATTTAGTCTAACTGAAAAATACACTAGTGATGAGTGGTGTGAATTAATTATTAATTAATTCACTAATTATTAACTCATAAATCAACTAAAGAACACATCAGTTAACTGCAATGCATGGACAGTTCAGTGGAGACCAGTGTTAGAGGTGGGTGAAAGGGTGAGTCTACTATCAGTTATGACTATGGTTGTGCATGAGATTTACACACACATTGATTGAGATTGCCAATGAGGATTGCGCAGTACAAGCCAGTGGAATTCGAACTTGGATCTCATCATTATTCATCTTGGATTGCGCAGTAGAGGCAGGCAGACTTGTGGAGGAGATTTGAACCTGTGACTTGTTCATCTTCTGTGCTAGTTTGTGTGTAGCATGTGAGATAGTGCTAAGAGCTGTGAGAGCTTTGTGCTATGTATTGTTAAATGTTATCTATCATTATAATATACAGATAGTTTGGGGTTTTCAGCTGTATGCTTTCCCCATTACATACTGTGTTATATGTGTGCTTGATTATGTTTTAATGTGCACATGCGACTGCTTCTATTTCCGCATATTGATGATCAATTGTAGAAGAGGTTATGTATTATGCATGAAGCTTAAATAGTGTGTAATCAGGATAATCTCGGTGAATAATTCAACTATTATTCAAATTTCTACATTTAGTTGACATGTGTGATGTGGCCTAACATTGAGTTATTGTCAGTTAATTCAAGCTAGATGGCATACGGTGAGTTGTGGACTAGTTGATGGCTAAAATTAGCTATCTAGTGGAGTTAACTCTAGTGTTTGTCAGTTAACTAATCTCTAGTTCTAGAATAGAGATAGACATGAGTTTAGTTGAGTAGTTGACTTTATGTTAACTCAACTTACTCTCACTTAACTGCAGCAATTGCTAAATTTAGCCCTAGTAGTTCATGCAATTCAAATTTCCTATTGAGATTTAATGAAGGCACACATGTCTTATTTATTGTACATGGGGTTCTGTGGAGAGGCTTGGAGAAGCAAGGAGAGAAATTTCTCTTGGGAATTGTGCATGGAAATAGGAGAAATTCCTATTTTTAGGGGCAGGTTTGTGTTAGGAAATATCACTTCCTAGTAGGCCTTATTTGCCTAAGTGTTAGGCAAGCCTTGAGAGAGGGTTGATCAATATTGTAGAGAACTTCAAACTTGAAGCATATTTTGTGTAATAGGTCAAATTTCTCAGTTGATTTAATACAAGAAAGAGGGATTTTTCCTAGTTGGGTTCCCCATATATATTTTGTGCTCTATGTGTGATCATGTTTCTATTCATTGTTTTATTTCTGAAAATTTTTGGTAGAGAAATATTGTTTCTTTTTTACCAGTTTGCTCTGATTAGAATTTGTAAGACTTCAAGGATTTTCTACAAAATTGATGTATAAGGTTTTATCTCCCTTTGATACTTATGGTGCTTAAGGTTTTCCTTCCACTAATAAATAGGGATTGTAGCTTTAACGATGTTTTGTACAATGTTAATGACATTTATCAAGGTAAGTTTGTATTCTTAGAAGTGACACTAACTTTTATAAAACTACTCCATTAAACTTTAACTCTTGGAATACTCCTTCTTTGAACTTTTGGAGAACTCCAATTTATGGCGAGCCTAAAGGTATACTCAACACATGTTATGAAAATTTGATACGCATAATATATGTGCATAAATCCTTAATGGTAGGTGTAATACCCTCTCTTAGAGTTACATTAGGAACATCCGTTGCAACTGCATTTATGGATATTTTAGATGACTAAGTCACCTTGGCCCATTGGTAAGGCACACCTTAGACAACCACCTTGGCCTATTGAAAAGGTGCACCTTAGATAGACATATTCCTTGGCCCATGGCAAGGAACTCTTCGAATGATTGGACGTCTTGGCCTATTGGAAATATGAACTATATATGATATTGGGCATAGTTGTGGACAAACAAGGTGCACTATAGACACAGGCTAGTTAAGCACACCAAAGGAGTTGGATTGACATGGCTAGAGGTAAAGAATTTTGTTGAAAGTAGTCTTGTCTATAACATGCACTTGGTATATTATATAAGTTGCAATACACAACTTTATGAATTGGGTGCCCAAACATATATGGATCAGTTGAGTGAAGTGGTTCACATTTGCAGATTGTGAAGGATGGTTGAGGTGCCTCAAGCACAAGTTGTTGTGGATTGCAATTGTAGGGCACACCTATTAGTTGTATCCCTTGGGGACATCCATTAGGTGTGGATGTACCAGACACCTTGGGCACACTTGGGTGCATTTGGGTATAGTTAGATTGGCTTGGAAAAATTGGGTGCGACCATTAGGACTCAAATGCATTGGGTTCACTTTGGGTGACTAGGCCAACTAAGACGAGTGGTTAGAGTTACCTTCAGATAGATGAGACATGACCAAATGTTTTGACCCACTTGGGTGCACTTTAGTACTCTTGTGGTGTACTTGGGCATGAATGGATGCAATGGTCAAACAACCTTGGCAAGCTTGAGATGACCTAGTGGATGGAATGAATTGGATGCACATGACTTGGGTAGATGGGACCAATGGGTGAGCTTGAGATGATTGGGAATACCTAACATGAGACAAAATGATTTGTAAGAATGAGTCGACTTGAAGTGAACTTGGGTCCACTTGATATGACACAACTTGCCAAGTGCATGATAAGGCTCATATAAGTAATTGAACATCTCATTGAGCTAACACATCTAGACATTAAGGGAGTTTTGAGGTAAAAATGGGCTTGAAAGAAAAAAATGTACAAACAAAAAAAACTTTAAGAGAACCAATAAGGTTCAAGATGATGATGTCATCCCAAAGGGTAATATTTTTGGAGGGAAAATAAGATAATAATAAAAAAAATGTACCTTTTGCTTATCTCCTTGAATTTTTAATCAAATTTCAAGTGTAGGACCCACTCTGTATACTTTTGAGTAGACCCATACTGAGAAAATTTCAAATTATATGAAAAATTTGTTTTCATGTATTTTGAAATTTTATTAGTATGGGTCTACTCAAATGTATGTTTACTCATTACATGCATAATTTAATTCAATATCCATAGAATGCCTACCTTTGAATTTTTGATAAACCTATAAGGAGATAAGATAAAAATACAATAAAAATTTGTTTTCTTTCTTTTCCTTTAAAAATTCATAACTGTTAATTTATTATTTTCCCTAGGAGGCTCATTTTATACCTCAAAATCCCCCTAATGCTCATCCAAGCAAGAATGTCAAGGAGTCATTAATGAGATCTATAATTTTCTTGTTAAAGGGTTGAACATCATACCTTTGAATTTTTGATAAACCTATAAGGAGATAAGATAAAAATACAATAAAAATTTGTTTTCTTTCTTTTCCTTTAAAAATTCATAACTCTTACTTTATTATTTTCCCTAGGAGGCTCATTTTATACCTCAAAATCCCCCTAATGCTCATCCAAGCAAGAATGTCAAGGAGTCATTAATGAGATCTATAATTTTCTTGTTAAAGGGTTGAACATCATAGTTTGACTCGCATTGTCTAAATTATAGAGACAAATAAGAACTTGCATCAGGCAAGCGTGTGGATACTTCAATGGTTGGCTTGTACATGTTTGTTGTGTGGTCTTGTGAAATGAACTTTTAATACTTTGTAATTGAATTATAGGATGGTGATTAGGCTTCTCCAATATATTTCATAACATTCTTATATAAATAAGGTTTAGACATGTTATTATAACACCTTTTGCCACACTTGTTTGGAGATACACATGTTAGTCTCACTATATAATATCTTTCCCCATTGTAGACATTTTTCCCTTAAAAGTAATCTTTAAAAACAAAAGTTGAGTTCATGTATTCCTTTTTTGATCTGGCATAACGCATATGCATGTGACTCTAATAAAAGAAAGTGTGTATATACACTAGCCTCCTTAAAGAAAATAGTGTATTCCCTCATTTTACACCAAAAGAAATTAAATGTGCACATAATTGCATGTTTTGGGGCGAAGTTTATGGGAAAAATTTAATGTGTCAAGTGGAATAAATCACCAAAATAGCTCATGATCATGTACAAGATTATGAAAACATTGAATTGGGTCCCTCTACCATAGGCCACTGAAGGTCTCTTCCACTAAATCTTTTGCTTCTAGCAAACAAGAGATAAAGATAAATATTATTTTCTCAAAGTATGAAAGGCAACAAGAAACAAGAAAATAAGGGTTTCCTAAATGGTGGAATTGCTTAAAAGTACAAGGGAATTGTAGATAAAGGATCAAGAGAGAAAATACCAATATAAGGTTACTTGATAATACTTGTCCTTTTACTGCAGCAGATGGCATGCATAAGTAATCTCAAAAAATATTTAAGGTCATTAGGGGGTTGCGAAGCAAGAGGTGCCTCTCGATAAAACATGTAAACCATGATCCAAAAGAGAGAGAGAAAGTGATATATATATATATATATATATATATATATATATATATATAACCAACTTTTCTGTGCACTTGAACAATAAATATATTTGAAAACCAAAATATTGACATGTGAAGTTCAAAAAAATTTCCAGCGATAGAATCATTTCAACATTTTGCACACTCATCAATACCTATTTTCTAGTTGTTTAATAAATATTATGGGAATTGGTACAATTTTAATTTTTAATTATTTCACGAGTATGTCACTCTATACAATATGTTTCATCATTTAGGTTTCAAAGCACAAAGTATTCATAATTATTTTGGTTCCACCAAATCAACAATATTTCAATGTTTATGTTTTTGTGGCTACCGTAATCTTAGAATCATAACCAAAAAACAACTTTTGAAAGAATTTCAAACAATTCTTGTCATGAAACCCTTTCAAGGTGATTTCATGTTTCAAGAGTTGAGGAAAATGTTCAAAAGAAACATCAACATTTGCACTTGATTTTTTGCAGTTTTAAGGTAGATTGGAGGTAATGGTTTGCAATTTAAATTGTTATTCGAAAGTGTAAACTTTGCATAAAATGGTAAGAAATATTTTTAATTCTTATGAATGTATATCCTGATCATTATTGAACCTCTTTTCCTATCATCCTATTATTCCATTCCTGCTCATTATTTTGTTCGAATTCTATGATCCCTCACCATACCTCATCATTATGACTAAAACCCAAGTTGTGTTTCATAGATAGTGACATGCATTTTTTTTTGCACCCAATTCAAAATATAAGATATCATTTTGCATCGGCTTTACTATTCTTTCAAGTACTAGGATCGATATAAAGGGTAACTAATATTTCTAGAGTTATATTTGTATTAATGTACTAGGGCAGTATATATCAACCCTTGGATTTTGTACTTGCCTAAATCCAAGGGTTGGAATATACTACCTCAGTGCATTAATGGAGCTATTGCTCCAGAAATATTGATAGCCACACAAAGTAGGATGGAAACCCTTAAATATTTGTGTAACGAAACTTGAAACCATGGGTTTTGTGCTTAGAAACAAACCTGATGGGTTTGAGATCATGGAGACTTACCTGAAATGAAAACGATATTTTGCAAGGTAGGATGGTTGCCATTTTAATAGAAATTCAATGGAGGAAATGAAGCAGTGACATGAGAGTTTGTTAAAAAATTTAATGGATTTTGGGCTTATATTGGGGATCTACAACTGTGAATATCAAAGAATTTCGTAGCAATGGCTATTGAATTTCCGCTTGAAGGTGAGAAATGGTTTAAAAACTATAAGGGATGATGGTTGGAAATTTATGTTAAAATACCATGAGGAAGTTGTAAATTGCACAAAAGGTATTCCAAGGAAGCTATTGTAGAAGAAATTGTGTGACACACTATTCATTATCCAAAAGTATGTGACTTGTGAAGGCCGGTATGGATTGGTTTTCTTTTATCATCTCAAGCTGCTCGTGCATTTTCAAGGTAACAAGAAAATCAACCTTTCCTTTTATTTAATTAGAAATTTGAAAAACTTGGCAAAGAAAAATCCAAAAATCCCCTGAAATACAGAGTACAATTTGTATCATTTCAAGCTGGTCAAAGACTAATTTTGCAAGAATTATGAAGTAGATGAGAAAATTGGGATCAATATTTTCCCATAAATCGATTTGAATAGCCAGTAGAAAAAATAGGGGAACCAGGTGAAGACCCTAATATTTCTCAAGGTGATATCTCAAGGGGTAGGAAAAAAATGAAAAATAAAGGGAGCAAAAGGAAACATGATAAGATTAGGCCTACAACTCAAGAAGAAAAACAACTTAGTCCACCAAAAGAGAAATGAATACCAAGAGCTCCACAGATTAGATATTCCCATAAGGAAGCCACAACAAATAAAGAAGTAAAAGGGGTAAAACCTCACAATCATGAAGTACATGCAATTGAGGAGAAAGGAGAATCCTCTAGAGCAAGAGGTCTTGTGGGAAGGAGAATCGTGAAGAGTGTGAACATAGAACAAGCACAACATAAAAACAAAGAAAATTCCAGTGGAAAACAAATCATAGTGGTTGGAGATTCACGAAAGAAGCATAGTAGAAAATATGATGATATTTTTCTAAAACATTTAGTGAAACGCTTCAAGAATACATATGTTTCAAATAATTCACCAGAAAAATAAGTCTTTAAAAGTATTAGATGAAAAAGGGAAACAAATTGCAAAAGAAGTGGTTTCTACAATTTCAAAGTTTGAAGATTTCTTTGCACTTGAGGGAGTCACAAAAAATTTACTCCTAGAGCCTTCAAAGGAAGAGTGTGCACCTTCAACATAAACAAAATTGAAGGTGAGCAAAATTAAAAAGTTGAAGACAAAAATTCAAGAATTGAAAACTCTAGATAAATACATCAAAAAAGAAAATGAAAAAATGAAGGCTACTATGGAGAAAGTACAAGGGGAAAAAGAGAAACTCAAAAGATAGTGAAAGATATTGATAAAATAAGAAAGAAAATCGTATGAAATGAGCCAAGAGTCTAAAATAATAAAAAAATACTCAAAATTAAATGTTGATTGAGATGGTTGCAGCTACAACCACTAGACGAAGTGGGAATTCGAGAGGGTGACAGGCCTCATGGAGATTTTTTCTTATTCATCATATGAGGAGACCATGCAAGTAGGACACGTGGCATACACAACCAATGGTGAAGGTTCCACATGTAATAGCTCCTGATTGAGGCAATAGAGTTCGGAACCATCGAGGAATCACTGAATCAGTGATTATGAGATCCTAAGATATATTGGAAAGTGTAAATAGGTTCGGTCTTCAAAATGACTAGCAATTATGAATTTATGTAATGAAGAATACAAAGATAATAAAATGTATTTTGTAAATACTCTCTTCATGGGTTTCATGAGCAAGGAGTTTTTATTATAGGTCAAATACTTCTTCTTGATGTCTTTAGGGGTTTTTCATCTTGTCAGAAATGTAATTTAGAGTCATGTATATGAAGTGATGTTAAAATTGTAAAAGAAAAATTATTGATGTAAAGTATATGCTCTAAGACCTTGTCAAATATGCTTATGGAAGTTGACTTAAGGATGATGTAAATTCCCCTTGAAGAATTCAGCCTACACCCCTATCTTCATGTCGGCCTAATACCTAGAATACAATCACTATATATAAAATATAATGCTGCCTCATTGTAGCATCATCCTAATTTGGATCAAGTCTAAAATGAAGTGTGAAGTATAGTGCGAGGAGTAGAGGATAATTTGCGAGGAGAAGAGGCTAATAAGGAGACAATTCTATGTGGCAATATTATCTACACAGTTCAGTCTTAAGGTCGCTTCTAGATATCGCATATCTCAAAAAGGGACCGAGGATATAAATAGTGTGAAGGAGGGTTACCACAAGTGTATCCATAGTTCAATCTTGGGCTAAAGGAGAGTTGTATATACTTTTGTTTTGGGAAAGCATGTATCTAGTATAAATCAAAAAGGAAACAAAGGTCATTGTGGTACAAAGAAGGGCTATTATAGCAAGGAAAGAAAATATCAGTCTTGAGTATCAAGGGAGCAGAAAGAAGGCTGAGATAGTATCTCTAGGAGTTCTTGGCTAGATCGAGGGAATTCAAGGGAAAAGCATATCATTTAGAGATGCTAGACTAGGGATCGAGCTTCCCTAGTGCAAGTGTAGTGCAGTTCAAAGAAAGAAGGTCATCATAAGGAGCCAAGAAGAACAGTGAGAAGGGTCTTGGAGATAGACCGATGTCAAGGGTTTGTTTCATGGTCATGTTAGTCGTCAATTGAAGATCTATAAGAAGAATTACTTCCAGTTTTCCTCTCCAAGAGGGATAGGCTTTAGCCTTGGCTTGAAGAGCATAAAATTTGTGTCTCTTGTGTTTTGATAATTGATTTGATGAAAGACATAATAAGTTAACGAAGATAAGATCTAATTCAAGAAGCATAACAAGTTCACAAGTAATTATCATGAAAGAGAAATTGAATTAAACGCCCTCATTTCTCAACATGGTTTCAGAGCTAAGGTGTTGAACACAAGAAAGGGAAGTTTTGCAAGAAGGCACAAGGTTCAAGCTTCAAAGGAAACAACAAGGATAAATTTTCTAGAAGACATCAAAGTAAAGGTTATACATTAAAGAAAGGAATCTACATTTAAGAGTCAATTTGCATATCTAGGAAGATCGTCACCCATTCAAGAAGAAGCGGTTTGTAGAAATTGGAGAAACCCTCAAGCCATTTCAAAGGGATCAAAGACCTTACTCAAAGGACTCACACAAGAGGAAAATCAAGATCAAGGAAGTGATATTTATCTTCAAGGAATCTAAAGCTATCTCATGATTGAAGCCAAGTCAACATTGTTGAAGACATTTTCAAATCATCAAGCCATCCTTGATCATCAAGGATTAAAGGTGATCTAGACCTTTTCACCTCTCTTAAAGAATCCAATATAAGAGGGAGCTCCTACTCCTATCTACATCATCATCAACAAGTAAGTTGGTAGAAGAAGAGAAGCATCTATTCAAGTAAGTATCTTTATGACTTCACCTGAATCTTCCAAAATGTCTTTTTGCAAAGAAAGCAACAAACTGGTTGGGGTTCCAAACTTTCTTGCATAGAAGAAACAAACAGATCTAAATTGAGAATGAATTCATGCCAAATACATGAAGGGAGACATAAGAACCCAAAGGATTCTTGTAGAATCCATAAAGGACTCTCTCACCCCCTATGTATCAAAACTATAATCTTCAAAATATATGACAAATTGGTGGAGTTGTTCTTGATGAGTACTGTAGATGAAGTAATATCTCTGAGACAAGAATCACACAAGTTGAAGTTTTCAAGAGAGGAATGAATCACTTCATATTTTATGAAGACTTCTGAAATACAAGATCAACTGCAGAAATTGAGAAAAGTAATGTCTGATAGATAAATGACTATAGTGTTGTTGAATGCTCTACCAGAGGGATGGGGAAACTTCACGTCAAGTATCTATGGGAAGAAAGAAGCAACACCATTCTAGGATTTATGGTATCTATGTAAGATAGAAGAGATGAGGTTAAAAGCTAAAGTTGATATAGGAAAAAATGAAGAGAATCAAACCTATGTTTCCATGTTAAGGAGAAAAGGAAGATTTGGTAAGTTTTGTCCTCGGAAGAAAATAAGAAACATGTGATGCTATGGATGTAATGAAATTGAGGACTATAAGAAATATTGTCCCAAATATAATAAGGACAAGAGGAAAAAGAAAGAATCATATATCATCTGAGAAATGGAAGATCCATATTCAAAGAAACCTAAGAAAGAATAAGTGAAAGATGTTAGGATATTTCAACACATAGGAAATAGTTAAGAATAACTTAGTCTAGTGTAGAGTTAGGTAAAGTGTGTTTCTTTACCATGTACATTTGTAACTTATAATCCGATGGTCACTATTTGTAGTGTTCTGGCGTTTATCTCTCTCCTCGGTATTAACGACACTTGATTTGTGGCTTAACACCCGATTGGTCCATGATCTCTATTTAAAGAGCATGGAGGGTCATTTGTCTGCTAACCTTTTATGAGAGAAACATATGTAACCTTTCTTTTTATATTAATAAATTTCCTAAAGTGGACATTTTGGCTCAGGCTGTGGACTGTTTCCCTCTTCAAGGGTTTTAACCACGTGATTATACTGGTGTACTGATTTGTGATCTGTTTGTGAACAATGACCTTTGGTTCTTGATCTACGAAACTTACCCTGTAAATTCCTACAAAATATCTCTACTATGACTGAGATCATCTTCATCTTTAAGAGGTATCCGTTGGTTGTAAAATAGTATGTTATGAGGATAGATACATCACTTTAGAATTGGAATCATGATTAAATCATTAAATTAGGAGCATTCATCGTAATAGGATGTTTGTAACACATATGTGACCACTATGCTATGAGATAAGTGGCTCTTGGGAACCTCACTGAAAACAACATTTATGTAAGGCAGTCATCTAGATCAAGGGTCATTATTCAATAGTCAATATGGAAACAGGTGTTGACATTTTCTAATGGAATCCTCTTTGGATTCACTGGTTAGAAAGAAAGCAAAATGTTTCTTCAAGAATTCTAACTTGCAGAATTATGGGAATAGAATACGATGACATATATATGAAGCAGGTCAAGGGAATGAAACTCTTTCTTTTTAAGGAAACGTGTTGTAGGATGAATCAAGAAAAAAATTAGATACATGTATATATATATGTGGAGTCACACTGGATGCTATTAAGTCATATCATATTGTTGGAGGTAGTATACTTCTATCTTTAGAAGTATGATCAAAATAAAAGGCAGAAACTCTTCCAATGAACAGGTTTCCAAAAGGCAAGATAAAAAACAAAGGATATCAACACAATATGTCCTCATATGGAATATGAGGTGGTTTTATACAAACAAGGAGCTGCATGCTAGAATTTCCTGGGAATGAAATAAATTTGTGTGGAAAAAGAAAGGAAGAGATCGTGAAATGCAACTATGATAAGAGGAACCTATCATGAGGAAGCCAAGAAGACTTGACTAGGAAATATCCTGGGAAGATATGTAGACTCTGATAGAAGTCTGGAAAATATGGAGACCCTTGAAAATGCATATCTTTAGGATATGTGTCAATCTGTAAACAACGGATATCGATGCCTACAAGAAGATGTCTTGGTGAAATATCATCACTAAGGTAACTTTTGATTTAAAAGTTAATATTTATAATTAATCAATATCTCATGAGCTTATGTAGGGTTGCCAAAGGAAAGTATTTTACTTTCACAAAGATTATAACCATATGGAAGGATGGAAAATCCTTGGGAGAAGTATGGTTTGAAAGAAAGCAACATGGCATAAAGCTAGATCAGATGAAAATAATGATATACCACTTTCTGGTAGAAGAAATGGCTCTTGGATGAAAGTGATGGATGATCTGATCCCTATCAAGAGATTCCATGAAGCGAACAAAGTTCCTTCTCAAGTTAAATACTCCAGAAAACTTGGAATACAAAGATATCCATTGAGGATATAAATATTGTATTAGAAAGTGTGATGAATGAAATAGATGATTGAATGTTACAAATGAGTCCTGCTTATATACCTACACAAGTGACTCTTCACGAAAGGTCATGTCTTATCAGACATGGCCTTTCAACCTAGTTACTAATTAGCTAATTAATCACTATTTACATTATTTTATTCATTACATTGCCTTCCCCTCAAAAAGCTTTGTCCTCAAATCTTGTCGATGAAATGCCTCGATTCCTTTTCTTGCTACGAACATCTTCTCGCCTCGTGGCAGTTATCCTTGTCGATACAAATTTATATGATCCTCTAAGTGACAAAAAAAACTGTCTCACTGAGAATGGATCGAACCATCCTAAATAAATATTCTGTGGAATCTTACGATGACTGGAAACTTGTGATGATTCGTTAGTATTCTTCGGAATAGCAGCATGTTTCTTGTAGGTTTTAACCCTGTACAGAAATTATCTGCAAACGAATCTTAAAGACAGAAAATAAACAGTAGCCAGAGCATAAAACATAAAACACATAAACACATATATATTCCCCTTGATCCCAAATCAGGACGACCAGCTTGATTTTTCATTATATTCCTTTTAGTGTTACAACACATATATATACATGTCAAAGCATACATAAACCCCAATCCATTAACCCTGGATTAGAACATAACCGTAGTTCCCTTGACCGGATCTAAAAAATACCAGGGGCCGAAAACCATCGTACCCCAAAACCATGTGCAAACCCATGCACAAAATCATAGGCAGATCCACCCACTAGAAAATAAGGACAAAAAAAAATTTCCAGGGCGTTGCCCCCCCTGTGACCCCCCCGCACGTGACTAGTCGTGGAATGAATATAACACATATCCAACATTCTCCCACTTGTTGTTTTCTTTCCGCAGGGGGCCACAACAGAGCTTAGTCATTAGCCCAGTTATGCAACACCCATTGTTTCTCTACACCAAGAGAACTTCTTAGTGCTTACAGACTTCGTCAATGCATCTGCAACATTCTTCAAAGTTTCCACCTTTACCAACAACACTGTTTTAGCCTAAACCATATCTCTCACAAAGTGATATTAAACATCAATGTGCTTTGTCTTTGAATGATAAGCAGGGTTCTTAGGCAAGAAAATTTCACTTTGGTTATCACAATCTATCCTTATAGCTTGTTGCACCAACCCCATACTTGAACACAATCTCTGCAACCAAACTGCTTCCTTGCTTGCATGAGTGGCTGCTATGTATTCAGCCTCTGTAGTTGAAAGAGCCACTACAGACTGTCTTTTACTCATCCAACTGACTGCACCTCTAAATAGGCTAAACACATACCCACTTGTAGATCTTCTTTGGTCCAGATCTCCAGCCCAGTCTGCATCAACAAAACTACGAATGTCCCATTAGGGGAATTTTGAGGTCTAAAATGGCCCCCCTAAGGAAAATGTACAATCAAAATTCACTTTATGAGAACCAATCACATTTTAGGGGATGACATCATCCCTAATGGTTGAGGTGGCATTGCTTGAGTTAAAGGTACTTACTTGTCACATTCTCAATGGTGGATAAAAACTCATGGTTAACCATGGTAGTGTTCTAAGTACTTTTAAAGTCAAAGTAAAGTACTCATAATAAATGTCATTTCAAACTTTTTGAATAAAAATATATTATTGGCTTTTCATATTTCTTGAAAGAAACAATGCATATCCCTATACATTTATTATATTATTTTTATATAGTATATTAAGTACATGTTATTATACAATTTAAATAATATAAATTTTAATTAATATCATATAATATAATTAAGAATTTATAAATTTATATTTATATTTTATTTTAATTTATTTAATTACAAAGGACAAATGTATTAGTTGTTCAATGATAATGATTTTTTCTTGAAAAACTCATTCTTATTTATAGTCACATCAATAAAAAAAAATTATTAATTTTATTTTGGTACAACTTTTGAATTGAATTTAACTATGGTTACATGGATTATGGTGCAAAAAGTGAATTGCAAATTCATAAATATTATTTTATTGGTTTAGCTATTATTTTATTATTTCCTTAGGAGGCCCATTTTAGACCTCAAAATTCCCCTAATGAACACTCTTTCCAATCCTGGTCTTCCCTGGTAGCATAAGTCATAATCACTAGTGCCACGTAAATATCTGAAAACCCGCTTCACTGTTGTCCAATGCTCCTTCCCTAGGTTTGACATAAACCTGCTCAATACTCCCACTGCATGTGCAATGTCTGGTCTAGTACAGACCATTGCATACATTAGGCTACCCACTGCACTTGCATATGGAACACGGGACATATCCTCTTCTTCTTGTGTCTTGGGATATTCAATCGGTTTTCAACATTTTACCTACAGGAATCAAAACATTCTGTAAGTTTAATATCCTACATATTGAACCTCTGCAATATAGTCTCGACATACTTCCTCTGATTTAACCAGAGCTTTCTCTTTGCCTGATCTCTCTTAATTTGCATACCCAAAATATAGTTTGCAGCACCAAGATCCTTCATGTCGAATTTGGAGAACAGTTGGGTCTTCAAATATTGGATAATTTCTTTGTCATTTCCAATCAAAAACATATCATCCACGTACAAGACCAAGTAAATAACATGATCACTAATTAATTTAAAATAAACACAGTGATCCTCCTTGATTCTGGTGAAGCCAAGTCCCCGTATGTAGGTATCAAATTTCTGATACCACATCCTTTGTGACTATTTTAACCCATACAGAGACTTCTTTAACCTGCATACTAGTTCTTTATTCCCCTTCACCATAAAGCCCACAGGTTGTTTCATGTAGATCTCCTCTTCCAGATCCCTGTGAAGAAATGTTGTCTTCACATCCATCTGTTCTACCTCAAAATCAAATGCAGCAGCAACAGATAAAAGTAATCTAATAGAAGTAACTTTTGCAACAGGAGAAAAAATATCACCAAAATCAATTACCAGCACCTAGGAATAACATTTTTCTACCAACCGAGCTTTGTATTTCTCCACCTTGCCTTCTAAATTCATCTTCTTCTTAAACACCCATTTTCTCCCGATGGGCTTCCTTCCAGCCGACAACTCCACCAGATCCCATGCCTCATTTTTATGCAAGGATACCATTTCATCAACCATGGCCTCCTTCCAAAGTTTTCCATCCCCTGAATCTACTGCCTCCCTCACAGTTCTGGGATCATCATCAGTTATAGTTAAAGCAAAATTTGAACAAAAAGCAGATGGACTATACCTTTTTGGTTGTCTTCTTTCCCGAGCTAATCTTCTCACGGCTAGAGTTTGTGGCTCTTCCTCTTCTGAGTCTTCTTCTGTTGTAGAGTCTGATTCATCTTCCTTTAGCTCAAACTCTATCTTCTCAGGTTCCTTTGGTATGAATTCATGTTTAACAACATCTTTCACCTCTCTAAACACCACATCTCAGCTATACACAACCTTCCTTGTTTCTGGGTTCCAAAGCTTGTAACCCTTTAAACTATCCTTATGCCCAATAAAGATGCACCTTTCAGATTTATTATCCAACTTGATCATTTTCTCATTTGGAACATGTACATATGCATCACATCCAAATACCCTCAGATGTGAAAGAGAGGGTTTCTTACCAGTCCATATCTCATGTGGAGTCTTATCCTACAACACTGATGAAGGTGATCTGTTAACCAAGTAACATGCTGTCTCCACTGCCTCTACCCAGATTTTTTGTCCTAACCTGGTACCACTGAGCATGCTTCTTTCCTTTTCCATCAGTGTTCTATTCATTCTTTCTGCAACTTCGTTTTGCTAAGGTGTGTATGGAGTAGTCTTATGTCGTGCTATAACACTCTTCTTACAGAACTCTTCAAATTCCTTCTTGCAAAACTCATGACCATTATCTGTCCTCAGCATCTTTATCTTCTTCTCTGTCTGGTTTTCCACCAAAGCCTTAAATTCTTTAAATTTGTCAAAGACTTCAGATTTCTTCCTCAAGAAATATATCCATGTATTCCTTGAGAAGTCATCTATGAATGAAACATAGTACACAGACTTACCCGGTGATGGAACCAACACAGGTCCAAACACATCACTATGCACAAGCTCTAATTTCTTGTTCGGCCTCTTAGCACCAGAAGGAAAACTCACCCGATTCTGATTCCCATATACAGAATGTTCACAGAAATCGAAATCCAAAGAGCTATTAGACATACCTTCTACCATACCATTTCCATGCAGTATCTGAAGGCCCTTCTCTCCAATATGTCCAAGCCTTTGACGCCATAGCATGGTATTTTCTCTAGAGACCGCTAGGCTTTCCGCTACACTTTCAAGAACCATAGAACTGTTGCACCCATCAATAGTAGTGCTGCCCTAAAGCTTGTACACAGTGCCAATCGGAACTCCCCGCATTAATACCAGTGCTCCCCGAGCCATCTTACAAACATCTTTCTCGAACACTGTTTTTACACCTGCATCATCCATCTTGCTTACAGAAATTAGATTTCTGGCCAATGCAGGAATGTTCAAAACACCAGGAAGTGTTCTAATCCTTCCACCTTGCAGCTTCAGCTTGACTTTTCCACATCTGATGATTCTGGCCTTCCTATCATCACCTAAGAAGACATCACCGCCATCATATTTCTCATACTCGCAGAACCACTCCCTATGGGGAGTGAAGTTAAAGGATGCACCCAAGTCAATCAACCATGACTCATGATCTACATGTGTATTTGAAGAAGAAGCCAAATACACATCCACACCTTCATCCGAGGTGGTTTTTTCTTTTGCAGAAGGAGCATCATCAGATCCCTTTCCTTTCTCAGGAGATTTAGATCTGCAGTCATTTTTGTAGTGCCCTTCCTTTCTACATTTCCAGCACACCTTTACAAACTTTCCAGGAGATTTAGATCTCCCTCTAGATTTAGATCTCCCACTCAAAACCTTATTCTTGTTTCTGTTCTGGGACTTTCCTCGTATAGATAAGGCATCTCCATTCTAACCCTCCATATTTTTCCATCTCATTTCCTTCGACAGCAAAGCTAAGACAATTTCATCAAAATTCAAGGTAGTTGTATTGCTACCTATTGCAATAAAAATACAGTCCCACGAGTCTGGTAGAGAACACAACAAACTGATTCACTTATCTTCATATGAGATTTTAATATCAACAGATGACTGCTGAATTACCACAGTATTGAAGGCGTTCAAATGATTTGTCACTGAGTCTCCATCCTTCATCCTCAGGTTATACAATTTTTTCCGCAGGAACAATTTATTCACCAGAGACTTAGATTGGTACAAAGTCCCTAGCTTGTCCCACAAGGTCTTCGTCGTAGCTTCCCCGGATACACTCAACAATACTGAATCTGAGACACACAGTCGTATTGTGCTCTTTGCCTTCCAATCTAGTTTATTCCAGTCTTCATCTGACATTTTCATTGGTTTAGTACACGGATCTACCATGATCCACTTATCTTTATGCACCAGCATATCCTCCATCTTGAGCTTCCACAACTCAAAACTCTGACCATTAAATTTCTCGATCTCTATCTTTCCACTTCTAGTCATCTTCTTTCACTGCAAGAATTGATCCTACAGATCTCCCACTGAACAGGATCTACCACAGGCCCGAGCAAAAAACCCTCAGCAACAAAGGCATCCCCTTGAAGCCGAAACAACTCCGATACCAAATGTAGGTTTTAACCCTGTACATAAATTATCTGCAAACGAATCTTAAAGACAGAAAATAAATAGTAGCGAGAGCATAAAACATAAAACACATAAACATAGAGATATTCCCCTGGATCCAAAATCGAGACGACCAACTTGATTTTTTCATTATATTCCTTTTAGTGTTACAACACATATATATACATGCCAAAGCATACATAAACCCCAATCCATTTACCCTAGATTAGAACATAACCATAGTTCCCTTGACCGGATCTACAAAATACCAGGGGTCGAAAACCATCATACCCAAAACCATGTGCAAACCCATGCACAAAACCATGGGCGGATCTGCCCACTGGAAAATAAGGACTAAAAAAAATTTCGAGAGCGCTGCCCCAGACCCTAACAAGAGGGGCTACTGCCCCCCCGTAACCCCCCCGCGCATGACTAGTCATGGAAAGAATATAACACATACCCAACATTTTTGTTCTGAATACATAGCTTGGTTGAGTTGTCTGCTCCCATGATTTGGATGTCGATAGGGAATGGTTTTGGTTTGACCTCTTTGATTTTTTCCTGGCGAGGATGTTATGGAGATGGTTATAGAATATTCACATAGAATGTTCCTCGTTCGTCCGGCATTTAAGTTTGTTTCTTCTGAAACATGCTTGTTGTCTTCTTCAGTTGAGACATTTACTGGACCAACGTTCGATTTTTCTTCAACTTGAACTTCTATATTTGAACATTTCGATGCTTCATTTTCGACAAGTTGTTCCACCTTGTTTTCCAACGACTTCTTGTCTCTCTTTAGCTTCTTAATTTGTGTTAGTAATTTATCATTGTGGTCCTTGAGGCGAGCAACTTCTTCATTCTTGTTAGTTGTGATTTCGTCAACTTCTCTTTGCAAATATTGTATTTCTTTTTTACATTTTGGAAGAATTACTCTTGTGATATCTAATATGTCTTCCGGTGTTAGTGAATTCGGCTTCACTGTGACATCTTGTAACGTTCTTTTCTTTTGTAAGAAAATGTCAAAAACTTATTTTTCGTATTAAGGATGAATGACCCTAGTGATTCCATCCAGAGCGAACCCAGAACTATATCACTATTATTGGAAAATAAGGTTTTAACGGTGAATTGCGAGACAAAGGAGTACTCTCCAATACTTAGGTGTAAATTCTCTATGTTGTATTGTTTGTCATTTGCGTTAAATGAATTTGCTTCAGTTATATTTGATTCAGGGATCACTAATTGGTTAGCACATTCGGTACTAACATAATTATTCTTTCGAGTAAAATCGATAGATATGAGAATCTCTTTTCCCGCAAGTAACCCTTTGATTTCAATTAGCGCATCAACACACATACTATAATTTTTAGGAAATCTTCCCTCTTTTAGTTCTGTTTTGGATGCCATTTTGTCAAATAACTTTGGGGTTTTTAAGGGTGACCCTTGCTAATATTTATAATAAAATATTATTATTTCCCTTTAATAAACCCTCAAGCTTAATTATTCTTTCCAATATCCTTTACTATTATTCCTTCAATCTTTGGTAATGAATCATTCACTAATATTCTCTTTTAAAAGAGGCTCAAATTCTTTTATATATGTATATATTCCCTTTTTAAATAAAATCTTTAGAATATAATGATTTATCTCCTTTTCCACTTTTCCAATACTTAAACCTTTAATAACCTCTTTTTCCTTTTATATACCTTCGAGCTTTAATAATGATTCCTTAATATTTTAAGAAATCCTTAATAATATTTTTCCTTCCGATTTTTTTGAAAATTACTTCCTTGATTTCTTTTTATGAAATCTTCTATAATTACTAAGAAGATGTTTGACTTTTTTAATATATATATATATATATATATATATATATATTTAACAATTGATTTTTTTTAACTCTTTTTTTTGTTGAAAGGTTACAACCCTAGTGAAACGTGGCTATTCACATATATTCACCTATAAAATATATGTCCACTTATGTGTATTTGACTCGGTTAATGTTCTCCACGTAAAAGTAAACTTACCATTCACACAGAGATTTTTTATTCTTTTTGTTCTTATTTTACCTTGCAAATACCATGGGCAATTACCATGGGCTTCTAAAACCACAAGCTTGTAAACCACTTAAAGAATAATCAAAATAACCTTATCTATTCTTCCTTCTTTCTTTTTCCTTTTTATTTTTAAATTGCCTTGATATGTATGCATATGTACTACTTTATATATATATATCTCTTTTTTTTCTTTTTTCTTTTTTTTTACTTATATATATATATATATATTTGACTATATATATATTGCTTTTGCTTCTTTTTTTCCAAAAATTTCCCTTTTTTTTGTTCTTCAAATTTTTAATTTTGGCCAAAGGCCTACTGGTGAAATTTCTTCAAATTTTTAATTTTGGCCAAAGGCCTACTAGTGAAATTTCTTCAAATTTTTAATTTTGGCCAAAGGCCTACTGGTGAAAATGGAGAAACTCCAAGACTGGTAGCGAAACGCTTCGACAACAACAATGTTGACGAATTTTTTATGGCCAAAGGCCTGGACCGAGGAGCGTAGCTTTGTGCAGCAATGAGCAGCCAGAAGATCGAACTGCTTTGATACCAAATGAAGCGAACAAAGTTCCTTCTCAAGTTAAATACTCCAGAAAACTTGGAATACAAAGATATCCATTGAGGATATAAATATTGTATTAGAAAGTGTGATTAATGAGATAGATGATTGAATGTTACAAATGAGTCCTGCTTATATACCTACGCAGGTGCCTCTTCATGAAAGGTCATGTCTTATCAGACATGGTCTTTCAACCTAATTACTAATTAACTAATTAATCACTATTTACATTATTTTATTCATTACATTCCAAATTTGAAGGCTCCACAATTCATGAAATCATCGGAAGGAGTCCTTCATGAGTAGTTGGATGTTTTAATATTTGTTGCTATAGGTCCCTAATTAAGAGGGAGCCTATTAATAGGTTTCTTACTTGGAATAACTTTGTAATTCATAAGCCAAAAGGAAAGCTTAGGTGCATTCTTTGTATAATTTTATTCCTCTATGGAATATGTCCTCCATAGTTAAGAGGGAGAAATAGACATAATTATGGTATTCACCTGGAAGAAAAAATGCAGGGTTGGGTAATCATTTAGCATCTGATACTCTTTGAGAATGTGATAATACGTTCTGATAAGAGTAATCATGAAAGGATGGATATTCTTGGAGGATTAGATATCCCGATGAGAATATTCCTTTAAGGTCATACTTATTGAACACCTGGGTGGATTATGTACCTTGGAGATAATGATGAATGTGTCTGTAATAATTGGTCTCACTAGCATTGTAGCTCTTGGTATCATGGAGAGATGGAGATATTAGTCAAGGCCTTGCGTTGTGTTAATGCTAGATAGTATAATGCTATAAAATATGGATTACCCATCTAATTCTTCTTATGAGATTCTTCATATTGAGAGTTACCATGTACCATTATGAATACCTCCCTAGTTAAGAGGGAGTGTTGGAAAGTGTAACTGGGATCATTCTTCATAATGACTAGTAATTATGAATTTATGTAACGAAGAAGACAAAGATAATAAAATGCATTTTTTAAATACTTGTTTCATGGGTTTCATGAGCGAGGAGTGTTTATTATAAGTCAAATACTTCTTCTTGATGTCTTTAGGGGTTTTTCATCTCGTCATAAATGTAATTTAGAGTCATGTATATGAAGTGATTTTACACTTCTAAAAGAAAATTTATTGATGTAAAGTATATGCTCCAAGACCTTCTCAAATATTCTCCTGGAAGTCGGCTTAAGGATGATGTAAATTCCCCTTGAAGAAGTCGACCTACACACCTATCTTCCTGTCGGACTAATAGTTAGAAAACAATCACTATATATAAAGTATGATGCGGCCTCATTGTAGCATCATTCTAATTTGGATCAAGTCTGAAATGAAGTGCGAAGTACAGTGCGAGTAAAGGATAATCCGCAAGGAGAAGAGGCTGATAAGGAGACAAGTTTTCATATCAATATGATCTACACAATTTGGTCTTAAGGTTGCTTCTATATCTCGCATATCTCGGAAAGGGACCAAGGGTATACACAGCATGAAGAAGGGTTACTACAAGTGTATCCACAGTTTGATATTGGGCTAAATGAGAGTCGTATATACCTATGTTTTGGTACAACATGTATCTAGCATAAATCATAAAGGAAACAAAGGTGATTGTGGTACAAAGAAGGGCTATTACAGCAAGGAGAGAAAATCTTGGTCTTGAGCATCAAGGGTGCAGAAAGAAGGCTGAGATAGTATCTCTAGGAGGTTGAGGCTAGATCTAAGGAATTCAAGGGAGACGCATAGTGTTTAGAGATGCTAGATTAGGGATCGAGCTTCCCTAGTGCAAGTTCAGTGCAGTGCAGAAAAGGAAGGTCATCATAAGGAGCCAAGAAGAAAAATGACAAGGGTCTTGGAGATATACTGATGTCAAGGGTCTGTGTCATGGTCATGGTACTCGTCAATTAAATATCTATAAGAAGAATTGCTTTTTTTTTCCTCTCCAAGTGGGAGAGATTTTGGCCTTGGCTTGAAGAGCCTAAACTTCGTGTCTCTTGTGTTTTGATAATTGACTTGATGAAATACATAATAAGTTAACGAAGATAAGATCTAATTCAAGAAGCATAACAAGTTAAAAGTAACTATCATGAAAGAGAAATTGAATTAAACACCCTCATTTCTCAACAAGATATGACATTATCAATATTTGAGTCAAAACGATAGAGCAAATCCATGATACTGTGATGATCTGATAAGAGGTCACAGATACTCTGTTTTGAATGTAAATCCTTTGTTCTAAGATTGGAAACTTTTTTTTTGAGATCCATAAATATAATCTATCAATTATAGTTTGATGTTTTCTACATAAAAAACCAAAGATACATATTCTAATATGATCTGGATCTTGCGGGGAGGCCCCCAAGATCTAAAAAATTGAAATGGATGAAGAAAAGAGATGACACATTACAAAAAAAACCACCGAGAATTTGTTTATATTAAAACACAGAATAAATGTAAAGGCTACATTGTGGTGGACAATCTGTCCTTTTACAAAATGTGACTTGTTACTTATAGCATTTTTTGTTACAATACCACAAGTAAATTCCATGGGTGGGTAAATACCATGGGTGGATCTCACTTACAGTACCATAGGTAAATACCATGGGTGAATGAATACCATGGGTAGATGCCACTTACAATACCATGGGTGAATGAATACCATGGGTGGACGCCACTTACAATACCATGGTTGGATAAATACCATGGGTGGATGAATACCATGGGTCGATGCCATTTATAATACCATGGGTAAATTCCATGGGTGGATGGATAACATGAGTGGATGAATACCATGGGTGGATGCCATTTTCCATTCAGGTCATTCCTCCCTCCTTAAGAAGCAATGGTCCATATTGTGTGAAGTTCCCTCCTGAGAATCCTTTTTTGAATATGAAGAGCCACTGAAGAAAAGGGTTTTGTGTGGTTAACCCATAACCATGATGAACGAAGATCCGAGGATAGAGATACCATGTAATGCATGTGACCAACTATGATATTGATAGTGTGTGGCCTAGAAAATGGAATTCAATGAAGTGCGGGTTTGTGGATGACCAAAAACCATGAAAAATGAATATCCAAGGATAGAGATACCCTGTAATGCTTGTGACCAACTGTGATACTAACAGTGTGTGACCTAGCAAATGGACTTCGATGAAAAGGACTTTGTGCAGTTAACTCATAACCGTGATGTTGATTGTTGATGAAGTAGCAGGTGCCTACATAGCCTAGGGTGGGAGGGCACATCTCTAAATAACCCAAGCCCTGCTATGCTGAAACTATTGAATGTGAAGCAGGTGCCTACTAAAGTGGGCTGGGATGGCACGTCTCCAAAGGGAACCCGCTCCAAATGCTACTCCAAATTTAAAATGGGAATAACTCGGTCAATATAACTCAGAATATTTATTATAACGTTTTTTGGAAATAGAATGATCATTTTACATCTTCCCATGTATCTGAAATAGCTATCTGGAGACTCTAGAATCTCAAATTCCTACTAGAATTGTCCCACCATCACAAAATTTCTGAAAAAATAGTTGATTTTAAATCAGTAATAAATCCCTCGTCCAGACTCCAATTCGACCGATTGTTTTTTTGAAATCGGATGATTTTTCAAGGGGAGATCAGATATATAACCATTTCTCTGAAATTTCGTACTAAAACTGAAGAAGAAAAAAATGATAGGAGAGTCCTTGTCCGCGAATTGTCGTCAGAAAAATTTCTAATCTAAAAATTTGAAATGGATGAAGAAAAGAGAGGACACAAAGTACAAAAAAACCACAAAGAATTTTTTTATTATTAAAACACAGAATAACTGTAAAGGCTACATTGTGGTGGACAATCTATCCTTTTACAAAATGCGACTTGTTACTTATAGCCTTTTTTTTGTTACAATACCACAAGTAAATTCCATGGGTGGGTAAATACCATTGGTGGATCTCACTTACAGTACCATGGGTAAATACCATGGGTGAATGAATACCATGGGTGGACGCCACTTAAAATACCATGGGTAAATTCCATGGCTGGATAAATACCATGGGTGGATGAATACCATGGGTCGATGCCATTTACAATACCATGGGTGGATGGATAACATGGGTGGATGCCATTTTCCATTCGGATCATAATAAGATCCAAAAACCTTTATTTCATGAACATATGTTTGAAAATTGATTGTAAAATACTTTTTCTTTGTTCCTTTAAATGATACAACGATTCTATTTCTCATCTATGGGTTTAGGTGAATGTTAATTTAAGGTGTTGGAACTCAACTCTACAACTGGAACCTGAGAAGCGACGACGCACTATGCAGGGACCCATTTCCATTCTTATTTAGGAATCATATTTCATCTCTATTATTTAGTGTAAGACACGCGATATTGGAAATAAAATACAAGTGTATATTAAATGATATGAATGATGTAAAATGTGTACATATAATTACATAAAGAAACTGTTGATTTAATTTTTGAGTCTTCTTGTACTCTAATAACCAATCACCCTAATACAAACTAACTCAACCTTAATCCCAAGGATTAGTTGTCTAACATCCCCCCTTAATCAAAAGGGATGTATCAAATTCTAAGAATGAGTGCTCAAAATGAAAAAATGCATCTTAACCAAGATTTGAATTTCTTTTAGAAATGGTTTTTAAGGATGTCCACAAACCAATATAGGAGAACTCAAGGTCTCAACCACCAACATCTCTAGAACCTTCATAGAAAATCTCATAACAAAAAAAAATGTGGTTTTAAGGTGACCACAAACTCTGGAACAATCAATGTAGTTCCTCGAACAATTCTGAATATGGAAGTGCCCATTCACAAACAACTCATTTAGAAAGAACTAAAGTCTCTTTGGCTATAACTCTAGCTCTAACTGGTATAGGTTGTGGCTTAGGCGCACTTGTGGATATCTGACTCAAGCTCGCTTCACAAATCTTTGAACCTGTAGCAGACCATCAACAATCCCCCCCTTGTTGGATACAAGATGAGAAAATGAAGTATTCTTCATCACTGCAAGGTTGGTCAACACTCTCGAACATTTCCTGCGGTATATCCTATAAATATTCTCAGTTTTTTTTTACCAATCCCAAGAAGAAATCCATCCGAAATTTAGTTTATCTATTGCAGTAGCCTTCTTTCTGGAACATATGTTTGAATGATGATTTAGCTTTCCACAATGCTCACACGGGTGAATATAAAAAAAATTGATTTTTCACATGTCCAACTCTATTACATTGTTGACATCAATCAATTTGTTTTGTAACAACACCATTTAAAAATATCGCACTACAAAATTGTATAGGTTTAGAAAAATTAGGAAGATGAAAAGATACATTTAGGACATATTTTTTATATCCAAAACCAATTTTGTGTTTGTTATGTGTAATTTCTTCCCACGGTGTTATAAATTTATTGGGAATGATAGGCTTCACATTTGTATGCAAATGACTCTCACATACACTTGCTTGAACATGAATTTCAGTTACATCCAAACTTTCCCTAACGTGACGTCATTACTCTTTGACTGTTGTTTGGAAGTATGATCATCTCGTTGTACTTGAGACTCGCTCTAGAGAAATTCCATTGTCTTCAATTCATAATGTAAAAAGAATCTAATATCAACTAGGCTTATTTATTGACATTTACACTTCCATCAATAGTGGAACTAATGAGATTGTTTAAGATTTCCAACACATTTTTAATTTGAGCCATGGGTGTCGGGTTCAACCGAAAATGCACCCGTTTTACAAATTAATTTCAACAAAAATGTATTAGATAACAAAATAATGACATGGTCAAATCAAAGTGAAATTGTTGTAGAAAAAATGTCTTCTTATTACGACAACTTCCAGAAAATATCTTCCAAAATTGTCTTCACAAAGGTTTGAACTTGTGACCTTGTGATATTTAACATGCCAATGAACTCTTCTAACCAATGATGCCTTTCTTTCCTTGATTTTATACTCAAAAATTTTATAATTTAAACTTCACTTGACATACACATGAACTCGCATAGTCAATTCTTTCATATACCAAGTAGCCAAAAGATTCTTCAAACAAATCATTTTCAAATTTTCAAATATGTGAAGTACTCCTCTAAAAGAAAATATAAATCTCTTTCTCATTTTGTTTTAAATAAAAATTGGCTTAGTGATTCGATGGTGGGCTCCAAAAATAATCCAATAGAGAACTAGGTTCAAATATCAATGTTCACTTGATACTCACCAAATTTTTCTCCTATTGATCTTCATGTTTATATGTTTCTTTCTCTATTCACTTTCACCTTTCTGGCTTTACTTCTTTCTTTGTTCACTTTCACCACTCTGTCTATTCCTCTTTCTCTGTTCACTTTCACCAATTTGGCTTTGCCTACTTCCACACAAAGGTGTTGATTCAGGAAGTATTATGTTGATTCTCGAAGTAATTATAAAATATATATGAAATGTATTCACCTTGCTTGTGGTCTGATATTCTGGAAAACATTTTATTTACAAGTTCAATTTCATCATGCATTTATGCATCCCAAATACTCTAATTCTTTGGCCATTAATAGTCAAACCATTTCTTTTGAACAGTCATTCAAATTCAAAGTCACAAAACCATTTCCTATGAGCAGTCATTCAACTTCATATTCACAAAACATATTGACCATTATTTATTTAAAAAACTCCCTTAATGGCAGGAAAAGTCAACTATCTTGCAAACTTTAATTTTCTCCAGGCAATTCTCTACCAATTTTAACACACCACATATACTATTTCATATTCAGAATTATATTTGTAGGGCATCTACTTATTGCATATTAAACATTTAGCATTATATTTGAAGGGTAATATATTTCACAAATTCAAGGTTCTTTTAAGATACACTCCACGTAATTCTTCTCCATGAACATTTAATTTACTTATAGCACTTCAAAAACTTTATTTTTTTACCACCAAAAATTAAATGCAATATCCAATCAACCACCAGTAAATAAATAAATTTTATAAACTTTTACTCTTGCTTGATTGTTTCATTCACCTTGAGTGATTAACTTCCTCCATCACTATTTGTTTCCAACGATAACACAACAAAAATATTATATTATATTTAATTATTTAAGTTTCATACCTCCATGCTTTATGTATAGCCAGCAAGTTTGGATTTCCTTAAGTAATAATAAAAATCAAAGAAATATATTCCTCTATTTAATATTCTTGAAAATACCTTGTATAAAATTTTAAAATTCCATGAATTTTCTTTTACTACTTTTATCCTTTGATAAATCTTTGACATATTTCATGACCAATTTCAACATGCCAAATATCTTCAAAATATTACTTTAAAATATCCTTTTAACCTCCAATGTTTAGAACATTTTATTTAAAAAAAAATATTTCCCACTCTTGGACTGCAATTTTTTATCACCATGCCTCTATGCCACACTTATTTTTTAGTTGAAGATTAATAAAAAAAATCATTCGATTAAATAAGAACTCGTACCTTTTCTTTATGCTACAACACTATTTCCCCATTACAGACTTCTCCAGGTAACTAGTTCTTCTTGCTTCAACATAGATTCCACTTGCATATTTCTCCTCTTAATTCAAAGATGCACCAAGATCTCCACTCATTCTCAGTCATTTAGCTTTGGAGTTATCTTTAGTGAGACTTTTTGGAAGCTTTTCCGGTGGATTTTTCCGGTCTAATTTCTCTAAAATACGACAGGAATTTATTGAAATCACAAGCTTGATGGGTAACCCTTGCAAAATCAAAGTGTCCTAGGGTTTTTTAAGGTGTTGAATCCATATATACAGTCAAAAAACTAGTTTAAATAACACAAATCAAGATTTCAATTCAAATTTTTCCACGGGATTTTCACACCAGAAAGTCCAAAAAGTCGCACTAAAGACAACTCCTTTATCTTTTTCACAACGCCATTGAAAGGACTGGTCAAAAGGAGATTAAATTCTGTGAAAAGAGGGGTGCCCAAGAAGGCCACAAAACAAGCGGCTCAACAAAATGAACAAAACATATACACCTCCACTCTGATACCACTTTAAGACACACGAGATTGGAAACCAAATACAAATATATATTAAATATCTCAATGAATGATGTCCATTGTTAATATACATTGTGTACATATAAAGACATAAAGAAATCGTTGATTCAGTTTTAGACTCTAATAAACAATCACCCTAATACAAAATAACCCAACCTTAATCCCAAGAATTAGTTGTCTAACATTTAGAATTCAAAATTTTATTATTAGTCTCATTTTACTTTGGAATTATTGTTTACAATTTACAATTTCATTTTGCTTATTGAGTCATGTATTTGATTATGCATGGCATTGATTTCCATGTACTATGAATGTTGCAGTTTGAAACTCCATAAGTTAAGATATGATCAATGATTTTAAATATTACTTTACAGGAATTACCATTTCCATGATTGGGATAAAATTGTAATTAGAGAAAGAAAAGCAATAGATTTTTATTGTTTAATTGAGTGGGTTTATTAGGCTAATTCCTGCACATAGTGTGTTTATGATTCACAGTTAAATGTAGGAATTTAACTATAATTAAATTATCTGAAAGTGACTTGCTTAGATATGTCTTCTACTAATTAAAGTAAATCTATTTGCAATATTTGCATCTTGAGTGGTTTATCAAGCTAATTCCCGTACATAGTGTGTTTATGATTCACAATTAAATGTAGGAATTTAATTATAATTAAATTATCTGAAAGTGACTTACTTAAATATGTCTCTTACAAATTAAAGTAAATCTATTTGCATCCAGAAGCGCTCTGCAACCCAAAATAAATTTTAAATTACGAACAATTTTTTTAGATAAAAGAAAATCGACATCACATTAAAATATATAACATATAAATAGTAGTTATGAGTTAACATCCATTTTACCTTATAAATTAAAATAATATCCGTAGTATAGTGAGCACATTAGGAGAATGGTGAAAAATGGAGAGCTCCCATATAAATAGTAGTTATGAGTTAACATCCATTTTACCTTATAAATTAAAATAATGATTCAGTAACCATATTGCAAATATAAATTTAATACTTACTATATAACAAAATTCCTAATCCTGAATATTCACCCTCATTTTACCATGGATAGTATTAACTTCTAAATAGGCTTTAGTAAAATACCATAGTCTAATACCATGTCTTATCAATACCACATACCTGCTTTAGTAAAATACCATAGTCTAATACCATGTCTTATCAATACCACATACCCAAAAGCCATAACTCGCTTCAAAAAAAAATTATAAATATTTTATTTCAATTGTATTTTTGGGCCAGCCAGTATAAGATATATGTCAAGAATAAATGTTTAACATTTAACGTTTATCAAATTTAATCTAATGCCAGTGTGGGCCCCCAATATTGGGGTAAATGTGTAGATGTAAATGTTTAACATCTACATAAACATTTTAACATCAGTGTGGGCTCGGATATTGGGGTAGATGTGTAGATGTAAATGTTTAACATTTACATAAACATTTAACATTTACATCTACACATCTACCCCAATATTGGGGGCCCACATTGGCATTAGATTAAATTTGATAAATGTTAAATGTTAAACATTTAACATCTACACATCTACCCCAATATTGGGCCCCCCACACTGACAGTAGATTAAATTTGATAAAATGTTAAAATGCTTATGTAGATGTTAAACATTTACATCTACACATCTATTTCAATGGAAAAAAATAAAACATTAAAAGTAATATACAAAAAGTTAAAAATAATATAAAGTTTGATTCTCAAAGCAAATAAAGTAATATTTTTTAACAACATGACATGATTCTTAACCATGGATATTTACCCCTACTTTATAGTGGATATTATTAACATGTAAATAGGCTTTGTTACAATACCATGGGCCAATATCATGGCTAATTAATGCTACATGCCCAAAAAACATAACTTGTTTCACAATCAAAATATTTTATTTTAATTTAATTTTATATCAATTTTTTTAATTAAACATAGAGTTGACATGTGGTCCTTTAAAACCAAAATAAATTATGCTCTAAATTGGAAAAAATGTGGGCTATCATAAAACAAAATGAATATGATGTAAAGTAATTAAAAGTTTAAATACTTTTCAAAACTATTCGAACATATATGTTAACTAATTTATGTCGATATCAACTTTATATATATATATATATATATAATTGTTAAAATAAAATATTTAAATGTTCTAAATATATATATATATATATATATATATATATATATATATATATATATATATATATATATATATATATATATATATATATATATATTGAATGTGTGTTATCAATAAAGTATTCTAATAAGATTTTATGGTTAACATTTTTATTTGTATTTTGCACTCTAAAGAAGTTTGCACCTAAAGAAATTTGATATCTCTCTAGTCATGTTAGATCTGTACTTAAGATCCATATAATATAAATAATATTATTAAGAATTGGCATAAATCCTTCTTAACTAAGGATCCAAGCGATGAGAGCAAGCATATTGACTAACAATAATAGAGGAAAGTGCATGATTGTTTAGATCCATCTTAACTAAGTATCCAAGCGATAAGAACAAGCATATTGACTAACAATAATAGAGGAAAGTGCATGATTGTTTTAAGTCTTTCATTATTGGATTTTTTATAGAGGAAAGATAGTGCATGGTTGTTTTAAGTTTTTTCATTATTGTATTTTTTTTACATGATTGATCCAAAATATAGGTTTAATATTTACAACCAATTGATATTTTTTTTTTAAAATTTAGATACTTTCTTAAACACAATATAATATGATCAAATTTAAGAAAGAGAGGGGGGAGAGAGAGGGAAATTGGGACAAAGCTAGAGAGAGAGAGAGATGGGGGGAGAGAAACTGAGGGAGGTGGGAGAGAGAGGAAGGAAGAGAGAGAGAGAGAGAGAGAGAAGTGGAGTTGGAGGGGGAGAGAGAGGGAGGAAAGATTAAAGACATAGAGAGATAGAGGTAGAGAAAGAGAGGGAGTGACAAGGGAGAGATGGGGAGAGAGGAGAGGAGGGAAGTGAGAGAAGAGGAGAGGAGAGAGATAGTGAGGGAAGGGGAAGAGAGAGAGAGCGAGACACAAAGATGTAGGGGAGATAGAAAAAAAAAGGGAGGGAGATAGTGACAGAGTTAGAGGAAGAGAGAGAGTGAGTGATGGGGGGAGAGATAGAGGGAGGTGAAGGAGAATGATAGAGAGAGGAAGGAAGAGAGAGAGGACTCAAGAGAGAGGAGGGAATGAGAGATGGAGTTGGAGGGGGAGAGAGAGGGAGGGAAGAAGAAAGTCATAGAGGGAGAAAGGTGGAGAGAGAGAGGGAGTTACAAGGGGGAGATGGAGAGGGAATGAGGGAGAGAGGAGAGAGGGAGGGAAGAGAGAGAGGGAGAGAAGGTCGAGAGAGAGGGACAGGAAGAGGGAGGGAGAGAGATGAGATAGATAGATATGGAGAGAGAGTGTGTATGTTTGGGGGGTGAGATAAAGAGAGGGAATAAGAAAGAGACACATAAATAAAAATAAAAATATTATATAGTATTATGTAACCAGCCTAGATCCATTACAAATATAGATATTATATAGTATTATGTAACTAGCCTAGATCCATCTTAAAGCCATATCTATCAAGTGAGGGTTCAAATCTCTCGAGGTGCAAACCTCTTTTTTTAGAGAAAAACTTGAGGAAAGGTTTGTGCCTCCAGAGATAGATCCAGGGTTAAGATAGATCTAGGCTAGTGTAGCATTTATTAAATTAAAACTTAATACTTATTATTTGCAATAACAATATAACAAGATTCTTAACCATGGATATTCACCCTCCATTTTACCATGCATATTATTAACTTGTAAATAGGATTTGTTACAATACCTTGAACCAATATCATGACTTATCAATATCACTAGCCCAAAAACCAAAATATTTTAATCATAAAAAATAACAATAAAATAAAAAATAGAATTAATAATCTAAGTTTTGAAAACCCGTGGTTTTCTATATATATGTAATTAGCCATATATATTCTATCATCAGGAGATTTGATCCTTTCAGGACTTGATAGATCCAGCTTTAAGATGAATCTAGGCTGGTTGTAACTCAAATGACTAATTTATTACATCTAATTAAGTTAAAAAGAAAACTACTCTAAATTGTAAGAAATATATTTTAACTATGAAATACTGTAAATCAACTTCACAACTAACAATTTCATCAATGATTTATATCCTACTTTATCCATGATTACTGAAATATCAGGTTGCATTCCAGTGTTCAACCTTCAGGATTTGAACCTTCTTGCAACACTGCTCTGTTTTGGTATATTCAGATACAACTTGCTCTGTTTTGGTATATTCAGATACAACTTGCTTTGTTTTGGTATATTCAGGATACAACTTAGTTAACGATTTGTTAAATTTTCAATTGGTAAATGAATGTAAGATCTACATATCATATTCAAATTATTCAACAACAACAACGACATTATTCAATCTAAATTACAAAACTTGAAAAAAACAAGAAATTTAAACTTAAAACAGTGACAGTGCATTACTGAAAAACAGGGGAGCATTCATTTTTCCGTGTAATGTTACTAAATAATTATTACAATCTTAATTCAACTACACTTCATCAAGATCAAGAAAATGTATTTAAGAGCCAGCAAGTAATTTTCTATTCATAAAGTATTCACAGATTAACTCTCTATTTCAGACAAACTGTTGCGTTTATATAGCACACAAAGTTCTCAATAAAAAAGGAGCATTAGACTGAATAGAACTTGAGTTTAGTTGTACTTGGAAACTAGAAACTTACAATTTGGATGATTCTGGAGCTTCTAGAAATTACAATGTGCCATATGATCCTTTTCTAAAGTTTGATGCCAAACTATGTAAACTACCAAACTTCGTGGTATTTGGAATACAACATAGATCTGCATACAATCTGAAAGTGCTAATAATATTTTGCATCATTTGGAACTGTTTATGACTTCTGCATGCATTGGATGCTACAGTTAACTCTGCATATGATCTAGAACTGTTGTTTTCCATCTAGATTTGCTTTAACTATATAAACCTAAGGGCTAACTTTCTTGAATTGACTGACTTGTATGTGATGGCTAGATCTACGGTGGACAACAAACCATTCCCATGTTGTCTTTTTATCCTTTTTTTCTACACTAGTATTAGTTGAAATGACTGCTACAAGTTTGAAGAAAGTAGCCCAGTGAGATAATAGTATGATCATTTTGGCATTTAAAGCTATTAAAAATCATTAATAAAACAATTATTTTTACTTTAATTTCTCCCCTTTGATTTTATCCCCTATGTGGCATGAATAAGTAGAACAGTGAGATAATAGTATGATCGTATTTTGGCATATTTAATGTTATTAGAATTTTAAAAGACATTAATAAAATAATTATTCTTACTTCAATTTTACCCTTTTGATTTTATCCCATGTGTGGTACGGGAAAATAATAGAGAGGAATGGTAAAAAATATTAATTTACAATAAAAAAAATGTTGTTTAGTTGATGAGTTAATATTCATGTTGAAATTAGTTTACATATTTGGGATATATTTCTCAAGTGAAAGTTTAATAAAAATAACATTTTTAATGGGGAAGTTTTAAGGATGGAAATTTATTTTAAATTTTAGAAACTTTAGTGAATCTTATTAGTCCTTGGTATCAAAATTATAAAATTATTGGGCCATATTTTTGTAAAAAAATTCAAATTTCTCATCATTTTGGAGTCTCTATAAAATTTTGGGGACTTTTAAGGTAAACTAATTTTATCCTATAAAATTTGGGCTAATGATTTTTAGAAAAAAAATGGAATGATCTATTTTTGGGAAAAGCCTGAAAATTAGCCTAGCTGCAAATATTTGCCCCCCAAAATTTTCCTTCTTGTAGATGAAAAACACATAAATAGCATGACATTAGATAGAAGAGAATAATAGTGATGTTCAAAAACACCCTTATAAACCTACCTAAGCTAACCCTACCTATCCAAATGAGTTACCTCTTTGAGGTCTATTGGTTTATTTAATGTGAATTAAGTTTTGAAGAGCAATAGGGTTTTATTGATTTGTTCATTAAATGTGCATTACATCAATTTATCATTTTTTCCATTCAATCCCATCATCGTATGGATCCCAATTATTGAATGAGTAAAAACACTAGTGTTGATGTGCTTGTTGAAGAAATGACCTCTACCATGAAGGTAACAATCCTAAAGAATACACCTCACTAAAACTAGATGCAATGTGTTTGGAAATATTTGCAAACATTTGGAAAATGTTCATTTTCTAAACAGATGCCAATTTTTTAAGCAATGGTAAGATGAGTTTTAAGCAAGTTGAGCACCCAAATATGAAAATAATTTCATCCAAAAATTTCAAGTGAATATTGGATCTCTATCATTTACAATAATCTTTGGTATTCCATGAAGTTTTTGGATTGTTTCCATGAATGTTTCAACCACATTACTTGATTTAAAAGGATGAGAAACGGAGTAAAAATGGGCATTCTTCGGCATTTGATCTACACTACCATAATGACATGCTTTCCTTCATATTTGAGTAAACTTTTAATAAAATACATTGAAACTCATTCCTAACGTTTGCACAGTATGGCTAATGGTTGAAGGATCCTTGGGGTCTTGAAAGTCTCTCCCTAATTTTGTTGGCATACCACACATTGCCACAATTTTTTCCACGTCTACTTTCTGACCTTCCAAAAAAAAACCTTTCTTGATCCTATGGTGTGTTTTCAAGAACCATGAATGTCCTCCTATAGGAGAAGTGTGTAATTCCAAAAGGGGCTTGTGTTTGAGATGAGAATTCTTAAATAAGTATAAGTGATCTTGATACCATAACAAATCATTTTTCCACATAAATTTGCCTACTACATCGGGGTCCTACTGTACTTGTTGAATAATCTTACATATCTTCTCATCTTTCTAACATTATATCCTTGTTTCTTCTACCTTTATAGAATGTGGAATGGAAATAATGCATAGAAATTTATTTGTGTCTTCCTCTTTTCTTTTTGAGTGCATCTACCACAATATTTGTTTTCCCATTTTATAGATAATTGCAAAATCATAAGCCAACATCTTTGTGACCCATTTTTGTTTTCTTCTGAAGATAAACTTTTCTTCCACAAGTGCTTTAGACTATCATGATCAATTTTTACTTTGTAGTGCCTTCCTATTAGGTATGGATTCCATTTCTTAATTGCATGTAGTATGATTGTTACCACTCAAACTAGCAGGGGTCCTAAACGGGGATCCTTTAAGGGCTACTATCAGATTAAGCTCAATAATGGAGCAATAGCCCATTGTCACCTCGGCTATGGTTCCCTACTCTTTATGGACTTTCACCGATGGGAGGAAACTCGATATAATAAGGATCACGAAATAAATAGACTAATGATAGGGTGAGGCGTGATCCTGAGGAGCCTATTCACAAGAGAGGCTCCAATGAATAGCTTGCTTGCTTTGGAAGGCAAGGTTAAGTCTCTCAAGGAAGGGCTCAAGGAGGATTTCAAGATTTGAGTTTAGGGTATGTATCTTATAATGGAAGCCCTCAAACCCTAAAATTCTTGTGAAGGCTTGGATTCCAATTGATCCTTGAAGAATTATGGTACCACACATGACTAAGTGGACTAAGTGTTAGGTCAAGGGGGAAGGGTTTAGCAACCAATAATATGCTTGACCTAACCCGGAGAGAGAAAATGACCAAAGAATGAATTTTCAACACAAGGCAAAGTGAGGATCCCAATGAGGTCTTTAGGCCTAAGGAAACCAAAGGAAAATTTGATCTTGAAGCTAGGGCTTGAGGTCTCTCATAATCCCACAATCGGAATTGCTTCAAAATTGGAGGGTTCTTAGGAAAAACCCTAGCGTAGAGGATGCCAAGAGATCGATTTTTTTCAGTGGGTGGTCTGCAAGATAAATGATGCCCTAGGATACCTAGAGGGTTAGACCTAGTAAAGAAAATGTGAGAAAATGAAGATAAAGGTAAGTGGTCACCTTTATGGTGGACCAGTGCCCAATCCTTTGGGGAGATTTGGAGTTAAGAGTAATTATGACTATGGACGTTGAATTTTCTATGTCAAGGAGGCCTCAAAGACAACTTCGCATAGCATTAGGGCAGCTTCAAGAGATTTATACTTCGTTTTTGAAAAATAGATGGCTTATCAAGATGAATTTCAATGAAAAAACATCTCTAGGAACATTATTTCATAATACATGGCCCATACATGAAGCATCACTATCTAGAAACCCATTTTCCACAACTTTGCATAAATTGATACAACAAATTAGTCTAGTATAGCGAAATCCCAGTAATAATCTATGTGACAAAAATAGAAAGAGAAAATAGCATTAAATTGTGCTTACATGTATTAAGAGTATATCCAACCATCAACAATTTTCCAATCAAGAAGCTCCAAGATAAGAGAAAATAATCCAAACATCAAAATTCATTCCATGCTCCAAAAATTCATCCTCTAAGAAGGATATTGAAGTTCTATAAAGAGATACAAGTCCAGTCTAAGTGATGATGCTAAAATTAATTCACATCACTTGTATTTATACACTTCTAGTGAGTTCTATTTAGATAATTAGGCCTTCATCAGCCCCTAGAATAAAATAATGTGCAAAATAACTAACTTTTAGTGACAAGCCCACCAAACTAGCTCATAAACAAAATAATAAGCCTCTCAAGAGGTCAAATGATCAATAGTACATGTTGTTGGGCCCAATAAGAGGCCTAGTGAAGTCCATAGGTGCCATGATGAGGAATAGGATTCCAAAAATTAGTGGGCAAGGGTTGACCCCTTGTTACCCAAATAATAAACGTGTTGTGCTCCCAATGGATGTGGGGGCACCCAAGCAACCTCATGGGTCTCCAAATATATATAAGATGGTTTTCAACCTTCTACAAGGGCTCATATGATGGTGTAAGTGATGCCACATCATCATACAGGTCTTGGGGTATTTTCCAAGCGCATGGTACAATTGTGGGGTCAATTGGGCATGGTGAACCAGGTGCATCTTCCTCGTCCAATAAGTGAATCTAGAGCAATATTTGAATGTCTCTAGGGATCCATGGAATGGTTTATATTGATGTGGAGGCCCATGGCTCTCTACACACACCATGCATGTGCCAATGTACCCCTCTAGAGGTTCAGGACCCCGTATATGGAGACCAAACCTAAAATGGGGACCATTTGCAATCCTGCATAAGATCCAATGTGTTCCCTACTCTTCCAGTACAAAAATTCATTTAAATAAATTATTTAAAGACCTTACAAACCATGGGAAATAGGAGTGAACTTCATAATGGCATGCCCTTCAATCATGGCCTTTGGCATGTGGTAATGTCTCCAAGCTCCAAGGGTAGTTAACCAAGTATCATATTAGGTGGTTTATACCTTTAAAATGGATAGTATGTTCAAGTTAAATCCTTCAAATGCTGGTGGCATGTGATAAAGAGATGAATAGAATAGGGAATGCAAGGGGAAATATTGGGCCACATGTCAAGGTACAAGGGCAGCAAATAAAGGGAAGCCCACACTTAGGTATATAATGTATAGGTGGGAGAAATCGTGGTGCATGAGATACCCCGACCTTGATTTTTCCACCCTTCTTGATATGTCTTTTGTGTTTTATGATTTTTCTTTGATTAACTGCTCAAGGCTCAAATGATAAGAGAATGATGTGTAAGGTATAGTAATGGATACCCCTTTTAAGGTAGGGCGATTCATTTCCCACCAGGGTTTTGGACAGTCATGGGTTCTTGAATGATAAAGCAGGCTCATATAGGGCCTATAGGAACTAGGGTGATGGTCATGGGTATGGGTTAGATCTCATGCATTTAGATTTTTCCCACGTGCTAAATTTGTTTGTCTCGGCCATCTTTTACAACTTGTGGTAATTTTTCATTGAATGTGGTCAATTATGCTTACTTTTCTTTTCCATTACATCAACATCCGGAGCATCGTTTTAAGCCCACCACAAGCTATGGGCAAGGGGAAGGGGAGGCCCACCCTATGTGGATGCAGGTGGGAAAATTTATGAATGGGGCTATAATGAATGGAAGAGGAGTATTGTATGTGGATGAAGGAGCAGGACCACGAAACCAAAATTGAAGTTTCCCATGTAGTACCACCCTGAAACCCAAGGGTCAATAAATGAGATCCCTCGGGACTAATATCCAAGGGCAACATCCAAATGATAAGTCCTACCTTTAGGTTTGATAAGTCCACCTTCAAACATATGATCATGACAGATGGGTGAGGGACCACATGGCTAGCTCAAGTGGCAAAGAAATGGCACGATGAGATAGTCGGTGGCTGCAAGGGGTCCTTGGATGTCGACTGAGGACCATCTTGGAGAAAATTTTCTCCTAGAGATATTACCCACAAAATGGTGGGTAACATCTGGCTCCAACTAGGACGTGATCTCTCGAGAAGTGGGCGAAGCTACTTGAACAGGAGGTTACAAGAATACCAACAATTGCTTGGTTACCATAAACGTTTTACTTGCACATATCAAAGACTAAACCCACAGGAAAACATGTTTGTACGATGTCTTATGATCACCCATGCTTAATGTTGGGCTGTAAAATAAAATATGCAAACTTTAATCTAAATGTAGCTAATCTACCATGAGAAGTATCATATCACATTAATTTTGATGTGAAAATCATCATGCAATGCATCCTATTATAACATGCATATGGTACACGGATAATATTAAGTGTAATCATAAAGCTAGTGAAACCAACATTTTTTACATCCAAGGGAAAATATAGGCAGTTCAACCCGAAGGGATCAACCTGTCAGCACAACAGCCAATGCTTAACCCCAAGGGCATCGAGGAGATTTGATCCCGTGACCTCCCAACATGTGAAGTACTTAACAACAGGAGCTCGACCAATTGAGCTATCCCTTGGGGTTTGTGCAACCAACATATCATCAAATGAATATAAATGTACATGCCTATATGATTACTCATGCAACAAATTCCAAAGAAAACGCAAACCCAAGCACATGAAAGATGATGTGGACAGCAGGTGGGAAAATATGGTTGCCATGTGAGGTGGGAGGAATCCCTAAAAGAAGTAACATGAGTCAATCTAGAATTGTGGGGCCTTCCCTCTAAGCACACAATGATGGAATGAATGATTATCCTTAATAACTCCTTATCACAATCATTTGTCATAGTATTGTGCTTTGTAGATGCCACAAGGTTGTGATGAGAGCGAAATCAAGGGTGAGGGAAAGAAGGAGCACAAAAAATAGGTTGCTCATGGTCACATTTGAGAGGGGAGGTCATGGAGTGATCAAAACCCTAAGGGTGTGTGCAAGGAGGTAAAGTATAATCGATGAGGGGATCATCCTTGAAACTATACTTGAAAGGGGGAAAGGGCTCACTGCCACTTGAGATCATATGAAAAGGGGTGAGGGAATCATTTGATGAAGAATCAAGATGATTACCAATAGGAAAAGGGGAAATGGAGGATTAAGTATTGCATTCAACTGGTTTTTCTTATCCAAAATTATAATCTCAAGGCTCAAGTGATTTGAACATATAATCATACTCAAGAGAGGCGGGAGCCTTTTCAATTTCCTTAGTATCAATGATTGGGTCTCTCCTAAAAGGGAAATTAATCACTTCCAACCAGTTCCCCTCTTTATGCAATGGAAAATAAGGATTCCCATTCCCAAGGGTATCAATGAATATATCATCATAAATAGTGCCCGAGAGAATGGGAATACCAACTCATCCTCATACTCCTTGTCGATGTCGCAACCAACAATTCCCCATTTCTCCTTTTTAATGTGGAAGTAATCTCCAATGTCATCTTCCAAGGGGCTACTGGGATCACCTTCCTCAAGTTTCAAAAAAGGAGAATCATCAGAAGTAATATCCTTGAGAAAGGTAAGGTTAGTCTCAACTTCATTGCATAGACTCATCCTTCCCAACATATGTCTTCTCAAAATCATCATTTTCATCAAGTGGACCCCAGGAGGACTCGTCTGTTGCTCATTACTTATATTTTCAATGTCATGATGGTACTCAATGAAGGCTTTCTCTTGGATGCTTAATGCAGGGTATATTTGAAAATTTCTAAGAAATCCATAAACGAACTCCTCAATAGATGATATGCTCTTATATATGTTCATGATCATGTAGCAATGATTTATGACCACCAAGATATTTGATGAACAATAACATAAGGACACATTGGTGAACCACTTTCTCTCTTGAAGCATGTGCATTAAATATTTCTACATGGTCAATTGTGGAGAGTATATCACCATCAAACACAGGCACCCCATGTACCATCCATCTTGTGACATGATTAGGGTGCCAAGGGATGCTAGCAATTTCCAAAACGGATAAATTATCAAAGAAGAACAACCTATTTGAGATATGCATTAAAAATATGTAGGAGTCACCAGGGTGAATTTAAAGATGCCTATAAATATGCTTACTTCACCCTACAAGCACAGACCTTAAATTTCAATGAAGAACTAGGGCTTCGTTCTTCCAATTGAGTCGCCAATAATCATATGTCAATATGTTGTATAGGGAAAAAAACACATGCCTCATTTCCCTGGCAACGATGCCAGAAATGTTACCGCTCAAACTAGCAGGGATCCTTTAAGGGCTACTACTAGATTAAGGGAAACAATGGAGCAATATCCCACTTTCACCTCGATTATGGCTCCATACTCTTTAGGAACTATTGAACTTCAAAATTTTCCTTTCTCTAACATCCTTTCTCATCACTTTTCCTTACATTTCAATAAATCCATACACTCCAATCAATGATAAACGACATGTTTTATCTCAGAGAATGCATTTGAATGATCTCTATGTTATATTTTGATGTTCTTGTTATTTGAATGGATTTTTGTAACTCAGCTACAGAACACAGCCTATTCTGCAGCTAATTGTTGTTTCCGCAACTACTTATATGGTTTTATAGGTTCTGAGGAGCGAATAAAGGAATGAGCCACATGGGCATCTCTAGAATGATCCATATATGGATTTCGTCCTATCCACTTGGTCGAATTCAACAAAAATAGGTGCCTATGCTCGTGGTCAAAAGGCGGTCAAAGGACATGATCCGAGAATGAAGAACTCTTCATTTTCTCTGACGTAGCAAATCAAGAGTTAACCACTTAGAATTTGCTTCTATGTTTCAGTTGTAATCACCATCTGTAGGCGGAATTAGCTCCTGAGAGTTATATTTAATTTTTTTAAATACCTGTTGTGTGAAGACCAAAGGCAGTCTAAATTTTCTGTAAACGTTGTGTATGCTTTAGAATCTTTCCTTTTTCATAATACAAAGACCGTGTTCGTGGTTCCAGTTTCTTCTTAATGTGCGTATAGCCTGCTAGGATCTCAACCTATTCTGTCGCAAAGGGCCCCTGCACAAGAGGAGGTTTTTCATTAGTTTTTTTAGTTTAATTTCATTAGCTCTGTTTTGTCAATTCACAAGTAGATTTACATTGTGTTGCAGTTTTTAGATTAATTTCATAGATTAAATTTACAAGTGCTTTCTTAGTATTGGTTTTAGAATGACTGTATAATATTTTGCTTACTAAGAACATCTCAAGAAATTAGATTCTTCTATTTTCCAATTGGATTATGTTTGAGGCATTAGAGCTCACAGTTGTTTAGTTTCTTTACATGTTTTTACACTGCTTTCCTAGATCAGATCCTCAATTATGTGTATAATTAGATGCTTTTAAATCATGCCAAGAAGATGACTCTATCATACTTCCAAATTGGATGCTTGAGTATTTAACATATACAGTAATTGAGTTTTCCTTTACATGCCTTTACACTGCTTTCATAGATCAGATCCTTAATTAAATGTATAATTAGATATTTGTAAACCATGCCAAGAAGATGGCTCTGTCATACTTCCAAATTGGATTCTTGAGTATTTAACATATACAATAATTTATTTTTCCTTTACATTCCTTTACACTTCTTTCCTAGATCAGATCCTCAGTTAAATGTATAATTAGATGCTTGTAAATCATGCCAAGAATATGTTTATGCCATACTTCCAAATTGGATGCTTGAGTATTTAAAATATACAGTAATTGAGCTTTAATTTACATGTTATTTAAATGCTTTATTAGATTAAATCTTTAAAACTAAAGTGTAATCAATCATGTCAAGAGGGTGACTCTGTCATACTTCAATATTGAATGCTTGAGTAGTTGGTTATACAATAGTTTCTTTTCCTTTGAATCTACTTTTATTTAGATTAGCATTGTCCCTTCAATTCTTAGTCATAAGATTCATATTTCAATCCATGGAGTAGAACTAAATTAAGATAGATTAGAATTAACTTTAATTTCCAAAAAACTCAAAGTCATTAGCATACATAATCTGTTTTTAAATTAGATTCTAGCCATTTAAAGTTGATTCATTTTTATGCAAATTAAAATAGTTAAAGAACACTTCCCTTTCTTCCTTCTTTCAAAATTAGTTTTTAACACTTAAACTTATTAGATTCAGTTGATTCATTTCATTAACCTTTAGACATAAAGAACAAAACCCCCCAAAAAAACATAAAAAAATACACAGCGAAGTAAGAATAAGGTTAGCTAAGCATATATAGTGCACCACACTTCATCAGATTACTAACCTTGGTTGATGATTTATGTTGAAAAATTTAAGACAGTAAATTGGCTAAACATTTTGGCACCGTTTTCGGGGAATTGTAATTAGGTAGCCTAATTTCTTACATCTAAAAAAAATGATATGCGTAGAGAAAGAGATTATAGGGGTAGATTCATAGCTAGAGGCAAGAGTTTAATTCCAACAACACCACTCACTCCACCTAGACCACGTAGTGATACACCACCATCTCAAACTCATATTCCATACTTTACTAGACATAGACTTCCTAAAGTCTTAAGGTCAGAGATCCAATCAAGAGGATCTCATACTTCATCCACTGAGGCAGTCTTAGAGGAAGAAGATCCTATATCTCCAACAGAAGGAGTAACCATTTTCACCTCAACAGGAGAACACATTCTAGCTGAAGAGTTAGAAATTCCTAGTGGGGAAGAAGAAGAAGAACCTTTCTTCGATATCCCATTGATAGAAGAACCAGAGGAAGATCAATAAACTTTACAGATATTACCTTATATTAGCTCTGAGGAATCTATAATGGCAGGAGGAGGAGAAGAGGAGAAGGATAAGGAGAAATTCTAAATGGATAAAATTTATTGTTTGGAAGAGGAAGAGGTGGAGGACGAGGAAGAGGGAAAAGAGGAGGAGGAAGAGGAGGTGAAGAAAACAGAAGAAATAGGGAAAATGATAATTCTTTTGGATTTCCTATAATTGATGGGGATACAAATGTTACAACAAAAAATATTTCACCCTCTATTTTTCCAAATTTCCATGGATTAAAGAGTGAAGATCCTGAAACCTTTTTGTTTGGATTTGAAGTTTTGTGTATATCTTATGATTACTTACAAGACTCTAAAAAACTAAAGCTATTTCCTGCAACATTGAAAGGATCAGCTTTAAAATGGTTCATGGGTTTAGTCACACAGTCTATTAGGAGATGGAATGAAATGAAAAAAGTTTTTTTAGAAAGATATTTGGATTATTGCATACCTATTAATCATAAGGATGAATTATTCAATATGATGCAAATAGTGGATGAGAATTTGGAGGATCTAATTGAAATATTCAATTATAACATAAAAAGAGCTAAAATGGATAACTTAGATCAAGATACTTTAAAAGCTCTTTTGTTAAAATCCATTAAAGATGAGTGGATAAACATTCTCAACATGATGGGGAAGGGAGATATCTTTCAACTCACATTACCTGACATTGTTGAATTATGTATTAATCTCTCAAGTGGAAAATCAAAAACTATGAAAAATTGAAGAGATCCTTCTCTTGCTAGAGTAAATAAATCTGCAACTAGAACAGTAAGTAGGGCAGAAATTGGAAATATGCTTGATGAATTTAAAACAGACATTTTATGGAGTCTTAGTGAATAGATAGACACCTTTAAATTACAAAACAAGGAGAAAGCCGAAAATGATGCCTTAGCTATTTTATGTCCTAAATGTAGAAAGAAACATGCTTTAAGATAATGTCCTCTTGATGTAAAAGTCATAGAGACCTGTGTGATTTGCTCATAAAATCATGAAACTAAGGGTTTCCCTTCAATTATAGGTCTTAAGGTTATTTTTCAAGAAGAATTAACTTCAAATCTAGTAGAACCTCTTTTCTTTGTCTCTAGAAGACCATGGCAGGGGCCACAAACTTAAGGTTTTAACAACAAAATGTATACTCAGGCCCCACCAAATAATTGGAATTCTTGGCAACAACCTTGGTCCCAACCTCAACCTTGGGCACAAGGAATGAAAAATCCCTATGGTAGATACTCTCAATACTACCAATATCCTCCATCTTTTCCAAACTATCCTCCCCAAGAAGTTTCTCAACAGAATCAACAATCCAAACTCCAAAACCAAAATCCAAAACTTTCATTACCATTTCCACAAAGACCAAATCAACTATATGCCCAACAATTGTGAAACCCCAATAATAAAAATCCTCAAAATGCCTACATTATAGAAGGACAACAATTTCCAACTTACATGATTACTCCACTAGATCTTAATGTTGTTCAACTTAGATCTAGTATAATATTAGAGATGAAAAAGCCTTCTGTTGTTATTTAAGAAAAATATATTTTTGAGGAAGTTTCTTTAAAGCCAAATAAAATTTTTGAAGAGGAAACATCTCTTCACAACCAGAATTCTGAAAATGAAAAACAAAAAGAACCAACAAACTCAACTCCTCTCATAGAGCAACCATCAGTATCTATTTCTAACCCTCATTTTCCTGAAAGATTACAAGTTGTAAAGGGGTAGAAAAACATATAACGTTGCCAATTATGATTTTCTAGACGAATTGAAATATGTTTGTATCAAAATTCATTTGCTACATGCCATTAAAGAGATTCCAATTCTAGCCAAAAAAATAAAAGAGTTGAGCATGAAGAAACCAGGAAGAAAAACGAAAGAAATAGAAAGAATTCAACTAGTAGGAAAAATTGCAGACATTATGATGGGAAAATTTTCCATACAAAAATATTTAGATATAGGAAGTCCAGTTGTAAAAACACATATCAATGGTATTGAATTCTAAATACATTGATTTATTTAGGAGCAGCTATAAACATCATTAGAAAACAAACCATGGAACAACTCAAGCTTCCAAATCTTTGGTATACACCTACATTACTGCAATTAGCAGATAGATTTGTAATCAAGTCAGATGGTGTATTAGAAGAAATTTCAGTATCCTTAGACTCTTGGGAGTATCCTGTCAATTTTATGATTTTAACCCCCAAGAACAATCTAGGAGGACATCCACTAATATTAGGAAGACCATGGTTGGCTGCAGTTGATTCTTTCATTGGTTGTATACCTGGTGATATGTATATCTCTTATGGTAATTCAACAAAGAAATTCACTCTATATCCTCTAGAAAAAACAATCACATAATTAAAATATGAAGAATGGATTGATGATGACAATGATATACAACCTCTCTTTACTATTTCAAGTATTAGTGAAGATAGTTAAATCTTAAATTCAACAGAAAACTTTGAATCATCTTCAGAATATGAATATGATAATTTTCAAGAACAATGCAATATTGAATATTTTTCATCTAGGCAGATGTCTCTATACTCTATGGAAGAGTTTGGTAACTCTACAGTTGAAATATTTCCGGGAAAATCTTTGAACATAAACAAAAACTTGGAAAGGTTACAGCAGGAAAAGTTAATCAAAACATTACAACAACATTCTTCTGCATATGCATGGGAATACACTAACATGAAAGGAATTAGTCCTAAGACTTGTATACATCACATCTACATTGAAGAAAATTGTTAACCTATCAGACAACCTCAAAGAAGGATGAATCCAAATCTTAGGGAAATTGTGAAAGAAGAATTGTAAAAATTGTTGAATGTAAACTTCATTTACCAAATTTCAGATAGTCAGTAGGTTTCTCCCTTAGTGATTGTGCCTAAAAATAATGGTAAGTGGAGGGTATGCATTGACTATCGAGAGTTGAATAAAGCTACCCTAAAAGATCATTTTCATTTACCTTTTATAGATTAAGTATAGGATACATTAGCAGGAAAGAAGTACTTCTCATTCTTGGATGGTTTTAGTGGTTACAATCAGATTCAGGTAGCACCTAAAGACCAAGATAAAACCACATTCACCTATCCATGGGGAACTTATGCCTACTAATTACTTCGCTTTGGATTGTGCAATGCACCTGAAACATTCCAAAGGGTAGTACTAGGAATTTTTTCTGATCTAATACATGATTGTGTGGAGGTATATATGGATGATTTTACAGTTTATGGGAATTCATTTGAAGAAGCTTTGGAAAATTTGCAAAAAGTTCTTAAGAGATGTAAAGAAGAAAATATTTCATTAAGTCATGAAAAATATTTTATGATGTTTACTGAAGGAATTGTTTTAGGACATCACATTTCAGGAGATGGAATTAAAGTTGATTCATCTAAATTTGAAGTCATCTCCAAATTATCAATTCCAAGTTGTAAAAAAGATGTTAGAAATTTTCTAGGATTCAAAGGGTATTATAGAATATTTATAGAAAATTTCACTAAAATAGCATCTCCACACTTCAAATTGCTTACAAAATATTGTGAATTCAGTTGGAATCCTGATTGGCAATTGGCATTTGAAACTTTTAAAACAAAAAAATTTGAAGCACCCATCTTAAGAGGTCCAAATTGGAAACTACATTTTCACATTTCAACAGATGCTTCAGATACAACTCTGGGATTTGTATTAGGAAAAAAAGATTTGATCCCTTATGCCATCTATTACACAAGCAAAAATTTGACTCCTGCTAAGTTAAATTACATTGTAACTGAAAAATAATTCCTAGATGTTGTTCATTCTATCAATAAATTTAGACATTATATTATTGGCTATGAAACCTTTATTCATATAGATCACTTTGCAATCATATATTTAATGAATAAATCTATTACTACTGGCAGAGTCACAAGATGGTTATTACTCCTGCAAGAATTCAATATCACCATTCTAGACCAACCTGGAAAACAAAACACAATTATTGATTTATTGTCTAGAATTCAAAATGTCAAAAATGATACTCCAGTTGAGGAAAATTTTCCTGATGAATATCTTTTTGCAATAACTACTAAAACTCCTTGGTTTGCAGATATTTCTAATTACTTAGTCATAGGAAAGTTACTTGCACACTCGTTTCCTAGAGAGAAAATAAGAATTATTCAAACAAGTGCACTTTACTCATGGAATAATGATGAATTGTATAAAATAGGTCCAGATCTCATTATCATCACATGTGTTCGAGAAGATGAAATGCCTAAGATTCTTAAGTCATGTCATGATGAACCCTGTGGTGGACACTTTGTTGATAGGAGGACAGCCTATAAAATCCTTCATTTAGGATATTTTTGGCCATCCATATTTAAATATACCAGAGAATATGTCAAAAAGTGTGACAGTTGTCAAAGAATGGGGAAACATGTTCCTAGAGATGAAATTCCATTACCACCTTAGGAACTCATCGAACCATTTGAAAATGGGCTTTGGATTTTGTTGGACCAATCAATCTACCATCTAATCAAAATAAATATATTTTGATATGTACTGATTATGTCACTAAATGGGTAGAGGCTAAAGCACTTTCTTTAGATAATGAAAATTTTGTAGTTAAATTTATTTTTGATGGTGTCCCAAGAGAAATTTTGATAGATCGGGGATCCCATTTTACATACAAGTTGGTAGAAAAGCTCGGGGAGAACTACAAGATCAAGCATAGAAAATCCACTCCTTATCATCCTCAATTAAATGGTCAAGTGGAGTCTACCAATAAAGTGATCGAAGTAATTCTCACTAAGATTGTACATCTAAACATGAGAGATTGGGTAGAGAGGCTTCCTGAGGCCTTATGGGCCTATCGGACCACATGGAGGAATACAATAGGACATACTCCCTATGAACTTGTTTATGGGAAGCAAGTCATATTTCCTATAGAATTTCAGATCCAAACCTTCAAGATGGCAGTCTAATTGGGGCTTGACTTATCAGAAGCCTAGAAGCATAGATTGGAGCAACTTAATAAACTTGATGAAATCAAGCAAGATGCAGTTCAAAGAACCAGTATAATCCAGCAGCAAAGGTCCAAATGCCATGATAAATATATAAAGGAGAAAAATTTTCATGCAAGGGATTGGGCACTTTTGTTTGATTCAAAGTTCAAAGACTTTCAAGGAAATTTTTAGACTCATTGACTTGGGCCTTATGAGATTGAAAAAGTCTTTGACAATGGAGCAGTCAAGATAAGGACAACTGATGAAGAAAAGGTATCTCTTCTTGTGAATGGACATTGATTAAAAGTATATCATAAGCCAATTTCAAGAGACGAGTTTATCAAAATTTTCCAAGATAATACTGATATGAAGTTAGTGAAGAAGAATCATTCCTCTTCCCCAACTTAGTCTTTTTATTTTTCATATCTAAAAAAATAGAGAAAATAAATTATAAAATAAATAATATATATATATATATATATATATATATATATATTGTATAAATGTGAAAACCAATCAATTATTGGCATCCTTATACAGAAAATATAGGATGAAAATCAGAATTCTGACATCTTATATTTTCCATTCCATCTCTATAAAAAAGTACCAAAAATCTGTGTTCCCTTTCTTTTCTAAAAAGCAATAAAAAGTAGTACAGAACTACTTCCATTCTATAGTTATCATTCAATTCTGCAACTGATATTCCATTCTGTCATTGACATTCCATTCTGTATCTGATACCACATTCTGCAGCTCTATCACATTCTTTACAGCCTACTGAAGCAAGAATATTGAGCACAGGAAATTGAGAACTACATTTGAAGATCATCACGCTAAAGGATACCTGAAGAATCAACACCAAGGAAATAGAAACAAAATGTTAGTTCTAAAGGTAAGTTACATAAATTTATTTAAATAACAAGGGCAAAAAAATTAGCATGTATAACGTAGATGATCACATGCTATCTCAATATGTCATCATTTGATTTGATTTGGGCTCATATCATGTAATAGATCGACCACATCATCCGCATCATGTTTCATAACAGTCCATAACATACTTCCCCATTTATGATTGTTATAGGTCAATTTGGGCACCATTCCCAATGACCTAGTTAACTGGGCATCATCTCCAGGACCAATGATCAAGGATCTATCATTCCCTATCATTTCAGTTGCTACATGCCCTAAGACAAGAAACAAGACAAATCAAGCAAGACTTTCATCAAGCAAAGGTTTCCATGGTTTGAAGCTTATTATATAGCATATGAGAGCTCACCAACGCAGGCTCTAAGGGGCCTAAGTGTGTTGCATATGTAGGTAGCCCCATGCAAGGCTGCTCTACAAAGCACTTCCCGACATTCACAGGTGCGTTGGTCACATTCGGAGCGAAATTCTCATTGCTCCGAAATCTCCACTTGGACAGTGCCTTCTAGAAGAGTTCACATGTGTCAAGATTCGGATCCAAGTGTCCATTTGACATCTACGTGAATGGAAACATGTCTTGCCTATTTTTGGAAAGTTATTGATTGCAAAACAACCTACATTTCATCTATAAATCGAACATAAATCTAAGTGTTTGAAAGGAAGAATTTGAGTAGAGAAATGCTGGAGGATTTTCAATTGAGAGTTTGATATGTGAAGCTGTTGTTGGAGAGATTTATGCTGTGATGAGACTTGGGAACTTTGCTGGAAGGTCACTTCAAATCAGTCACTAGGTTGTAACCTCTCCTTCTATCATCAATAAAGAGTACTTCTTATTTTTCCCTACATGCATCTATGTTAACTTTGATTTTCCATGTTGTAAGATCTCAATTGATGAATGTAGTTTATGATTTACTGATTTAGCTAACTAGCTTGAATAGATATCTATATTATTGCATCTTCTGTTGTTTCAGTGTTCTTTCTTGCAGAAAGCATTCAGCTCACAAACCGCTTGAATTTGAAGCTGCAACAGAAGCGACAAAAGGAACCATTTGGAAGCGAATGAACAAGTAAGGCTCCAATCCTCTGTGTGTATCTATTTTGGGTTAGGAGAAATGGTATTATAGTCTTTCACCTATTTTTCTAGACTAACACCTGTCTAGGGAAGCGTAATTTTTCCATAGATTACAATTCTGGTCCAACAAACTGGCAACTGCACTGGGGAGAATTTCTCTTAATTCTAGGTGTTTTAGTCTCTGATTTGCTTTGTAAATCCACCCAGTAGCTATTACACATAAATATTAGAATTTTTTAGAGCTTAATTTGCAAAGACAATGAGTTAAAAAGTAGTATTTTTCCTTGTCTACTACGCCCAATGCACCCTTAGACTGGACACAGTGCTTTGTAGAGCACTATCTCCCTTCCAAGCCTGCGTTGCAGAACACTGTCTCCCCTTGGAGACCACGTTGACTCCTGAAAGTGACCAAATTCCCTTGAATTTGACTTTGCAACTTGCTTCATTTTTGTTTGCTTCTGTGTTTTGAAAAGCTCTATGCTCAATTGACCAGTGACTCTATATACTTCTTCCTCCTTTAGTTGAAAATTTGTTCAATGTTTGTTTAGAAAAGTTTTTCTTTATCATTGAAAATTTGATTTCAAAGTATTTTTTATGGTCGCATTAAGAATCATTTTCTTTCGAAATAGGAAATTTTCGTAAAGTATTCATTTCCTTGATAGGAGAAATTGTTGTTGGAATCCTCATTTTTCCTTCAAAAGAGAAATTGTTGTTTGTATTCTTTGTTTCTCGAAAGTAAAAATCATTTTGATTATTGATCTAGTGCACCTAGTTTCTTTTCTACATTCACAACATTAAATAAACTGAAAAGAAAAACTTGCATTTGCATGTAGGATTGTGTGTGTTTTGCAAAGGAGCATTAGGAAATCTGCATTTAGTTTGTGATTCATTGATTTTATTTTTGTTCATTGATTTTTTTGCTCACAAATTATTTTCTCTCTTACCTTAGTAGCTAGGTTCTTCATTGAAAAAGCTGAAAGTGAAAATTTGTTTACCAGCCTTAGCTTGCATTTGAGGCTTTTCATATACATCATCGCGGTGAGCCTGAAAGGAAAATTGTTAAGAAAGATCAACATAAAATAAATCTCAATTTACTTAACAATGCATTGGAACCATAACGATAACATTTAGAAGGTCTAGGCTAGAGACATGTTACGACGTCGTAAAACATAGCAGCTGTTGTTAACTTGTCTGCGCTACATTCTGAGTGTGATACCTCACTCCACGTACATAATTATATCGTAGCTCGTCCACATACTCTCGGGTATATCGGGCGGTGTTACAGTATGATAATTATAAAGGGGTGCTTTCACTGTGCGGTTTCGCATCAGACAACGCTAATATGGACTTGGGCCTCCACGTACTTTCAGGTATATTTGGGAGGAAAAATTTTAGGTGCTATCCATCCATAGTGAACCGAGTCGGCTGCCCTGAAATTGTGATACACCAAGCACAACATTCGAGGAGATTACCTACCCATACTTCTTGGTTCACCAAGAGGTATTTTGCAGTTCACAGTTTCTTGGTAAACCCTTTTGCCTAGCATTAACCTCCTTTTGTTTATTTGTTTATTTGGTTAAAATAAATCAGTAATCATGGAAGAAAAAAATCCTATCCCCTGCCATTCGCGTAGATTAGCTTTAAAACCACCTTTACCACTGGAAGTTACTTTTGGTAGGTGAAGGTGATCACGATCTGCCGAATCAAGTACAATTCATACCTCTAGCGAAACATCATCATTTAAATTGGAGCTAGCTTAAACTATTTCCACACATCTTAGTTCATTTACTATTGTCGAAATGGAGTCTTCACAGCTACCCGTGGTCACGGTCCATTCAATCGCTGAGACCATACCTCCTGGACCTGACATTTTTCAATCAAAAATAGATCCAAATCTTGTCTCTTCTTTTCCATCACATTTGAATCCTAAAGTCGAACAACCGGAAGTTGTTCCTACCTTGGTCATCCCACAAATTTATGTAGCAACTGAAACTCCTATATCACACATTCAACCGTTTGAAATATATTTTGGGCCTGACAGTGAATTTCTTCCTCCTGGTTTAATTTTGATTGAAGAAATACCACAACCTGATACACCTTTAAGTCCAACCCATTTTGGGGGAGACCTTTACCTATACCAGTCTTTTCCTCAATAATTTTCATCTACTTTTGTTGATCCCATTTCCATTCAATCTCCCATAGATTTTGGAGAGCATACATTTGGTCATACAACCATGTCTAAACCAACATCTTCGGTTTGGTTTGTTGTTCCAATTATGTCAGCTCCTACCCTCTCTACTCCGTCGATGTTCACAACCTCACCGGACTACTACTCCGTTGGCCATACTGGTCCCAACGAATACAAATCATTATCTTGCACTTTCTACAGTGTATTCAAGAACATGTTGTGTTTACAAGTATGTGTCTGGTGTTTTAACTAGTATTCCTATAGTTAGTACTGAACGACTTGAATCATTAAATCCATCATCAGGGCAATATCAAGTCGGTCATTATGGGTCAATTCCTTTATCAACTAGAATCCCAGCATTTGGTGAACAATATTTTCTATCTTATTATCCTCCTTATGCTGGGGGGAACCTATGGTCACCCTATATGACAATAATCAGTCACATTTTGGTCAAACTAATGTTGATTTGAATTTTTTTCAATGGCAGCCCACTCTGCCTATCCAACCACAGACGGTTGTCCAAACGTATCAACCGGTTCAACCTATTACACCCACTTCATTACCACTTGTTAATGCATCTATACCCCTCTTAAAAAATCAAAATATTGTACATCAACCTTATCAGGCGAGTTCTTCAACTCAATATCATCAAATGTTGGGTCCACAGACTCAAAATACTTTGGTTAATTTACAGCAACCTGTATCAGGAATCATTTATTCAGAAGTTGGTGTGTCATTTTATGGGATGTCACAAATGCAATATGGTTATACATATCAACCGAATCCAACTTATACTAATTTTGGTTATAATATTGGTGGACAGACCCCTTGGCAGCCACAGGCGCAAATTCCTCAAACCTCACATCAACAAGTACCATATCTAGGTTTTGGTCAACACAACTCTCAAGTGTTTGCCATGCAAAACAACCCCTATCTAGGTTACCAACATCAAATCCCATAAGCTAGTGCTCAAAGACCTATTGCCCAAGAAATTCCATCTTATCCTGGATGTGCTCAACCTGACCTTAATAGATAGTTGCCTTTTGTCGCAACCTTGGAATTACAAGATTTAAACCGGTTAACTAATGATCCTATCAATTATGCTCCTTGGTGGCCGGTGATACCACATAAATTACCCTGCGACATTCCTAAATTCAATGGAAACCCTGGAGAAGATCCATCAACTCATGTTATGACTAGTCATTTATGGTGTTCATCAAATTCCCTAAATGATGATTTTGTTCGATTACGTCTTTTCCAGCATACGCTCACAGGTTCGGCTGCTAAATGGTACATTGAATTACTTAGAGCTTCTTTCGATAATTTTACTGCCTTAGCTACTGCCTTTTTGTGTAATATTCCTTTTTTAGAAACATTGTAAAATGACAAGGCAAATCTATTCCAGAGATAGACTGCAGGGGCATTTATTGGATTTTTCACCTTTGAACAAAGGATGAGCTCCAGAGGCTACCTGGCCCACTAGCAGATTCTTTCTATAGAGTGATTGTCAAGGGACAATATCCCTAAGAGGGAAATACAACAAGATTAGGAATCTCTCAAGATAACCCAAAAATGCAGCTATAGCAATACACAAAACATAAACTGGAAATAGCAGTGAATAAACATTATGCCAAAATGTATGAAAACCCTTGAGCCATTTTATTATGAAATAACAGCAGCAAAATGATACAATGAATATCAAAAGAATAAGGCAAGAAGCCTTCCATGAATACACATGCCATAATACAAAATGTTGCTCCATAGCAGGATGCCCATGAATAGGGACTACGCAGTCATATGAGGGAGAATGCTACACTGAGTGTAAAACATCATAGGATCTACATATATATGGCTCATACATCATTGGGAGAGCTGATCTCATCTCCCAATCACTACCTCAAGTCAATCCTAGAAGGATTGGCTGAAATATGCAAAACTACAAAATGTCGGAGTTGCTGGGTAGCAGCAGCAACTCAATACATGGAATGGAATGGAGAAGGCTGAATGTTTGAAGCTGATGAAGAGCCCTTCTCCTTTGGAAATTTGAAGTGCAAGGCTGATCCCTACACCAAAAATCTCACCCTCTGAAATGCCTGCAAAACCCTCACTTCAAATGTGCTCCAACTAGAATGCAGCCTATGAGAGGGTCTGTGCTGTAATTGATGGAAGTGGTTGACCTCCTGCTAATGATATTGGAATAAGCTTAGGAACCATCCTCACTAACCTCTCAAAAGTAGAGAACCTCCCTCCTCTGAAAGATCAGCTCAAAGTGGTGTGTAGGAAACCTCCCAGCAACACTACACAATATCTGCTGCAGAAACTGCGCTGATGAAGATGGCTGATGCTATGGCCTGAATGCCGGAATGTGGAGGATGAGTTCAATCCTTCATGAGCTACTCAAGAAGGAGAGGAAATCCTAAATAGGACTCCCTTGTTCCCGATGGCACTGCAGCTCTGCTGAACAGCAAGAGGCAACAATTTTTTTGAATAGAAAAATAATCAAATGATCCAAGATGTCTTCAATGGGTTGCCTTGCTCCTCTTTTAAACACAACGAAGTCTCTTCCTTCCTTCCTCTAGAATTTTCCTCCCCCATGGAATATTCCTCCACTAAAACTATGTTGTCCCACTTAGTGCTTTCCAACTCATGCCAACGCAGTTTGACTTGGTCAATTAGGCCTTGTCCACTTGCATTTTAACCTCTTTCACACATGAGGGTGTGAAATCCAGCTCCATGATGATCCCTTTTCACATTGTAAGGGATTTTATTATTGTTTATTATATGAATGGGTCACTTTACCCATTTTTATTTAACAAAATAAAAATATGTAACTATAATGTTCCATTTTAGCTTGAGGCTAAAATTGGGAACATTACAGTCCTCCCCTCCCACATGTTGCTTGTCCTCAAGAAACTACATAGAGAGAACAAAATTCTTCCTCTTTCTTCTCTTGTGGCCTCCTCATCCATGGTCCCACCACTGCACAAATATACTGCAATAAATCTGCGCTCCAATTCTCTCTCCCAAGTATGCAAACTGAAAAATGATGCTCCTCATGGAAAGATAGAAGGTGTAGTGGAATCCTTCCTACTGGAATGTGGCCTCCTTGAGGTAGGAGTGATGATATGCATGGGGTAATTCTGCTCTCAATGATGATCATCTCATCCATGCTATCATTCAAATGGAAATCTCAACCCCCGGTTTCTGCAATGTGTTGGGGCTGAATGGAGAGTGTGCTTGTGCCTCTCAAGATGGTCCTCTCTCCATTTGAAGTGTTCATGGGGCTGCCTCTATCCTTGGGCTGAAATAGTAAGGCCTCCAAGAATGGCCCAAGCTACCCCATCAAGAAATCAGCCATGGAATGCCTCTGCAAATTCCCCAAGTGGTTTCTCCCACAAGAAGGTACAAGTAGCAATGTGGCAATCATAGTTTGCCCATGGTATCTCCTGCAAGATAAAACATATACAATGGGGAGAATCATGCTCCAAATGGGTTGTACATACAATGCTCTCCAAATAATACTCCTTAATAGGTACATACAACATTAGAAATACATAAGGAGCAATATGCAATAGAAACAAGAAGTCAAATGACAACCAGAGAGTGGTTCCAAATCCCACTCATGGAACCTGCGCAGTGCCTCCTTGGCCTGCCTCAAAATCAAAGTAACAAGTGTTGTACTAGCCACTTGTTTGCTTCCACCACATCTCCTCATAAGCTGAAACATGAAATCACAATTTGGTGCCAATGGTGCACACCAAGAAGTATGTGGCTTCCCCCACAACCATCACAAAATAGCCAAAATCAAGGCTACAAGTAGCTGCAAGTACATTATACCAAGTGCAAGAAGGTATGATCCTCCTTGATCAATATGCTTCTCATATAAAGTAAAGAGGTACATAATGTGAAATTATACCTTCTCTACCATGTACTTGAGATCTTGAGCTGAAATGGCTCATCTAAATGCTCTCCCTCTCCTCCAATGAGTAAGGTTGTGCCAACCTCTCCAAAAATAACCGGGCTCTGCATCTATCCATATGCTGATGTAGATCAGGTTGAATTCCCTCCCAAGTGAACTCCTCTAGCAAGGCAAGTATGCATCCAAATGCATAGCTAGGAAGTCCTCATATGCAAAAATTTCTCCTTAGGACTATAAGCCCTGGCCAAGAAGAGTCTGCCATGGTGGTAGATGATCATATCATCCATTAAATATCTACCATCTCCATCAAGGCCATCCAAGAATCATGCATGCATCAAGATCCTGGGGAATACTCATCCAAAGCTGAGTCCTCCATCCTAGATCAATCCTCCATATAGATAGTGCTGGTGTTCTACAATCATGTGCTCCATCACGCTAATGCCTACTACCTTGACAGACCCTCATGCCAAATTCATCCTCCAAGTTGCTTCCATGCCCATCATGCAACTACTCATGCTCAAATAGAAATGATGCTCTCTGAAAATGAGCCTCCCATGAGAGACTATCACCTCCAAAGAATCTCCCGATCCTGGGCAATGTAAGCATGAGTGGCCTCCATCTACTATGATGCATGAAAGAGTCCTTCCTCAAAGGAAGTAGCATCTCTCTCACTAAATATATGGAGCAGTCATCCTGCATCATGAAAATGCAATCCTCCATCTCTGCAGCAACTATATCAGCGCAGTATAATCGATGAGAGTGGGTGATGCTGAAAATGAGAGAGTGTCTCCCTCCTCCTTGAGTCTATCCAAAACTCTCTGTGCTGTGTTGAATTCTCCCAAGGTTTCCACCCTCCTAAAATCAAGGTGTGAGGCTCCCAAATGTGGAGCATCCAACCTCCTCTGTTGATCTAGTGGTCTCCTCGGTGCAATGTCTCCATGCAGTGAGACACCATCATTAAGAGATGACTGAATGTATGAATGGGGAAAACCCTCCATGCTTCCACTGCGCAATCCAATCATCATCTTAGGTGCATCAACCTCATAAAATAGACAGGGTGTGTGCTCCTCATCACATGATGTTGATCATTCTCCCTATCTCCTCCTTCTATCTCCATAGTTCTGCACCCTAATATCAATGGCACAGATGTATCATGAGTTGTGCCTTGATCTCTACATGGGAGATCCTAGGGAATTTCTTGCAGAGACACAAGAATCCCTCTATGTGGAGCAAGAGCTCCTCTTTCCTCTGCATGAGGCACTGGATCAACTCTAGTTATACCAACGCAGTTGCCCTCCTCCTCATCAATGTGTAGGGGCAAATTCTCCAAAATGTGATCTCCTTTTGAAAAAGAGACCTCCATGCCCTCCTGTGCAAGAATGTGAGATGGATACCTTTCCTTCAACAAGGTATGATGCAAGGTGTCAGCCTTCTCATTATTGTTCTGAAGTGGAACTGAGTTTATATTTCCTCCCTTTACATGCAAAGTCTTGGTTTGTTTCTCTGCATATGTTTCAGATTTTCTCCCACCAAATCCTTCCATCATTGCTTCAATGAATCTGAAATAGGAAAAATTATTTGCATCCTCTAAATAACATGAATCAAATATCCACCATGCATAGGTCTTACCTCTAAAGTGTAGCGTTGCAAATCTGATAGCATCTCCTTTGGAAACTTTATGCTGCTGCAACATGGTCTTCAGCTCCTCTACCCATGCTTTGGTTGAACATGTAGGTGAACCCCCGAAAGTAGATAGAAAAAATATATCTTGTTGCTGGCTCCCCTTCACCTTAGACTTGCAAACATCCATGAAAGTGAGATGATCTTAGAATGCTGGAGTCTGAGACTCATACTCTCTCATAAAACCTCCAAGAGTTTTCCTCTTGATCACTCTCCTTATTTTCCCATCTCTTCGATGACAATCTCCACATGTGACTGCGCTGTGCATCAAAGGATGTGATTGCATGTTTACATTCCTCATCAGAAAACCTAGAGTTTGTTTCTGCTTCAAACCCTTGCAGAGATTCTTCAAATCTCTCCCTTTTCTTTTTCTTGGGGCTCCCATGAAAGCCCTAGATGGATTTAGGGAGAAGCTTGGCTAGCTCGTCTCCTTTTTCTTTATTCTTCTCCACAAAGTGGATTCTTCCTCATCTTCTTAGATGGCATCTTGGTGAAGATCCACAGGCTAAGCCAAGATTATGTTCTGATACCACTACAATATTCCTTTTTCAGAAACATTGTCAAATGACAAGGAAAATCTATTCCAGAGATAGACTGCAGGGGAATTTACTGTATTTGTCACCTTTGAACAAAGGATGAGCTCTAGAGGCTACCTGGCCCACTATCAGACTCTATCTATAGAGTGATTGTCAAGGGACAATATCCCCAAGAGGAAAATACAACAAGATTGGGAATCTCTCAAGATAACCCAAAAATGCAGCTACAGCAATACACAAAACATAAACTGGAAATAGCAGTGAATAAAAAATATGCCAAAATGTATGAAAACCCTTGAGCCATTTTATTATGAAATAATAGCAGAAAAATGATACAATTAATATCAAAAGAATAAGGCAAGAAGCCTTCCATGAATACACATGCCATAATACAAAATGCTGCTCCATAGCAGGATGCCCATGAATAGGGACTGCGCAGTCATATGAGGGAGACTGCTACACTGAGTGTAAAACATCATATTATCTGCATATAGATGGCTCATACATCATTGGGAGAGCTGATCTCATCTCCCAATCACTACCTCAAGTCAATCCCAGAAGGATTGGCTGAAATATGCAAAACTGCAAAATGCCGGAGTTGTTGGGTAGTAGCAGCAACTCAATACATGGAATGGAATGGAGAAGGCTGAATGGCTGAAGCTGATGAAGAGCCCTTCTCCTTTGGAAATCTGAATTGCAAGGCTGATCCCTAAACAAAATATCTCACCCTCTGAAATGCCTGCAAAACCCTCACTGCAAATGTGCTCCAACTAGAACGCAGTCTATGAGAGGGCCTGCACTATAACTGATGGAATTGGTTGGCCTCCCGCCAATGATAGTGGAATAAGCCCGGGAACCATCCTCACTAACCTCCCGGAAGTAGAGAACCTCCCTCCTCTGAAATATCATCTTGAAGTGGTGTGTAGGAAACCTCCCAGCAACACCCAGCTACACTACACAATATCTGTTGCAGAAACTGCGCTGATGAAGATGTCTAATGCTATGGCCTGAATGCCGAAATGTGGAGGATGAGTGCAATCCTTCATAAGCTACTCAAGAAGGAGAGGAAATCCTAAACAGGACTCCCTCGTGCCCGAGGGCACTGCAGCTCTATTGAACAGCAAGAGGCAACAATTTGTCTGAATAGACAAATAATCAAATGATCCAAGATGTCTTCAATGGGCTGCCTTTCTCATCTTTTAAACACAAAGAAGTCTCCTCCTTCCTTCCTCTAGAAGTTTCCTCCCCCATGGAATATTCCTCCACTAAAACTGTGTTGTCCCACTTAGTGCTTTCCAAATCATGCCAACGCAGTTTGACTTGGTCAATTAGGCCTTGTCCACTTGCATTTAAACCTCTTTCACACATGAGGGTGTGAAATCCAGCTCCATGATGATCCCTTTTCACATTATAAAAGATTTTATTCCTGTTTATTATATGAATGGGTCACTTTACCCATTTTTATTTAACAAAATAAAAATATGTAACTATAATGTTCCATTTTAGCTTGAGGCTAAAATTGGGAACATTACATTTTGACCCACTTCTAATTACCGATTAGATACAAAACTGGAACGTAACTCTTGACCAACTTCAAACAGACTAATGCTACTCAAATTTCAGATCATATTCATGAGTGGCGTCTTCGTCGACGAATGGTTAAGACATTTTTTCCCGATCAGCTCCTTGCTTAATGGTTCATAAAGTCCCTGTTACCATTTATAACTGAGGATGTGGCTAAAGGTGGCGTTGTTACAGAAGAGCAAGTTATCGCTCGTGCTCAATATTTGGACTTGATTTATACTTAGTCTGGCACCCTCTATGAAAAAATACCTAATGCACCGAGATCTAATTTCAATGTTCCTCCTCAAATAAAGGACTCTCATGCCAAAGGCAGCTTGATAGGCACTGCAAACACACACCACCCTACTACATCTGATCCTGCTCCTACTTCCGAAATTAATGTCGTGTCATTTGACAAAGGAAAAAGTGATAAGCAACCAGGAAGTAAGAAAAAGGGGAAATCGAAGAAAAAGCAAACTTCTAACCCGTAGGAAAGATCATCTGATCAATCGTATGGACCATGGAAACCTCGTTATCAATGCATAATTTGTAACAAGGAACATTTTGTTAGGGATTTTCCTCACCGTTCTGAAGTCGCAAAAATCATCAAGACTTCTCATGCATCAGCTATGTTGACAGACCCATTTCCAAATCCGGACACAAATTTGGTTGCTACGGATCCAGCTCCTAGTTCCCAAGTGTTAATGTTATCCACCACAAAACCTTCACAAGATATTTTTGTGTCGACGCATAATAAAGACTACGGTATTCCGGCCATTGATCAACCTACTACCTCGACAACGAATTCAAATAATGAATCAGTACCACCTCCAGTTATTCTTGAATTGACAATTAAGCCACCAAAGGGAGTAATTCATAAATCGACATATAATCCTCGAGCAAGAACTGCACAAAATTACAATATAGTTGAAGATTTGGCTCAATCCCCTTCAGCTATGTCCGCTCTTGAGGTATTACAAAATTGTGCCTCCCAGAAGCAGGCTTTACTGTCAGCCATTGGTGGAATTGATCCAACTGATTCTAATCTTGTCGTCTTTAATCATATGGGCTATGTGCCGCAATTACCAGCAGAATTGGCATTCTCCATCTAAGTAAATGTTCTCAATCACTTTGTTCATTGCACTATTATTGATTAGGGAGAATCTACGTGCATTATGTCTCTAAACTGTTGGAAGTCACTTGGCTCGTCGCGATTATCACAATCATCAACGACGTTGAAGGCTTTTGATGGAAGAACATATAAACCTTGTGGTATTATTAATAACCTGCAAGTTGAATTAGGGGGCAAAATAGTAATTATTGATGTTGAGGTTGTTGACGGACCCCTTGACTATAATATTTTACTCGGAAGACCATGGGTATATAAAATGACTACCATTGCTTCTACATATTTTAGAATGATTGTCTTTCCACATAAAGGTACAATCACAATCATTAATCAATTATCATTTTTTGCCTTCGCTTTGCAGGTAACTGGAAGCGTTCCGTTTGTTCACTTACCCCATCTAGAAATTTTGAACAATGGTGTAGGACTCTTAAAGGATTCCACTCTTATGGGAACCTTTGCATTACCGCCGCCCGCGACGTTGGCAGAAATTGCAAGTATAGAGACCTGCTACATTATCTCTTCCACTCTATCTGGCTTAAGGAAGAGTACGGGTGATTCTGATATTTCTATGTTGGATGATGTTTTACCGCCCAGCCCTATTGAGCTACAATAGCAATCAATCTATTTGGCTTGGGTGGAAAATCCGAAATTAGTATCGACGAGTGTTTGGGTTGATTGTTCATTACATTTTGGTACTCCATCTAATCCATTTTTCTCAAAATTTTTGACAAATGAAAATATTTTGGAAGCTATGATGGCAGAAGGAGAACCATGGGAAGATTATCATCATCATTCCCATCTTCCAAATTATGAAGAAAATAATCTCAATGAACTATATCACCCATCCATTCAAACTTTCTTTTCGAATTCTTTTCCGATTAACGCAATTGAATCTGAGCGAAATTTATCTAATATCAAAACGATTTCTATCGATATTTCAACTAAACCCGGTGTTGTAGAAAATATTCATGTCGGTGTATCTTGTTCTCCATTAGAACTTGATTCATATCGCTCTCTTTTTCGTGAATTTCGTTGACGTATTCGCTTGGTCTTACGAGGAAATTCCAGGCATAGATACTAGTATAGTTGAACACATTATTAATATGTATCCTAGTGTCAAACCGGTGCATCAACGGCTTCGTCCTGTTCATCTTTAGAAAGCCGTTGCCATCAAAGCGGAAGTTGAAAAAAATTTGTGTGCTGGTTTCATTTACCCTATTCTTCTAACTAATTGGGTTTCCAATATCGTTCCTATTATGAAAAAACAAGGAACCATTAGAGCATGCATTGATTATCGAGATGTCAATCAAGCTTGTCCAAAAGACAACTATCCTACTCCCTTTATCAACCATATTATTGACGATTGTGCTGGATGCGAGATTTTTTCGTTCATGGATGGATTTTCCGGCTATAATCAAATCAATATCCGCCCAGATGATCAACATAAGATAGCATTCATCTATCCCTGGGGCACATTCGCATATAGGAAACTTTCGTTTGGTTTAAAGAACGTTGGGGAAACTTTTCAGTGAGCAATGGATTATGCTTTCAACGACATCAAGCACATTGCTCAATGATATATAGACGATTTATCGGCGCATTCACGAAATCGGACTGATCACCCGATGCATCTGAGAGCCATTTTCTTACGCTGCCGACACTACAAGATACGCCTCAATCTGCACAAATGTGTTTTTTTTGTTGGTTCTGGTCGATTGCTCGGATTCGTAGTCTCAAAAGAAGGAATTCGAATAGACCCACTAAAGGTACATGCCATTCTTGATTTTCCTGCACCATCAAACTTACTTCAAATACAGAAACTTCAAGGAAAGGCTAACTTCCTGAGAAGGTTCATTCCAAACTACACCGAAATGGCTAAAGGATTTACTCGATTATTGAAAAAGGGGGTTCCCTTCCATTGGGACCAAGTTGCGCAAGCTTATTTTGATGCTATCAAGGACCATCTTGTCCGAGCATCATTAATGTATCATTCTAATTATCAAAATGATTATTTCCTATATATCGCCACGGCTAAAATGACCATTGCTATGGTTTTGGTCTAAGTAGAAGATGAAATTGAACATCTGATCTATTATTTGAGTCGTAATCTCAATGATACGGAAGTTAAGTACTCGTACGTGGAAAATATTTCCTTGGCAGTTGTTCAAGCTGTCCAAAGGTTTCTCCATTATATCATGCTTCGAAAAACAACAATAGTTTCAAATTGCAACCCCATGACTTACATCTCATCACGTCAATTGTTGGGAGGAAAATATTCAAAATGGATTGTCATTTTGCAGTAATTTGATTTGGAATTCATCAAATCCAAGTCAAAGAAGTATTTAGTTTTGGCTGAGCTTCTCTGTGACCTTTCCTCTGATAGTAATACAACTACGCCGGAACCATCTATTCCAGACGAGTCTCTGTTTCTGATCAGACCATCTGATACCTGGTATGGAGATTTCATCTTTTATCTCCAAACCCAAAATTTTTGACCTAATACCTCTCGCTCTGATCAGCAACGTATTCGATACCAATCCAAAAATTATCTGATTGTCGACGATACACTTTATCGTCGTGGTGTCGATACCATTTTAAGGAGGTGTCTCACTCATGAGGAGATCGAAAAAGTGTTAAATGATTGCCATGCTGGGGCTTGTGGTGGACATTTATCTGGATATGCTACCGTGCAGAAGATACTCCGCGTCGGTTACTTTTGGCCTACTATTTTTTGAGATTGTATCCTCGCAGTCAGACATTGTCATGCATGCTAGATTTATGACCGTAAAATCCATGAACCGCCAGCGCCAATGCATTATGTTGTCTCTGCTAGACCATTTACGAAATGGGGTATTGACTTCATGACTTGTAACCCTCCTTCGTCCGGGGGGCATGGTTATATTATTGTCGTAGTCAACTATTTTATCAAATGGGTCGAAGCGATGCCTACATTCAACAAGACAGGACAAACAGTTGCATTGTTTTTCATTAACCATGTTATTGCACGGTTTTGGGTCCTACAGGCTATAGTTACAGATCATGGGAATAATTTTCACAACCATATGATGTCTGAATTGACAACCAAGTTAGGATTGTCACATGATAATTCTACTCCTTATTATCCACAATCAAATGGACAATTTGAGGCTATTAACAAAATTCGTAAACGAATGCTTCAACGAATGATAGGAGTCCATAAAAGGAACTGGCACTTGATCCTGTAATCTGCCTTGTGGGCGTATCGAACCTCAGTGAGAAACGCAACCGGATTTACCCCTTTTCAATTGGTGTATGGTCTAGAAGCTATCTTACCAATCTAATGTGAAATATCATCGTTAAAACTCGCGATAGACTTGTTACCTGACACCTCAGAAGAAGAAGCATGTCTCCTTAACCTCATCCATCTAGATGAAACACGTCGTGAAGCCCAATTGGCCAACGAAGCGCATAAGAGACATATAAAGGCGCAATACGACAAAAATGTTCAGCCTCGCATCTTCTTAGAGGAGACTTGGTCCTTCTTTATGATCAAGAAGCTGATGTAATAGGTACAGGGAAATTCGAGCCATTGGGAATGGCTTCTATATTATCAAAAGAGTTCTTGCTAAGGGTGCCTACGAGTTGGTTTATTACGATGGAATTCCATTGGCACAACCTAGAAATGGGTTGTATTTGAAATTTTACTATGCTTAATCATGAGCATAGTAATTTTTTGTCTTATATTGTTTATATGTTGTTGATTTGCATTCACTATCTTAATTTTTTTTTTTAGAATTTTCTTGACGTTAGTAATCCGCTTTGCATTTCATCGCAGATGAGTGAATCTTCGAAACCATTTTTTGGATATGTTGATGGTGCTAGTCATAGTACGCAGAATCTATCCTCTGCAGTGTGGGCCATTTTCGCTCCGAACGACGAGTTAGTGAATTTTCAAGGGATTTGTATTGGTAGATCGACGAAAAATATCGCTAAGTACAGCGCATTGATCGAACTTCTCTCTGATGCCATTTCATTTGGTATTAACCGCATAATCATAAGATTAGACTCACAACTTGTGGTACTACAACTTACTAGTATTTATATTGTTAGAAATCTAACACTTCTTAGATTGTTCCTAAGAGTTCGACTTTTGGAGAGACATTTTGATTTTATTCAATATCAACACATTTCCAGAAATCTAAACACTTTAATTGATTCATTAGCTAATCAAGTTTTAGATAGACATTTTCGACATAGGTAAAGAAAACATTCACATCATTGAATAGGATTTCACATTAAACATAGGAAAAAATTTGAAAACATATAGATAGATAGTTATAGGTTTTTTACAAAATTTGTGCCCAAAACACATAGGTCATCTGACCTCAAAATGTATGAAAAAATATCACAAGTAAACTAGTGGTGTTCGTGATAACATGCTATAGATCTAGAAATCCTACGGAGCAACCGCATCCAACATTTAGGAACCCCAATAGTGTGTCGATGCAGTCGCATGGGTAACTCTTCGAGCTGGCGATCCGGAATTCCGAAGGTTAATCCCTCTATGTGTTGTTGAAGCTCAGCTAGAGTCTCAGCCATATCAAGGTCCTGAAGGACTTCTCTCCCGACAGACCTCTCTGCTGGCGCATCTGCCTCACGCTCTGGTTCCTCTACTGGTTGAACGCAACCAATATCTGCATTACATCAAACATTTAGTTTAGTCTTGGAAATAAATCAAAATATAAACCTTATAAAAATCAAAACACATGGTCGAATCATTCTTACCCATTGCACCCCACTGAGCGCCTTTTGGTAATATTAGATCTGGATCTCAGAATTCGACGCCTGCGTATGCATACTCATCAATGGCGATGATCTGTCGCCAGAACCAGGTGAAGAATGCAATTGAGAACACAACGGTCGATTGGCCTGCATGCTGACCCATGAGTTCTACCCATCTCTGCATTCGAGGATCTCTAGGACTAGATATATCCAATGTTACATGTTGTGGCTACATCAGTGGAATCTGTTCCAAAGAGAAGGAGATAAGGATTGAACCATAGCTGAAATTTTTCTTCCTTTCTCCCTTTGATTTATTCAGTTGTTCCTTTATCTGAGATAGAACAGCTTCAGACCAGTTGAAGATTGTTGGCTCTAAGCACTCTAGCGCATACTGCATATACGATCGGTTCACTACATGGAGTGTAACAGTGCTGATAAGTTTAGCGATCGTGAAAATGATGGTTCTCAAGGGAAAATCCCTGACATCACGGATGTTTATTTTTCCATGTTTTCTAGGTTCTACCCCTGGATAGCAATACTGCATAACATAATCCCTCACTGTCTCCCCTCCAACGGTAGACCCTGTGGGATAAATGGGCAAACCTCTCCTTGACAAACCTGTGATAAAATACACATCCTCAACTATTATGGACAACACTTGATTTTTTACGTGAAATGCCTCTATCACCGTATCCCATGCTCGAAGTAAGAACTCCAAGAGTTCTATCTGTTGCCTCATTCCCGACAATTTGAAGTACTTAAGTAGCCCACAATCTCTTAAGGCTCTTACAATACCCGGATCATTCAATGCAATCATATCTTGTTCTTCATGTTTTCTTTCTCTCCATGTAATCATCATTATTATCCAATGGAAACCTGAAAATCGACCATAAGATCCATTAGATACCATTCATTGCAAAAAACTAGGCAAATTTTGGACACAGCAAGAAAATCAAAAACTTCAACTGCTCCCAACCCACTCCCTGGGCTAAGACTGTGCGTTACACATGCAGGTACCCTTCACTGTACCTACTATGCAACGCAGGTTTCGACATTCAGGGATGCTTTGCCCTCATTTTGGGCAGAATTTACCCTAGGGGCCTCAAAACCCTAAAAAACTGCAAGAAATTGGAATGAAATGAATACTGAAAGAAAGAGAAGGTTCATGATAATAACCTGGATCAAACGGCGACGAAATCCGTCCACAGAAATGATCACAATCAACAACTAAAGTTCAGGGGTAAAATCAGGTTCAGAGCTCCAAAATGCAAATGGTAACTATGGAATGGTGAAAATGAATAGTGAAACTGCTTTATATAGTCATTTAATTGTTTGCAAATTAAATTTATTATTATGACTATAGTTTTATTATGTTTTTATCATGAAACATGTATTTTTAATCCATTTTATGTTGTTCTGAATAGGAAAAACAACTGATGAACAAATTTGTTGTGCAGATTTATTCAAAGAATGACTTGACCACAAAGCATACTTTTTCTCCTTATTTTTCGAGCTTCGTTAAAAATGAAAAAGGATTTGAAGTGCACTTTTATCTCTTTTTCAAGCTTCGATAACAGCGAAAAAGGAACCCCTGGAGTCTTCTTTCAACTCTTTTCAGACTCCGATAATGTGAAAATAATTCCGAGCACTTGTCTTTTCGAGCTCGTTAAAGTAAATGAATTGATATCTACTTAGTATAAGTTTAACCCTTTTCTGGACTGAGATGGATTATTTATGAAAAAGGAATACCTTGGTTAAACATGACCAAAGAGGTTCTCTCAGATATTTTTTTACACTTTTTCGAATCTAAGTGACAAATTTACAAAAAATTACTTTTGGAGTTCTCTTTCGTCCTCTTTTTCAGACTATCTAAATATGAAAAAGGATCGGGCTAGCACTGTCGTTAAGTTCGTTAAAACATAAAATAGCGACAGGCTTGTCGATCATGGCAAGAATCGAGTTTCATTCATCGTTGGACTCGTTAAATTATTAAATAGAGATACTTTATTCGCCCGAAGGGTTGAATTATAGATCAAGCAAATTTTATCCTCCTCAAGCTTGTTAAAAAATAAAGAGGTACTGGTCGACAAATGACCAAGGAAAATTTGGGAAAAGTAAGTAAAATTTCTTTTTGGTAGAAAATCGCTCTTGAACATGACACTTCTTTCACTCCATGTCCGTGACTGTTTGGGTTGGGTAATCATCTTGACGGTTCATTCACAACTATGGTTCATCATACCTTCACTTCGGTTTTGGGTCAATGCTGCCAACTCATCACAGTGTCGCCGATATGTTTAAGAGAAGTCATCCAGTGATTAAAAACTTATCCATCTGCAATACTCATAAACCTTCATTTTCATGACCGTCATACCTGAAAATTGCTATATCAATTCATACCCTTGTCTCTGAAATTAGTAACTCTTGTTTTGCAATAAGCTGACTTCCTGTCGACAACGAATCAATATCCAGGAATTTCACTCAGAAACATCAGATTCCAGTATCATGAGGCTTGTTACAGCATCGACAAGATCCTCGCTTCCAGACCTTTGACCAAAATATTTTGTTTGGCATTCGACATCAAATCATCTATTCATGCCTTACGAAATGAAATTCAGTATCTTGAGGGCCATTGACATTAATGGTGGTTCTCTCACATTTTTTAACAGCTCACATCATTGGCTGGTAATAAAACAATGTCTTTCCATGTTCGATGACAAATCATATATTCGCATGGATAGACTTGTACCCGAATGATCGAGTGAACGAGATAAGAAGACCCCGGATCTAGGTTTATCCATCCGAGCTACGATTTCAGGATTGTTGTACACATCATCTATACATTGACCTTAAATACAAATTGTCATCCAAACATGGGCCTATATCTATAGCCGTGTCTGCATATGGGAAACATTCCAATGTAGACGACTCTCTGAATTATGTACATGTTATTAAATTGTTTTATGTGCTAACTATGGGAATTCATACCCTCAATAGAGGATATCTCATGATGAAATTTATTGTAATATTGATGCAAGTGACCATTATGCTTCATTTCTAGGCTCATCACAGCATAAAGCATCTCAATCAAATGTTCTTATTATTTGTATCTCATGCTTTAGGGGGGAATTGTTGTAAGTCAATTTGGGCACCATTCCCAATGACCTGGTTAACTGGGCATCATCTCTAGGACCAATGATCAAGGTTCTATCACTCCCTATCATTTTAGTTGCTACATGCCCTAAGACAAGAAACAAGACAAATCAAGCTAGACTTTCATCAAACAAAGGTTTCCATGGTTTGAAGCTTATTATATATCATATGAGAGCTCACCAACGCAGGCTCTAAGGGGCCTAAGTGTGTTGCATATTCAGTTAGCCCCATGCAAGGCTGCTCTGCAAAGCACTTCCCGACATTCATAGGTGCGTTGGTCGCATTGGGAGCGAAATTCTCATTGTTCCGGAATATCCACTTGGCCAGTGCCTTCTAGAAGAGTTCACATGTTTCAAGCTTCAGATCCAAGTGTCCATTTGACATCTACATGAATGGAAAAATGTCTAGCCTATTTTTGAAAATCTATTGATTGCAAAACAACCTACAGTTCATCTATAAATTGAACACATATCTAAGTGTTTGAAAGGAAGAATTTGAGTAGAGAAATGCTGGAGAATTTTCAATTGAGATTTTGATTTGTGAAGCTGTTGCTGGAGAGATTTATGCTGTGATGAGACTTGGGAACTTTTTTGGAAGGTCACTTCAAATCAGTCACTAGGTTGTATCCTCTCCTTCTATCATCAATAAAGAGTACTTCTTATTTTTCCCTACATGCATCTATGTTAACTTTGATTTTCCATGTTGTAAGATCTCAGTTGATGAATGTAGTTTATGCTTTACTGATTTAGCTAACTAGCTTGAATAGATATCTATATTATTGCATCTTCTGTTGTTTCAATGTTCTTTCTTGCAGGAAGCATTCAGCTCACAAACCGCTTGAATTTGAAGCTGCAATAGAAGCGACAGAAGGAGCCATTTGGAAGCGACTGAACAAGTAAGCCTCCAATCCTCTCTGTGTATCTGTTATGAGTTAGGAGAAATGGTAGTATAGTCTTTCACCTGTTTTTCTAGACTAACACCTGTCTAGGGAAGCGTAGTTTATCTGTAGATTACAATTATAGCCCAACAATGATTAAACGGTCATGTCCTGTTGTTGTAACCTATTCATCTACGTTTCTTAAAACCCCATCAAATATCCATCTCATTCATATTATCCTACAAACCCTCAATGTCCTTCACCTTATCTGCAACCCAATTCACTTCATACAGAGAAGGATAATTTTGAAGGCTAGACTCTTCATGACATAAGACATGGGTTTGATAGTCAGGACTGAACCTATGGGAGCTAAATACATGGAGGGTTACCCTGAGATCAAAGAGATGATGCAGAAGGCTAAGTGGTTCAAGTTTATAGAAAAATTTTGGATTCCACAAAGAGATCACCAAGTCTTTTGCAAGGTATTTTGATGGAATGGAAGTCGAAATAGGAGACATAAAATTTTCAGTGACCAAGGCATTCATAGCTGAAGCCACAGAGCTCCCAAGAGTTGGCGAAAGATGGTTCAAAAACAAATAATTTCACAGTGAAGCATGGAGAGTTATCCTTGAAAATCCAGGTATGGATACTTTTGTTTACAAAAATGACATTCCTAGCTCATCACGCAAGAACAAATGGAGGAACATGCTATTAATTTTGCAGAATTTCATCACTTGTGAAGGCAGATTTTGTTGCATGTTTGTGTATCATATTCGGTTGTTGATGAAATTTTAGGAGGATGGTGAAATCAATCTTCCTTTATTTTTACTGAATAGCTTAAAAATAATTTCTACAAATGTACAAAATAGAATTCATTTTATAGGAAACAATATGCACCATCATGGGTTGGTAAAAATACTTCTTGAATTCCATTTGAAAAGTATAGGAGATTCTTGGGAGAATTTTCTGATCAGAAACCATTTTCAAGATGAGCCAGAGCAGCCTAAGGAAGACAAGACTGGGAAAATTAGAATAAAGAAAATTGATACAAGCATTGAAGACAGACCTTCACCTCCACTGCAACAAAGTGAAGAGGAGCTTACCCTTGCGAAGCTGATGAAAAACAAGAAGCAGGGTAGAGTTAAGACAGGAGGTAAGACAGAAAAGAAGAGCAAGGTTACAAGTGAAGAAAACTTAAACCCTCTACATCCAAGAAGAAACTCTATACTTCGAGGGTCAATGAATAAAATACCATCACAATAAACAGATTTTGTGAATGTAGAGGAGGAACCTCCAGTGCCATCACCCATCAATGTCTCTCCTCCACATAGCCCTGTAATTTCTCTTGTATAAAATTTTGAAGGCAGTCCCAGCAGAATATCTCCAGGCATAGACCCAGTACAGCAAGAGATACATGAATATATAGAGTCATTGGAGAAAATGAATGCAACATTGAATCTAAAACCGCCTATCAATCCACAAGAACCTCTGGTTGACATATTTAAACAAGAAATCTATGAGCTAGAGTTATTGAATAGGAACATTAAACAGGAGAATGAAGCTTTAAAGCAGCAGAACCAATTGGATAAAGTCATTAGTGATAACACCATCCTACATTTAGGACCGTGGTACAAAAAGAACAGAAAGTTAAAAAGAAAGAACAAATCACTAAACAGGGTAGTCATCAATCTCAAATACAAACTCCTTATGAGAAATCCCAGGATGGTAGTCACCTCAATGAAAAGCAAGAAGAGAAAATTGGATGTAATGGCAGAAGTGTCTGAACAAATGCAATAGGAAAAGGAAGTTCACATTTTTGATAAATTGCATGAGGATATGCAATGGCTTCTTAGTGGGGGTATGTTGAACCTCAGAATTGTCCTTTCTCTGACATCCTTTCTCATCACTTTTCCTTAGATTTCATAAATCCATACACTCCAATAAATGATAAATGACCTGTTTTATCTCAGATAATGCATTTGAATGATCTATATGTTATATTTTGATGTTCTTGTTATTTGAATGGATTTTTGTAACACAGGTACATAATGCAACCTATTCTGCTACTAATTGTTGTTTCCGCGGAAAATTTTATGGTTTTATAGGTTCTGAGGAGCGAATAAAAGAACGAGCCACATGGGCATCTTCAGAATTGTCCATATATGGATTTCGTCCTATCCACCTAGTCGAATTTAGCAAAAAAAGGTGCCTATGCTCGTGGTCAAAAGGCGATCAAAGGACATGATCCGAGAATGAAGAACTATTAATTTTCTCTAACATAGCAAATAAAGAGTTAACCACTTAGAATTTTCTTCTATGTTTCAGTTGTAATCACCATCTGTAGGCAGAATTAGCTCCTGACATATATATATATATATATATATATATATATATATATATATATCGATTGTGTGAAGACCGAAGATAGTCTAAATTTTCTGTAAACAATGTGTATGCTTTAGACTCTATCCTTTTTCATAATACAAAGACCGTATTCGTGCTTCTAGTTTCTTCTTAATGCGTGTATAGTCTGTTAGGATCTCAACCTATTATGTTGCAGAGGGCCCATGCACAAGAGGATGATTATCATTAGTTGTTTTAGTTTAATATCATTAGCTCTGTTTTGTCAATTCACAAGTAGATTTACATTGCGTTGCAGTTTTTAGAATAATTTCATAGATTAATTTTACAAGTGCTTTCTTAGTATTGGTTTTAGAATGATTGTATAATCTTTTTCTTACCAAGAACATCTCAAGAAAGTAGATTCTTCTATTTACCAATTAGATTATGTTTGAGGCATTAGAGCTCATAATTGTTTAGTTTATTTACATGTTTTTACACTTCTTTCCTAGATCAGATCCTCAATTATGTGCATAATTAGATGCTTGTAAATCATGCCAAGAAGATGACTATGTCATACTTCCAAATTGGATGCTTGAGTATTTAACATATACAATAATTGAGTTTTCCTTTACATGCCTTTAAACTACTTTCCTAGATCAGATCCTCAGTTAAATGTATAATTATATGCATGTAAATCATGTCAAGAAGATGACTTTGTCATACTTTCAAATTGGATGCTTGAGTATTTAACATATACAATAATTGAGTTTTCCTTTACATGCCTTTACACTGCTTTCCTAGATCAGATCCTCAGTTAAATGTATAATTAGATGCTTGTAAATCATGCCAAGAATATGACTCTGTCATACTTCCAAATTGGATGCTTGAGTATTTAAAATATACAGTAATTGAGCTTTCATTTACATTTTATTTAAATGTTTTCTTAGATTAAATCTTTAAAACTAAAGTATAATCAATCATGTCAAGAGGGTGACTCTGTCATACTTCCATATTGAATGCTTGAGTAGTTGGTTATACAATAGTTTCTTTTCCTTTGAATCTTCTTTTATTTAGATTAGCATTGTCCTTTCAATTCTTAGTCATAAGATTAATATTTCAATCCATGGAGTAGAACTAAATTAAGATAGATTAGAATTAATTTTAATTTCCAAAAAACTCAAATTAATTAGAATAGATACTATGTTTTTAAATCAGATTCTAGCCGTTTAAAGTTGATTCATTTTTATGCAAATTAGAATAGTTAAATAACACTTCATTTTATTCCTTCTTTAAAAATTAGTTTTTAACACTTAAACTTAATTAGATTCATTTGATTCATTTCATTAATCTTTAGACATAAAGAACAAAACCCCCCAAAACAACAAAAAAACATACACAACGAAGTAAGAAGAAGGTTAACTAAGCATATATAGTGCACCACACTTCATCATATTACTAACCTTTGTTGATGACTTATGTTGAACAATTTAAGACATTAAATTAGCTAAACACGAACCCGATATAATAAGGATGAAAAAATAAATAGACTAATAATAGGGTGAGGTGTTATTGTGAGGAGCATACTCACAAGAGATGCTCAAATGAATATCTTGTTTGCTTGGTGTAGGTTTTAAACCTGTATAGAAATTATCTGCAAACGAATTCTTAAAAACAGAAAATAAACAATAGCGAGAGCATAAAAGATAAAACATATATACACGGATATTTTTCCCCTAGATACCAAATCGGGACTACTAGCTTGATTTTCATTATATTCCTTTTAGTGTTACAATACATATATATACATGTCGAAGCATCCATAAACCCCAATCCACTAACCTGGATTAGAACATAATCGTAGTTCCCTTGACCAGATCTACAAAATACCAGGGGCAGAAAACTATCATGCTCCAAAACCATGTGCAAACCCATGCACAAAACCATAGGTAGGTCTTCCCACCTAAAATAAGGTCCAATTTTTTTTTTCTCGGGGTGCTACCTTGGACCCCATTCGAGGGGCTACTCGCCCCCTACAAACCCTTGGACAGTGGGTGTTGTCGCCCCTATTGTGCCCGATGCAAGAAAAGGGGCACTATGGCCCCCCTCTTACCCCCCGCTTCGCACTTGATTCTAGTCATAGAAATAATATAACACAAACCCAACATTCTCCCACTTGTTTTATTTCCACAGGGGACCACAAGAGAGCTTAGTCATTGGTCCAGCCCTGCAACACCCATTTTTTCTCTACACCGAGAGAACTTCTCAGTGCTCACAGACTTCGTCAATGCATTTGCAACATTCTTCAAAGTTTTCACCTTTACCAACAACACCTTTTTATCCTCAACCATATCTCTCACAAAGTGATATTGAACATCACTACGCTTTTCTTTGAATTATAAGCAGGGTTCTTAGCCAAGAAAATTTCACTTTGGATATCAAAATCTATCCTTATAGCTCACTACACCAACCCCATACTTGAACACAATCTCTGCAACCAAAATGCTTCCTTGATTGCATGAGTGTTTGCCATGTATTTTTCCTTTGTAGTTCAAAGAGCCACTACATATTGTCTTTTACTCATCCAAATGATTGCACCTCCAAATAGGCTAAACACATACCTACTTGAATATCTTCTTTGGTCCAGATCTCTAGCCCAGTCTGCATCAACAAAACCATGGATGTCCAAAACGTTGTCTAATCCTGGGCTTCCATGGTAGCACAAACCATAATCACTAGTGCCACGCAAATATTTGAAAACCCGATTCATTGTTGTCCCATGCTATTTCCATGGTTTTAACATAAACCTACTCAATACTCCCATTGCATGTGAAATGTTTGGTCTAGTACATACCATTGCATACATCAGGCTACCCACTACACTTGCATATGGAGCACGAGACATATCCTCCTCTTCCTCTTGTGCCTTGGGACATTGTTCAGCAGATAGCTTTACACCTACAGGAATAGGAACCTTCACTGGTTTACTATCCTGCATATTGAATCTCTACAATATTGTCTCGACATACTTCCTTTGGTTTAACCAGAGCTTCCTCTTTTCCAGATCTCTCTTAATTTCCATGCCCAAAATATAGTTTGTAGCACCAAGATCCTTTATGTCGAATTTGGAGAACAATTAGATCTTCAAATCCAGTTAATTTAAAATACACACAGTCACCAGTTAATTTAAAATACACACAGTGATCCTATTTTCTTCTAGTGAGTAAAGTCACAATATTATGGTGTCAAATTTAAGTACCACATCATGGTGAAGGTTTTAACTTGTCTGAGAGACTTTATAACACCATGCTAATAGTTCTTTCTTACCCTTCACCGCAAAGCCTTCAAGTTTTTCTACCTCAAAATCAAATGCAACAACAACAGATAAAATTAATCTAATAGAATTAGCCTTGGAAACAAGTGGAAAAATATCACCAAAATCAATTCTTGGCACCCGGGAATAACCTTTTGCTACCAACCGAGCTTTTTATTTCTCCATCTCACCTTTACATTCATCTTCTTCTTAAAACACCCATTTTCTCCCAATGATTCCTTCCAAACTCGGCACCTACCCGTATCCCATGCCTCTTTTTTGTGCCGTGATGCCATTTGATCAACCATGATTTCCTTCCAAATTTTTCCATCCTCGTGTCCCATCGCCTCCCTACAATGCTATGGGATCATCATCGTTAGTTTGCCGCTAAAGCAAAATTTGAACAGAAAGGAGATGGACTATACCTTTTTGGTTGCCTTCTTTCTCGAACTGATCTTCTCACAACTGGATTTTGTGGCTCTTCCTCTTCTGAATATTGTTCTGTTGTAGAGTTTAATTCATCATCATTTAGCTCAAACTATATCTTCTCAGGTTCCTTTGGTAGGAGTTCATGTTTAACAACATCTTTCACCTCTCTAAACACCACATCTCAGTTGTACACAACCTTCCTTGTTTCTGGGTTCCAAAGCTTGTAACCTTTTAAACCATCCTTATACCCAATAAAGATGCACCTTTCATATTTATTATCCAACTTGGTCCTTTCCTCCTTTGGAACATGTACATATGCATCACATCAAAATACCCTCAGATGTGAAAGAGCGGGTCTCTTACCAGTCCATACCTCATGTGGAGTCTTATCCTCCAATGCTGATGAAGGTGATTTGTTGACATGTAGTCTCCACTGCCTCTGCCCATAATTCCTATCCTAACCCGATACCACTGACCGTGCTTCTTGCCTTTTCCATCAGCGTTCTGTTCATTCTTTCTAAAACTCCACTTTTCTGAGGTGTATATGGAGTAGTCTTCTTCTGTGCTATACCACACTTCTTACAGAGCTCTTCAAATTCCTTCTTGCAGAACTCTCCACCATTATTTGTCCTCATCACCTTTATCTTCTTCTCTGTCTCATTTTCCACCAGAGCCTTAAATTCTTTAAATCTATCAAAGACTTCAAATTTCTTCCTCAAGAAATATATCCATGTATTCCTTGAGAATTCATCTATGACTGAAACATAGTACACAGATTTACCCAGTGATGGAACTGTCACAGGTCCAAACACATCACTATGCACAAGCTCTAATATCTTGTTCACCCTCTTAGCACCAAAAGGAAAACTCACCCAATTCTACTTCTCATATACACAATGTTCACACAAATCGAAATCCGGAGAGCAATCAGACATACCTTCTACCATACCATTACCATGCAGTATCTGAAGGCCCTTCTCTCCAATATTCCCAAGCCTTTGATGAGATAGCATGGTATTTTCTCCAAAGACCGCTAGGCTTTCTGCTCCACTTTTAGGAACCACAAAACCATTGCACCCATCAATAACAATGCTACTCGGAAGCTTATACAGAGTTCCAATACGAACTCCCTGCATTAATGCCAGTGCCCCCTGAACCATCTTGCAGGTATCTTTCTCGAACATTGTTTTTAGACCTGCATCATCCATCTTGCTTACATAAATCAGATTTTTTTCCAATGCAAGAATATGTAGAACACCATGAAGTGTTCTAATCCTTCCATATTGCATATTTATCTTGAATTTTCCATGTCCGACGATTTTGGTGTTCCTATCATCCCCTACAAAGACATCACCACCATCATGCTTCTCATACTCGCAGAACCACTCCCTATGGGGAGTGAAGTGAAAGGATGCATTGATTCAATCAAACATGCCTCATGGTCTACATGTGTATTTGAAGAAGAAGCCAAATACATATCTCCACCTTCATCTGAGGTGGGTTTTTCCTCTACAGAAGAAGCATCATCAGATCCCTTTCCTTTCTCGATAGCTTTAGATCTGCAATCCTTTTTTAAGTTCCCTTCCTTTCCACATTTCCAACACACCTTTACAGACTTTCCTAGATAATTAGATATCCCTCTAGATTTAGATCTCCCACTCAAAAAATTATTTTTATTTCTATTATGGGACCTTCCTCATACGAATAAGGCATCTCCATTCTAGGCCTCCATATTTATCTGTCTCATTTCCTCCGATAGAAAGGCTCAGACCATTTCATCAAAATTCAAGGTAGTTGTATTGCTACCTATTTCAATAACCAAACTAATATGGTGGAGAACACAACAAACTAATGCACTTATCTTCATCTAAGATTTTAATATCAACAGATGACAACTGACTTACCACAGTATTGAAGGAGTTTATATGCTCTGTCACCGAGTCTTCATCCTTCATCCTTAGGTTATACAACTTTTTCTGCAGGAACAATTTATTCACTAAAGACTTAGATTGGTACAAAGTCCCTAACTTGACCCACAAAGTCTTCGTCGTAGCTTCCCCGGATACATTCAACAATACCGAATATGAGATACACAATTGTATTTTGCTCTTTTCCTTCCGATCCAACTTTTCCCAGTCTTCACCGGACATTATCATTGATTTAGTACCTAGGTCTATTGTGATCCATTGATCTTTATCCACCAGGAGATCCTCCATCTTGAGCTTCCACAACTCAAAACTCTTACCATCAAATTTCTTGATCTCTATCTTTCCACTGCTCGCCATCTTCTTTCACCGCAAGAATCGATCTCGCAGCTCTCCCACTAAAATGGGTCTACCACAGGCCCGAGAAAAAAACCCCTCAACAACAAATGTTTCCCCTTGAAGTTGAAATAACTCTGATACAAAATGTAGGTTTTAACCCTGTACAGAAATTATCTGCAAACAAATTCTTAAAAACATAAAATAAACAATAGCGATAGCATAAAACAGATATACACACAAATGTTTCCTCAGGATCCCAAATCGGGACTACCAGCTTGATTTTTCATTATATTCCTTTTAGTGTTACAACACATATATATACATGCCGAAGCATTCATAAACCCCAATCCATTAACTTTGGATTAGAACATAACCGTAGTTCCCTTGATCGGATCTAAAAAATACCAGGGGTAGAAAACTATCATTCCCCAAAACCATGTGCAAACCCATGCACAAAACCATAGGCGGGTCCACCCACCTAAAATAGGGTCCAAAAAAATTTCCTCGGGGCATTTCTCGACGCAAGCAAAGGGGGGCTTCCACCCCCCGCTTTACACCTGATTCTAGTCGTAGAAAGAATATAACACAAACCAAACACTTTGGAAGGCAAGGTTACAACTCTCAATGAAGGGCTCAAGGAGGATTTCAAGGTTTGAGTTTAGGGTATGTATCTTATTTCCTTTGACCATGGTAGTGATGTTTTAGAAACTCTTGCTCAAAATCCTTATATTCTTAATTCTTCATATTCGATGGCACAAATTCTTAGCAATAAATGCTCAACTAGAGAATTTATATTATTTTGTATATTACATTTTTTAATTATTTTTGTTTTTTTTCTCTTTTTTTTTTATAGAGCATCGGGGTATATGTTAGGAAAAATGTTGCAGAACCATGTGTATTTAGCACAATGCATGTAGGGAATTCTATCGCAACATAAAATATATAAGGAAAACAAAAAACATGTTTGGTTTACCACAATGCATCAACAATAACAACACACACCAAATGATGCACCAATGGTTGGTAGCACACAATAAGGTATGAATGGTTAATGGTAAGAAACTATATTTTTATGTAACTAGTGTGTTGGTTTTAATTGTATGCATTACAATTATGTTGCATGTCAATGTGATGGTGCTCCATTTACGAATATCACTACATGCAACATAGTAACACACACAAATTCGTGGAGGCATATTTGTGACCATAACATATCAATGTGTTGATACTCTATATGAGGATTTTATCATGCCATGTAGTGAGAAATTATCTTATGGTCACAACATATGGTTCTCGGGGAAAGCCTTTGAAAATTACTACTCACATCCATAATGTGCTTATTATAGTAGGGCACACCATTAATGTTGCACATATCAATGTAATGGCCCCATATAAACAGATCACCTTACATTTCAATACATCTTGAATATGCATGGTAGTTAGACATGGCTTCTCACCAGAACCATATTTTTTATGTGTTTCAAGTGTTGGAACACTCTAGTGCATCGTATGAGGACCTTAATACATGGGTGCTCTAGCATGCCATTATTCATTGTTTTAAGAAGGTACATTGGGGTGTCCAAGTTTTCATTAAGCATTTAGTCACATCAATGTTCCTTAATATAAATAGAGCATCAACATGTCTATTTATCTTTATTTCATCGAATATAGTTATAATATGAGTCATTGGTATATTAATAGTTAATTTATTTCAAATTCAAATGTTTTTGAAGAAACATCATGCAACCCCTCACCTTAACAATAACATAGTGAAAGGGTGGGTTGCACAAGAGAATTCCCCAAAACCCATTAATGATTCTACATGTTGGAGACAACATCTCTTAAGGTGAGTAATGATCTTATCCAACTGTTGATTTAACATTGGATTCAACATTATTAAGATTTAAAAATTATCGAGGATCATTGGTTCTCACCTTCTAAGAATGATAAGCATTTCATTATAGAACCATCCTAGATCCATCTTAACTTTGGATCGACCAAGTGCCAAGAGGGATCAAATTTCTTTTCACTCTAAAATAGGTTTTCATCTCAAGATATTTGATCCCTCTCGGCGCATGGTGGATCTGAAGTTAAGATGGATTTAGGCCAGTTTTATTATTAATTTTATATTTTATTGTATTTTTATTTTTAGTTATATATAATTTGACCAATTCAAAAAAATTTATTGATAATTATCATTATTAATTATTTTATTTATTTTATGTTTTTCTTTTTTAATTTTAATTTCATTTTATTTTTATTTTTATTGAGTCAAAATGGTTATAGGACATTACAACACCTCTACATACATGTTGGAGAGCGCCTCTCCAAGAAAATACTTTTAATATTTTATTATTTTTTAATTCATGCCACCACTACAACATCTCCCCATGCCTTTTTGTTTTTAGATTAAATTTAAAAAATGTTATAAAATAAAATATATTCATTTTTAAAAGAGCTATGGTTTTGGGGCAAGTGATATTGATAAGCATGGTGCAAACTCATGGTATTGTATCAAAGCCTATTTATAAATTAATCATTTCCATGGTAAAATGGGATAAATATTCATGTTTAATTTTGTCATATGGTAAGTTTATTGTAAGTATTAAGTTTTAATTTAGAAAATATTATAAAATTAAATTAAAATAAAATATTTTAATTTTAAAATGAGTCATGATTTTTAGTCGTGTTATTGATAAGCCATGGTATTGGCCTATGGTATTGTAAGAAAACATATTTACAAGTTAATAACATCCATGGTAAAATGGACAGAATATTCATGGTTAAGAATCTTATTATATTGTAAGTATTATATTTGTATGTGTTTATTAATTAAATTTAAATATGGTTACGTAATAATTATTTTAATTTTTATGGAAAAATAGATATATTATAATTTTCTTTATATAAAAAAAAATTATGGAAAAAATAAACAAATAAAAATTGTTTAGATAACAAAAAAAAGTGCTTATATCTAGTGTCTAACATCTAACTCCTACACATCACCCCTATATTGGGTTGTAGAGCACCTTTCATTACAATTATCTAAGAGATGGCATGATGCTTCAATATCCGAGAAGTACCTTCAAACATTATTGCAAAAGGCATAAACAATACATGGTAAAGTAAAGAAATTCATAAATAGTATCTAAAATAATTATGCATACACTTTTATTACCATTGTAATTTTAAATCTATTTTTCTTTTATATTTAACTAATCTCCCTTAACCTCTCATTTTAGCTCTATATTTATTATGCAACAAATTGGTTGGTTTTCGTAATCAAGGCATGTTGTTTACCCCATTTATCACCCATTGAACATTAGGAAATACTTTAGGGTTTTCTTTGAAAACAAAAACAACTTATTATGGAGGAACTTAAATCCAAAAAATATGATCAATGTGTGATATTTCAATTATTAATCATGGAAACGTTTTGATTCAAAAGGTGATATAGTAACCTCTAATAGAAAGATTTTTTTTTTTATGTTCTCTCGTTGCATTATATTATTCTTTAACATATGATTTTGATTGCAATTATGTTTTTCTTATTTATTTATTTTTTCCATTAATTAAATGGAGCTTGTAGGATTTGTGAAAATGGGTGTTGTGATAGTGATCAATGTGATTTGATTCCCCCAAAGTGAAATGCATATTCATGATGTATTGGTTCACCCATGTAAAAATGCAAGTAATAGTGAAAGGCATCATGAATATTTATTACAGTAAGAAATATGGCATTATTAAGTTTTGAATAATGTCTTATTTTTAATAAGGGTTGGATATTCAATATATTAAAATTTTAAAAAACATTTTAAATGATAAAACTTATGAATATTGTATATTAATTTTTTTTAGATGTTAAAGACTATAGAATAATAATAGAACTTCATATTTGGATGTTGTTGGTAAATTATGTCAATATTTGACAAACATATCCTTTAAATTTGGTGATAAAATTTCTTCGTGATTTGATTTCATTTTGTTTTAAATTGAATTAATCATATATATGAAATTCATTGAACTTGACCCACTCATAATTCCAATGTTCCATGGAAACTATAGTTTGAGACATTAATGTGGCAACATCCTAGTTGAACTACTAACCATAACTCAACGAATTTTAATCTCATCTTCACCCTCTTACTCTCTTCTCTTTTTAAGTTGAAAGCTAGCTCAACTACTAAACCCTAGCTCAAAGGATTTTAATCTCATCTCCACCCACTTACTCTCTTATCTTTTTAAGTTGCAATCCATCTTACTATTGTAAGATATCTCTAAGTTGGGATTTTGTTCAACATTAAAACTCACCTTATAATTCGATATCTATGTTACATTATGAATAACCCCACATGCATAACAATTTTGGTATATAAAAGCATGATTTATAAGGACCTACTCCAAATTTTTCATCAATGGTGACATCAACTTTGGGATGCAAGTCCCCAAGTTGATGTGAGGAAATATTTCTTGTAGTATTAACATAAATCAAGTTTTAAATGTCATGCTTTGGGAATCTTATTTAATTTGGCATCTATATCGATATCATGTCTATATATATATATTGCATTACAAAATATTTTACTACAATAAAATATACCTATACTAGATTTAATTTCCATGTTAGTACTTCCATTCTTCGTATTTAAAATCTATAAATAGATATATAATATGCATGGGTAATTTTATTGTTCAAACTAGCAAGGGAGATAGGAGGGGTTCCTATAGAGCAACTACTAGGTCAAGTGGATATAATGGAGCAATGTCCCACTATCACCTCAGCTAAACCCCCTTTATTTTTATGTACTTTTAATGATGGGAGGAGTCTTGGTATGAGAAGAATCACTAGGAGAGATAGATCAATGATAGGATATAAAGTGATTCCAAAGGCCTATTCATAAGAAATACTCAAATGACAAGATTACTTGCTTTAGAAGCAAGATGTATGGCTCTCTAAGAAGCGCTAAGAGGATACCTTGATCTAGGGTTGAGAGGTATTTCTTGATATGAAGTTCCCTAAACCAAATAATCCTAGAAATATAGGGTTTTAAGCAATCCTTGTGAAATTGGAGTTACAAGGTTGTCGGACCACAAAGAAGCCCTAGTGGGCCTAAACGAGGTCAAGGTTCTGGGGTTGAACAACAAATTAATGGATTTGACCGAGTTGGGGTGGAGAAGAGGATCAAAGAAATTAGATTTTTCTTGAGATTTGAATGCAATTACCCCAATGAAAGCATTAACCCAAGGAATGTTGGTGAGAAAAATGGTCTTTGAGCTAAGGCTTACAATATCTTGAGATTCCATCGTTAGATTGGGCTCAAATTTGGAGGACCTCTCAAGAAGACCTCGACGTAGTTCTTGACCAATTTTCAAGTATTTTGGATGGCTAAAAAGTATTTTTTGTGATGCCCTAGGAGGCCTACAAGGGATAGGCCTTAGAAAAGGAGGTGAAAAATAATTTTCTTTTGATGATCGCCTAGGACTATACTAGTTCCTACCCTATCGAGAGAAAGGATTCTAATGAAATCAATGTTTAGAGATGCTTATTCGCAACCAAGGAGTTCCCCAGCAACTTTGTATTGCCTTTAGCAGCAACTAGGTTACTTAAGAAAATTTATACTTCTTTATGTTCCAAAATGATGACTTATCAAGGTTTTGTGGTGAAATCACAACACCCCCAATTTTAACTTATTATTTCATAATAATAATAGGGACCATTTTCATAAATTTTGGCTAAATCATCTTTTAATATTATCTTTTGGTTAAGTGTTCGACAATTTGGAAAGATTTTTTTTCTTCGGATTTCTATTTTGATTATTCCATTACGTTCAATTTCTCACTAGCTTTCCATCAGTTCTCATTTCATCTCAATTGGATGCATAGTTTGCAAACGGTGATCATTTGAAGTTCGTTGATTTTTACTGCTTCGGCTAAAATGTACAAAATATATATTATTTTAATTTTTGTAAATTAATTCATTATTAATTGTAAATATTGATTTTTTATTAATTTTTATTAATTTTTATTAATTTATTTATTTTTTTACTAATAACACCACCAAAAAATTATGTGTTTTCGAAATTTCAGAAATCTATTTCAAACTCTAAAAACTCTCGAAATCCTAAAACTCAAATAATAGTAGCTTTTTAACCTAAAAACTTTTATTATCAAATAGTTGTAGTTTATACCAAAGAAGAATGGTCCCACTCCACGTGGCCCTCACCACACCACAGAACAAAACTTGTGTTGCTTAACTCTCTTTTTATTTCACCTCCGAAATTTCATACCTCTCACACCTCCTTATCTCTCCTACTCATTTTGGAACTCATCTTTTCGTCACCTCATTTTAAAATTACTCCCCAAATTCTCCTCCTCTGAAACATCGTACCTCATTCCCTTATATCTTATCACTCGAAACCCTCTTAACTTACCTCGTCTCTCACCTTGTCCCATTTCAGCACTCCTAAATTTCGTAACTTCATTTTATAACTCTCTAAAATTACTTCTTCCTCTAATGCCCCAAAAACACCTTATGTCTCCCACCTAATACTTAATTCCTCCCCCTTATATAATTTTGGGACTTATAAAAGGAGATCCCAAAGCCACTATTACCTTGTTTTTATTATTGTAATATATGATTTTTTTAATTATTTAATTCATTTACCATTTTTAATATATTTTATTTGTAATATCATTAATTAATTCATAATTAGAATTTAGTTTATTTGTATATGATTAATTAATTTAATTGATTGTAATTAATTAATTCTTTTATTTTAATTATATAGTTAATTAATAATTATCAATTTAGTTTAGATTAGGATTTTTAATTAAATTTGTCTAATTTTGGTCCACACTTGCATTTTTCAGCGATTTTGGCAGTTTTGGTGATTCAACGTTAGAAAGACATATCTCAAGATTTACTTGACCAAATGAAGTTCATAATAGCTAGTTGGAAAATTGAGACTCCGAAGAAAACTGAGACTAATTGGAAAGATAAATTTAGTAGATTCAATTATTTAATGACGCAAAAATTTAGCAGAAAACAAAGTAATGAATTTGCAACAACAATTAGTTTCTCCAAATTTTGATTTAGGAAAATTTCATTGGCTTGGGAAAATTGTTGTCACTAATTCATTCTCCAGCAATACTCAAAAGCTAATCGGATCCATTAGAAGTAATAGCATCTTGGATTTTTTTTGGATTTCATTTATTTTAATTTAGCAATTTCATGAGAGTTGCTTTTTTCAGATTTTCTAATTCTAATTTTAGTGTGCAATTTAATTTATTTTTTGTTTTGATTGGTCTGTAGTAGGAGATCAGTTGAAGTTCAGATTCGAGGCACTTTGGAGCACTGGAAAAAGACCAAAAGAGAGAAAAATGAGGAATTTGCAGCTCTAATTAAGGATTTGGAAACTACTCTCAACAAACCTCTATTTTGGAGATTTCTTGTAATTATTAAATAGCAATTTTGAGAAGAAGAAAATGGTTCCTATTCTCTGCGGCTAGAAGCTCTGAAGGCACTATTGTATAGAAAATTATAGTTGTAGGAGAGGGAAATACTTCATATCTGAGGTATTTGGGGGAATCTTTGTAATTTTTCTTGCTGAACATCTGCATTTTTGTAATGGATAGAAAGTTGAGTTGGAGAGAGATATAGCATTTTTGGCTTTGAGAGGAAGGATTGTTTTGCACTATTGTAAGAAATTTATCCAAGGAGTTGAAGCTGCTCAAGGACCGCAAATTCTTGTAATGAGATTTTCGTATGCTTTTAATTAATTTTCATTTCATGTGCAGTATTCTCTCAGATGTAAATTAATCATTTTTTTAATAGAATTTCTGCAATTGATTTTAATTCTTGTTCTATACAGTGAGGAACATAAAAAAATTAGAATTAATATGAATTTATTGAGATAGGAATGTATTGGGCATTATTTATTTATTGTTTAAATGAATTCTCATTTTGTTTTCTATTTCAATAACTGAATGAACTACTTCTTTTATTGATGAAAATTTTATAATAAATTCATTCATATAAACAATCCTCTTCCTCTGGTCAGTTAGTCCATCTACTCTTGAATTGAGAGAGGGCTATCATTTTCCCAATTCAAGATATGATTATTTTTACTTACATATTAGAGTAGATCTGCATTTTAGAAGTCCCCTCGGATAGGGGCAGAACTTAGTTGTGTTTCAGCTAAGTCGTAGACTCAGCTTAAGGATCACTTTCTTGCAAGAGCTCTACAAGAGAGAAATTTTGATTTCTCTCTTTCTATTGACAAGACATACTATAAGCCAACATAGAAAGAGAGAAGGTAATTGGACGCAATTGAACCATTCAAAACCATTAAATAAACAGATAAGAGCTTAATTGGGGCTCTGACCGGGCTGTCTCCCTTACATGTTGATAAAGTCATTTTTGACCATCAAAGTTTTGGCACTAAAAGGAGGGCCCCAGTAAATTTTTTTCTTTGAATATTTTATGCTTTAATATTTTGTCTTATTACTATGACTCCGTTTAAAATAACTCCTTGGAGTTGATTTATTGGACCTCACCCAACTACTACTCTGATAAAGGCAGTCCAGACCCTATCTAAGGTAAAGTATAATGGTACATCATTTATTTTTAGTAATATCCTTCAATTTATTTTAAGTTGCAAAAAAATTGATATTGATGAAGATATTATTTGGAGAATATTTATTCTTACATTGATGGGCAAGCTAAATACTGATGCTTATCACTTCTAGTTATCTATGTACATAGTTGGGACGAGTTTTCAAAGATCTTCCTTCACGCTTTTCAGGAATATGATTAAGAAAAGGTATGTGATCAGTTAGAATAATTGTGTAGGATGAAAGGTGAAACTTTGGATCATTTTTACATTACATTTAAATTAACTTTAATGAAATTTAGGTCCACAGATTTCCCCCCTCAATTCCAATTAATTGGATGGTTCATACATTTAGTGTCTATGTCCTGTGATAATTATAAAGAACCAGAAAGCATATCTATTGCTGATAAAGAATCAATTGCTCAAAATGACAACGTTGATCCTCTACAAATTGAAATTGCAAATACTTATAATAATAATAAAAACACACATTCTATTAGCGGAAATCAACAACAAATAAATCATTCAGAGAATGTAAGCAGCCGACAGTATGTCGCAATTACTCTAGAGTGTTATTTTGCTGATACTAAACCACAAGTTATGGAGCAGCCTAGAAACAATTTGCAGATCAATCAAATGCCTGAAAAATCTGATCAACAATCTGAAATTGGAAACAATGCAAAAATGGAATAATCTGAAATGTCTATTTTGGATAATGAACAAAATTTTTCAAGCGGGGAAATTATATAAATTAAAATTCTCATTTTTCCCTCTATCCAAAGATTTTTGATAATTTCAATTCATTAAATAATTCTTCAACAATATCTTTTTACACCAATGTAATTTTAGAAAATAGAGAAGTTGTCATTAATGATGAATTGCTAGTTAATTCTTTTTTTGGATGGAGAAAACTTAATTATCCATACTCTCAGCAATCATGAAAATTCTTTTCATGCATGTAATTTTTTGTTTGGTTCTGATTCACCTTATTCGGACAAAAAAGATACTAATGAAATTATTCATGATGATGAATTGAAAACTGAAAATACTAAACTTTATTTCTTTTTTTCTTCAAAAATGGTTTTAGCTAACTCTCATTTTCTCAATTCCTTAAGTGAATCTATTTTTGAAGATGAAAAGAATATTAGTTTAAATATTTCAGTTAATTCTCAATCATTCAATCATCATAGTGATTTCGGTAGTCATGACTCCATTTTAAATTATGATTCATGCAATGATGAGATAGCCTTTTTAAATCATAATCTTGAAATTTTCTCATCACTACAAGTGAATGCAAACAATGATTTTAAATTCATAAATTTTGTTGACACTTGCGGGAAGGAATTTTTTCGAAATGAATCTCAGTCGTGTTGTACTATTATTTGCAACATTAATATAAAGTTTAATTCGCTTTTTTTTTCATTTTTCTCACTTTGAATTTATGTTTCTTTTAAATCTCATTTTTAAATTTCTAAACACATTGTACTGGAACTTTGAGCATTCAAAAATCTAGATACTCGTCAAGTGCATTAATAAGCTTGTATGAAAATAAATTCCCAAACTTCGAGCATGAACATCAGCTACTAATTGTGAAATTTTATTTGATGATCATGTTTGGTCAATTTATGTCTAGTTTTCAAATACAGATTCAAGCACTTGAGAGTGCATCATTACATCCTAGCCAACAATATGATTATTTTATAAATCTTCTACATTTCTACTAACACTTAATTGATTCATTTGAAGAGAATATTTATTTTCATGCCCTTTCTTTTGCACATGATACACGAGCCTCATCATTTGGAGATCCATCATTTGAAGATGTGTTTTATAGTTTAGGTTCCTTTCAATCATTAGTAGTACATGTTGATTTTTATGATCCTGTAGGCATATGGTTGGAATAATTTCAATGTATGAATTTTGTAAATAAATTTACTATGCCAATTTTTTATGTAAATAGTACGTTGAGTTTTCATTTTAATAATTTAGTTGCAGTTTTATTTTTGTTGATTTTTGACATTTTCATTAGTGCAGAAAAACCCTAAGAGAATGGCTTCATTGGAAGTATGAGTATACTTAGCCATATTATTTCTCAGTCAGTTAGATTAGGAATATAATTAGTTTACTTATATTTCCTTTTGCTATTTTTATTTATTTCAATATTGCTGATTTTTAATAAACAGGTAATGAAGCCCAAACATTTACCTTAATATTCACTTGATGTTTGGTAAAGAGTGGTTTACAGCATATTTACCATCTTGTATTTTTAGATCATTTTCATTATTATGGTGCATTTGTTTATTTTGCTCCTTTGCAACTAGGCACTTTTGAAATAATAATTTCTCAAACATGGCTAAGTGATCTCATTCACCACTCTTGTTCTTCAATATGAAGTGGATATAAATGAATGGATCATTACTTAGTATTTAATTAGATTGAATAATGAGATGATTTTGAACATATGTAAAATTGAATATAATTCGCGGGTCAATGTCAAGATATATAAGGTAAATTTACAATCAGACTCTTCCAGGTATTGATCAGGTGCTAAGTGTTAAAGCTCAAAACGTAAAGTACTCAAAATCAAATGGAAACCGAACGATAGCGAAGATCTCATCGCCAGGAATCCGACGCAATTCGTTTCATCGAAAACCAACTCTGGATGATGAACATAGAGCATGATGTTCATTTTCCTAAACAGCTACAAAATTTGCAGAAGTGACACGTTGGTGACATGGCAACCTAGTCAGAAAATTTAAATATATTCTGGGAATATTATTCAGTTTTCCTAATCACATTGTGGCAAGTGTCACTGTAGGATTCGCCATAAAGTTTGGAAGGTGAATTTTTTTTATCTAAGGTCAAATTTTCATATATATTATGGAGGTCCTTTTTTTTAATGTGGTTGAAATAGTCCAACCAGAGGCGGACACGTGTTGCAGCCAGGGACCGCCGCGTGTCCCCTCTGGTGGACCAAGGTCAAAGTCCGAATATATTATCAATGGTTGAATTGTATGCCATGGTTGATATTCTGATATCCAAGGTTGAAACATATATTATATGGTGTTTAAACTATATATATATATATATATATTGGGCGGATTTAATATTATGTGGCGCATTTATTTTATCAAAGGTCGGATTTAATGGTAAGTCCGAATTAATTACATATCAAAGGTTGGAATCATAGGTTATGTATTTGGGTGACAAAAGAATTATACACAAGTTAGACGGAGGTCGAGACTCGACCCCGCGACCTCCCCCATGCAACTGGTCCTCAATACCAATAGACCAAGACATGTTTCTTAATAGGTATGGGCCTCGACTTATACTAATTTTCAAATAGTTAATCCAGCGGGGGAATAGAGGGGGCTAGCCCCCTCCCCACATGACCTTTCCACTACGACCTAAGGCGAAGGCGATTTTTTATGCACGGGGTTAAAAATTAATGTGGGTTTAATTACCATAATCCTTGTTTAAGTCGCGCTAATCCTATTTTTAAATGGGATTTGATTAGAGTGTGATTTGCGCCTAAACTGCGACTTATCTCAACGTTAATCCAAGATTATCATTAATTAAACCAGAGTTTAATATGGCGGCAAAAATGGCGGAGCCCCCAAATTCGGAAATGCCCCGAAATTTAGCGGCCTTAACTGGAGTTTGCTCCAGTTTTAGTGGAGTTTTCTTAGGCCAAACTGTTCAGGCCATAAATTTTACACAATTCGACCAAATTGGGAGAAAGAAGAGTCTATTCTGGATGATTTGGACATTTTGAACACATTAAAGTAGGTTTCGGGAGCAGCGGATGATTGTAAACAACATTTTTTGCACATTTGATCTAATACAAAGGCCTAAGCCATGGAAGTTGGACCAAGGAGATGTAGCCCAGGAGGGGTGAACTCCTTCATCAAAACATTGTGTTAATGGACCATTTGATGGCTTATTGTACATTTTATTGTTGCTTTTCAGCATTATGTTATAATTTTTTTATGCTCATGAATTTAACAAGAAACTCAATTAATTTCCCTGTTTAACACTCACAAACACCTCAAGAAACCTATGCACATGAAGTAAGTGATCAGCAAAAAATTTTTAATTCTGAAGATGAAATTAGCACAGCAAAGCTAACATTCAAATTCATATCAAGGTGGTATCAGAGCCTGGTTGAAAGTTTATTTGCTTGATTTTCTTGTTTTTCGTGCAAGTAAGGTTTTAATGGTTATAAATTTGTGATGCTTACAAGGTTGAAGTTGCAGAGAGGAGAAGGGAAACTATTGATTGCAAGTCCTGAGATTAGGACCAGAAGAAGGAGATCCATAACAGCACCATCTCCACCCAAAGTTTCACTCATAGCTGCACTTGAAGCACCTCAAGTTTTATCTCTAGATGAGATTGAAGAGGTACAAGTTGCACTAGAAGCTCAACTTGAATCCATAGCCATCATGTCAGGTTTTGGAGAGACTGAAGGTCTTTTAGAAGAAGAAGCATATAAGAATGCTTTCTATAAACTAACTGAGAGGGTTATGATCCTCATTAAAGAGAAGGACACCATGATCACTGGAGAGAATTCTAAGTCTCCACATGGAAAGGGAACCTCGGAAGACAAGAAGGATGAATATAAGGGTTCAAAGGGAAGTGGAGGAAAGCCTCCTCCATCTCCACCATATTCATCATCATCCTCATCATCACAATCATCATCATCTTCCACTTCCACAGCCAAAACTACCCATACTCACTCAAAACCACAAAAGGAAAATCTCCCTTACTCAAACTTGATGTCAAATTTGAGCTTCCAAAATATAATGGCGAGGTAAATGTAGAGAGGTTGGATAATTGGATTCGTTAATTGGATGTTTATTTCATAATTCAGAACCTTCATGAAGATGACATAAATATTCAATTGGCTTCACCTTGAGGATGGAAGGATCTGCACTTGTATGGTGGGAAGCAAGTACGCAAGAAGAGATTAAAAACCACGGTAATATCACAATATATTGGTCAAGTTTTATTGCTACCATAAAAAGGAAATATTATCCTCTAGCTTACATGCAAAAATCCATTATGGACTCGCAAAATTTTAGACAATTGAAAGGGAAAAGTGTGCAAGATTACACTCATGAATTTAGGAGAAGAGCTCTTATTTTGGGTATTAATTTATATTCTCAAGAAACTTTGTTAAATTATATTGGGGGTTTGCACATTTACCTTAGGCGCACTCTTCTAATGTTCAATCCCACAAAATTAGATGAGTTTTGAGTTCAAGCCACACATATAGAAGCAAGATCAAAACAGAATATAGATGAGAAAAGTGATTGTGAGGGTAAAGGAAAGGGCAAGTTTAATGGAAGAGGAAAGAGAAATAGCTCTATCAAAAGAGAGAAAGAGAAACTCACATGTAAACATTGTTCGAATAATGGCCATGATTAATACCATTATTAGCAACTTCATCTAGAGTTGAAGCCAAACAAACTGAAATCCAAAGAGAAGGGGAAAACTGTTGCAATAATTGAACATGACTTAGGTTCAGATTCAAGAAATGAAACCAAGATTACAGCAATGGGTTTGAAAGGTAAGAACATAGAAAGCACTAGTTATTCAAGTTGTTCCAATGTAACTCAAGATGAAGATACGAGAATTAAACTTTTCCATATTAGAGTCATTTCTAAACATACCAAGATAGACACATTATTTGATCGTGGTTCTCAAGCTAATTTGATATCCGAAGACTTAGTTAAGGAGCTAAACATTGAAATTGTTATACATCCAAGACCTTATATTTTAGCGTGGATATGAAAGAATGAAAATTTGTAGGTAACAAGGAAGTGCATACTAAGGTTTGCCATCAACTCAAACTTTCTTGATGAAGTTGAACTTGATGTGGTGTCGCTTGAGATTTCAGATATTGTTTTGGGAAGTCCATATCTTTATGATAGGAAATAAGTATTTCATATCCATGAGAATAAGTATCACTCATTTAAAGATGGAATTGAGTACATAGAAAGATCGCATAAGAAGAAGACAAGTTTGTCTCATATACATGTAGGAGAAATGAAGAGAATAGTGAATGCAAGTCAAAATTTGACTTTGTTAATGATCAAACATAGAGATGTTTTGTACGATGCATTTCAAAAAGATGCATCGAATGAACAAGTTGATTCCATTAAAGTTTATTATGCTTGTAATGAGATGTTTCAGGACTCTAACAGGTTGCCTTTGAAAGGAGTTAAACAAGATGTTACAAATTTGCAGTTGTCAACATCAGTGTTGAGCAGTGTTGGAAACAAGATACCGATGCAAGAGAATGCAAATGTCAAAGAGAAAGTGACAAAGAAATTTGAAAAAGAAGGCATGGGTTCCACAAGTGCTTGTTTTTGGTTTCCAAACTTTACATGGCAATGGCGAAAATAATTGTTTAAGAGTCTACGCAAGTACAAAGCAAGATCAGTTAAGAATCGCCATGAAGACAGTGTGCGAGGTGAGACAGTTTTTAAGTTTACTTTGATTGATGACCAAGGTGGGCACAAGTTTGTTTCTACAAGAACAGTTTTCTACTCTGCAAATTCAAGTAAATTACAGCATGATGGTGTCTACAACAACAAGATAGGGTTTCAAGATTCAAGGAAAAAGCTTAGTTTTGTGAAAATCTCAATTTAATGAAAATGGGAAAATTTTAGTGGATTCAGACTGGAAGGGTGAGGTAATTGTACCCTCATCCACATGATCAGTAATCAAAGAGATTCTGGGGTCCAAAAGGCTTCTAGTGGGGAGGAATAATCAGGTGCTCAGTGTTAAAGCTCAAAAATGAAAGTACTCAAAATTGAATGGGAACTGAATGACAGCGAAGACCTCGTCGCCAGAAATCTGGCGCAATTCATTTGATCGAAAACCGACTCTGAATGAGGAAGATAGCGCCTATTGTTCGTTTTCCTAAACAGCTAAAAAATTTGCAAAAGTGACAGGTTGGTGACATGGTAGCCTAATCAGCAAATTTAAATATATTCTAGGAATATTCTTTAGTTTTCCCAAGCACACTGTGACAAGTGTCACTACAGGATTCGTCGAAAAGTTTGGAAGGTGAATTTTTTTTTTTAATCCAAGGTCAAATTTTCATATATATTACACAAGTTCATTTTTTTTAAAGTGGCTGAAATAGTCCAACCAAAGGCGAACACGTGGTGCAGCCAGGGGATGCCACGTGCCCCCTCTGGTGGACCAAGGTCAAAGTCTGAATACATTATCAATGGTCAAACTATATGCCATGGTTGAAATTTCAATATCCAAGGTTGAACCATATATTATATGGTATTTAAACTATATATATATATATATATGGTATTTAAACTATATATATATATATATATATATATATATATATTATATGGTATTTAAACTATATATATATATATATATATTGGGCATATTTAATATTATTTGGCGCATTTATTTTATCAAAGGTTAGATTTAATGGTAAGTTTGAATTAATTACATATCAAAGTTCGGAATCATAGGTTATGTATTCGAGTGGCAAAAGTATTATACACAGGTTGGGTGGAGGTCGAGGCTCGACCCCTCGACCTCCCCCATGCAATGAGCCCTCAATACCAACAGACCACAATATGTTTCTTAATAGGTATGGGCCGCGACTTATAGTTATTTTCAAATGGTTCATCCAGCAGGGGAATGGAGGGGGCCAGCCCCCTCCCCACATGACCTTTCCACTACGACCAAAGGCGGAGGCGATTGTTTATGCGCAGGGTTAAAAATTAATGCGGTTTTAACTACCCATAATCCTTGTTTAAGTCGCATTAATCCTATTTTTAAATGGGATTTGATTAGATCATGTTTTGCGCCTAAACTACGGCTTATCTCAACGTTAATCCAAGTTTATCATTAATTAACTCAAAGTTTAATATGGTGGAAAAACTAGCAGAACCCCAAAATTCGACAATGCCCCCAAATTTAGCGCCCTTAACTAAAGTTTGCTCCATTTTTAGTGGAGATTTCTTAGGCCACACTGTTTAGGCCATAACGTTTGCAAAATTCGACCAAATTGGGAGCAAGAAGAGTCTATTATTGATGATTTGGACATTCTGAACACATTGAAGTAGGCTTCAGGAGCAGTAGATGATTGTAAACAACACTTTTCGCACATTTGAGCTAATGCAGAGGCCCAAGCCATGGAAGTTGGACCAAGGAGATGTAGCCCGGGAGGGCTAAACTCCTTCATCAAAACACTATGTTAGTGGATCATTTGATGGTTTGTTGTACATTTAATCGTTGTTGTTCAACGTTATGTTATAATGTTTTTATGCTCATTAATTTAACATGAAACTGATTTCATTTACCTGATTAACACTAAAACACCTCAAGAAACCTATGCACATGAATTAAGTGATAAACAAATTATTTATAATTTTGAAGATGAAATTAGCACAATAAAACTAACATTCAAATTCATATCAGGTATGCATTGACATGTTCATCTTCATCTATTGTTTAAAATAAATTTCGTAGTTTATTTCTTCTTTTTGAATGTCTTGATTAGCTTGATTTGGAGACTTTCTTTTTACAAGCAAAACTAATTAGATTTAGAAATAAGTGGGAAACTAGTCATTTATAATCTACAACATGTTTAGGGAAGTATTTTCTTTCTCATTAGAAATACTTCTAATTTTAGCTTTGTATAAATGCTTCTATTTATTTTTCTTTACAAATTCGGGAGATGAGAAAATAATCATTTTTCATTTCTCCCTTATGCAGTTGTAATTGAATGATTGGATTGTTCTTGTTTAGATTTCTCATGGGCCTGTAGCTTCCTACATTTCAAATAATTAATCAAAGAGCCTACAAGCAAAGGAAAACCACAAAATATTGTAGAAAATACTCTCATCTGTGATTTTACCTTTCCCTATTTTGAATCATTCATTGGTTGATTTGAAATGAACCATTGCATCACACTCATTCATCTTGTTACCCCTTTATTCACATTTCCTTCTCCCGAGATTATTCAGAGCCTTTATATTGTAAATCTCGGAATCTCGGTCCTCTGCTTTTCATTTAATTTTTAAGAGAATAATCTTTCCGACATATTTTCTTCATGAATTCGAACTTGCAGGTTTCTTAGACTCTCGAGTCTTTATTATATCGGAAATATTTAAAAAAAATTATGAAATTTATCATTCAAGAACCCAATACCTCGGATATACTTTTTAACGTAAACATTTTTTATCTCCCAAGATTTATAGCCCGACATCCACACAGCCTTTTCCTCAATTGTCATGACCATTACACTTAATGAGGAAAATGGCCCCAACTTCATTTTCTTCGCTTTGGTCTCATGATCTCAGAGACTCATATAATGATTTGATATACAAAATGGTTTCCAAAATTTTTTATACATCCCCCTCACTCATATTTATCGATCTCAAACTCCTTTTCTCAGAAGTTTATTTTACATATAATACAATATTTCTCTTCTGAGATTTATGTTTCCATCTATATTGAGCCTCTTAATTTCTAGGATTAGTGAGATATCGGACTAATGTAATTTTATTGGACTTTGTTCATTTCACCCACTATTTGACAATCTGACCCATCACTATTTTCACATGGAGTCTTCTTTGATTATCTTTGTATCTTCAGGTTGACTTTCATGTTACTCGGGTATTCGAGAGCTTGGATGCACTTTTAATTACAATATCTAATCACTCTAAAATTGGATGAGTTTCTCGGAGGGAAATTTCTGGGCAAACCGAAATTTTCTATGCTTAATCATTTGTGACAGATGAAAACACTTGCAAAAACAGGCCACATGTCCTCCTGAGGCTAGTAGAGCGAACCTGAGGCAACAAACAGATTGATCCTAACCTAAAAAACTGGATTCATTGGTCTGGGCCATTGTGTCCCGAATCCAGCGAATCAGACATGATTCTACCAGATTTGTGTCCAGTGGATCGTGTTCATATAGGACACATCATGTCTTGATCGTGTCCTGTACTGACACGATCGTTTCCCAATCCGACAGACACGACCGGTAGAGAAAACCCCTCCACGGCTTTTAAAAAGGTTGTTTGGCCTCTCCACTTTGTGCATGCCCATCTTTGTATTTGGCTTCTCATTTCTCACTTTGTGCATGCTTGAGGCAACTCTGCTTGGCCATAAACAGGGAACAAAAATTCTCTAGATGCATTAAAAAATCTACAACAAAAAATTTCAAACTTGCATCAGTGAAATGTGTGAACTAAAAACAGAGGCACAACCTATAAAACACCTCACTCACACATGGCGCGTGTCACTTTGAGAATCTAAACCTGCAAAAGTACATTCAATTGTCTTTATTTTCAATGAGAAAAATAGACCCTCTGAATAGAGTACTATTAGTCTTTTCAACATAGACATAGGTTGGAGTTACTAGAATACCAATTGCACATCATTAAGCAGAAGAAAATCCGTCATTATTTTCAGGACGCGTGACCCCATGTGTATCAATGTATCATGTATCTTAAATCTTTGTAAAACTTACATCTAGATGAAGATCTATGTTTGAATCAATGAATTTGTGTAAGAAATATCTAATTTTTAATATATATATATATATATATATATATATATATATATATATATATATATATATATATATATATATATATATATATATATATATATATATATATATAACGTGTCCGGGCGTGTCCTATTCCGGGGGTCATCGTGTCTTGAATCTGAGATTTGAATCCGCGTGCCCATCGTGTCTCGTGTCCCCGTGTCAGGTGACTTAGGTTGTAGGAGAGGGGAATACGTCAGATCTGAGGTATTTGGGGGAATCTTCGTAATTTTTCTTGTTGCACATCTAGAATTTTGTAATGGATAGAAAGTTGAGTTGGAGAGAGATATAGCATTTATTTTTTGGAGAGGAAGGATTGTTTTCCAGTATTGTAAGAAATTTATCCAAGGATTTGAAGCTGCTCAAGGACTGCAAATTCTTGTAATGATATTTTGGTATGCTTTTAATTAATTTTCATTTCATGTGCAGTATTGCCTAAGATGTAAATTAATCATTTTTGTATCATAATTTTTGTATTTTATTTTAATTCTTATTCTAAATAGTGTATTACATTTTGATAATTGAACACTATTTTTGTATCGATTTGTTTTATGCTATTGAATTTATGTAGGAGCTATCTCTGAAGAACATAACAGAATTAGAATTAATATGAATTCATTGAGATGGGAATGTATTACGCATTAACTATTTATTATTTAATACATTCCCATTTTGTTTTCTATTTCATTAATTGAAAGAACTACTTTAATTGATGAAAATTTTATAATGAATTCAATCATATAAACAGTCATCTTCCCCTGGTTACTTAGTCCATCTACTCTTGAATTTAGAGAGGGCTGTCATTTTCCCAATTCGAGATAAAATTAGTCTTACCTGAATATTAGAGTAGATTTTCATTTAGATTAAATTTTGTATTTTAGAAGTCCCCTCACATGGGGAGAACTTAGTTGTGGTTTGGTTGAGCGATAGAGTCAGCTTAAGAATCGCTTTCCTGCAAGAGGGCAGATCTTATTTATCTCTTTCTATTGGAAAGTAATAGACATATTATAAGTCAGCATAGAGAGAGAGAGAGAGGGTAACTGGACCCAATTGAACCAGTCAAAACCACTAAATCAAACGGATAAGAGCTTAATTGGAGCTCTGACAGGGTGGTCTCCTTTACATGTTGATAAGGTCATTTTTTTCCATCAACACATGGAAAATCACGAACAAGAATGTACCCCTAGGACAATAATTCACCATACTTCACAATAATCGTATCAAAAATCCCTCACAAAGACAAGATTAGCAAATTCACATTAGCATTAGGGCAGCTACACCAACTTCATGAACGAAAATATTCCATAGATCATTAAATGAGACAAAGTACAAGATAAACATGCAAAATAGTACTCACAAGTATAGTGAAAGTATTTCAATCATCAGAGTGCAAGAAAATCAAAGCTCTAAGACAAGACTTAAGCACTTTAAAAGATCGAAATGCATTAAGAAAAAAATACATTCATCAAAAGGCTATAGGGAAATTCCCGGGAGAAACAATGATCCAAATCCAAGTGATGATCAAATTAAATGATCATCACATCAATATGTATCCTCCCTGAGGGGATCAATTTTCCTAAGAAGGCATAATAATTCCCCTACAAATAAAAAATAGCATCCCTTGGTTACAAGCTTGCCAAGATAGCTCCATATTACAATAATAAGCCTCTCAAGAGGGAAACATAATAGATACAATAGGTCGAAGGGAAATTTAAGAGGCCTAATGGAGTCCAATTTATGCCAAGATGAATAAATGATCTCTAAACATAATTATAAAGGGGATGGCCCCTTTATATCCAAGCAAACAACTTGTAGTGTCCCCAAGTGGCTATGAGGGTACAAAACATCCTCATGGGTCTCCAAATGGATCTAACAAGACTATATCCCATATGTAAGGGCTAGAAGAATGTTGCAAGCCCTCCCATTGTCTCCCGAGGTGAGACACATCCTTATATCAGCCCTGGATCAACTGTCAAGTGTGTAGTGCAAGAGTGGAGCCAACTGGGCTAGGTGGTCCAGGTGCATCATCATCGTTCAAAAGGTGGAACACGAGCAAGCAATAGATTGAACTGAAAGATCCCATGAAGTGGAAATCTTCTCTGATATATGGTGGAGACCTGTGGCTCTCAACGCTCACCCTACAAATGCCAATATGACCCTCTAGAAGGATTGGACCCCATATAGGGAGACCAAGCCCAAGACGAAGACCAATTGTTAATCTTGTATAAGATCCAATGCGTCCCCTCACCTTCCAATAGAACAAATCATTAGTGTAATTGAATAAATAGGCTCACAAATCATGGAACTAGGTGGACACTTCATGGTGGCATGCCCTTCCATAGTGGGTTGTAGAACATACAAGTGTATCAAAGTTCAAGAAGAAGGTTAACCAAGGACCCTATTAGGTGGTTTCAGCCTCCAAGGGGGTGACATGCCCATGGTACATTCATCACATGGTAGGTGGCATGTGATATATTGATGGAACGGAATGGGGCATCAGGGGAAGGCTCCAAGCTACATTCATAGTATCAAAAATTGGTCGGTTCATAGGATGACTGGGTCAAACAAGTAGAAAACTTGGTTTGGGGTTGCCTTTCACCCAAAACCCTAGTCCAACCGGTGCTAATGAGCCAGTTTAGAATGGAACCGACCGATTTATGGTCAACTTGGTCAATTTTGTCCTAAACCGGTCGGTTAGCTGCCAAGGCTGTGGAGAACCCCACCGAGCACGGTTTAGGAAGGTTTCGAGTGGTTTTGGGGGGAAAACAAGCGTTGTTTCCCTCCAAAAACACCCACTCCAATCTTTTAAAAGGAGGTTACCCCTCTCATTTGTCTCACACATCTCATTTGGAGCTTTTGTGAGTTTGATTGGGAGGTTGGAGAGTGTTGAGTTTTTGCTGGAGTAGTGGAACAATAGAGAGTTTGAGCTAAGTAGTAGCCATCATGCCTCTAAAATCCAAGGATACTGCATGGGCTCATTGTGATATGATTGATGGAAAAATGATCTGCAAATATTGCCAAAAATATATTGCAAGCGGGGGTATTTACAGGTTCAAGCAAGACTTGGTTGGGATGGGAGGCCATGTAAATCCATGTGGAGCACCAAATGAAGTAATAGGGCATATTAGGGTAGAATAGCTTTAGAAGTATGAGACTCAAATCACTAAACCAATAGATAATTTTGTGACTCGAGCAGTTGCAAATTTTGGAAGTCGAGACTCAACCAACTGAGTTTAATCATGATGAGAAATTTCAAGTGATAATGTTGATCACTAATATCATACATGTAGATTTGTAGTAGGTCAATGGCCCCATAGTTTGTACGCTTTGTTTTTGAACTCTAGAGGTCATTTAGAGCCTCATTTCTTATGTATTTTGTCGATGATATGTATTGCACTCGATGCAATTTCGATATATTCACCTTTAAATGGTATATAAATTAGCAAACTTTGCATATTTTGTCTCTATTGGCTTGGAATCATGGTTGAAAATCTTAAAAATATTTCTTTTAATTAAAAAATAATTATTTAATGTATTTTTTTTAAAACCGGTTCATTGAGATTTGACCAATCTCGATTTCACCAATTCCGATTCGAAACCCGGTTCATTAGGTCTACCGGTCCAGTCACCAATTTCAGTTTTTAATACTATGGCCACATGCCAGAGTACAAGGGTACCCATAATAAGGGAATCCCACACTTGGGTGTATGAATGTAGGAGGAAGCAATCGTAATACATGAGTTTCCTTGACCTTTGTTTTTCCACCCTTCTTCATATGTCTTTTGTTTTTTTTTTGTTTTTTTCTTTTGAAATTACTCGTAGCTCGAGGGGATGAGAGCATGATGTGTGGGATATAGCAATGAATACCTCCTTAAGGTGGGGCATTTCCTTGCCCACCAGGTGTTGGTACAATCATGGGTTCCTAAATGATGTAAGGGGCCAATGTGAGGGGCCCTAGGAACCTAGGTGATGGCCATGATGAAAGGGATAGAGCTCATGTTTAGTTTTTTCCCAAGTGCTAAATTTGTATTTCTCGGCCATATTTTTCATTTTATTGTATGTTTCCTGTTGAGAGTGGCCAAATTATGATTTTTATTTTCTTTTAGTTGCATCGACCTTTGGGGCATCATTCCAGGACCAACCCAGAGTGTGGACAAGGGGAAGGGGAGGCTAACTCCTTGTGGACCCAATCGAAAAATGTGGACCCGGATGGGAAATATGGTGAATGGGGTTATAATGAGTGGAGGGGAGTGATGTATATGGTGTTGGGAAGTGGGATGACGTAACCAAAATTGGGGTTTCCCATGCAGCGCTACCCTTAAAGCTAATAGCCAATAAAGGAGGTCCCATGAGACTAGGATACAAGGCTAACCATCAAATTGGACAGAGGAGAGAAGAGAACAAACCAAGCCCACTCTTTTCATCGAATCCCCCCACTAATCCATGTCCAAAAGTGTATATGATAAGTAAACAAAAATACCCAACTAAACAATTAAAATTCATACCTTCGGGATTGGAAGGTCGACCTTCAAACATACGATCATAACAGATGGGCAAGGGAGCATATGGGGCGTAGAAGGTGGTGGAGATCGTGGCACATCGAGTTATCTAGTGGCTGCAAGGGGTTGTTGGCTTTTCGTTGAGGACCATATAGGAGAAAAATTTTCTCCTGTGGATACCACCAATGGGTGGTAGGTAACATTTGGCTCCAATTGGAATATGATCTCTCAGAAGAGTGCACAAACGTACTTGAATGGGGAGGTCATGAGAACACCATGAATCTCTTGGAACCGGATACCTGTTATCTGCACATATTAAAGATCAAACACATGGTGCAGCATGTTTTTATGGTGTCTTATGATCACCCATGCTTAATATTAGGGCAGAAAACCAACGACAAATAAAATTCATTCTAAATGAAATTTTTAATCTAAATGCAATTATTCTAGCATGATAATATCATATTATGTTAGGTTTAATGAGAAAATCACCATGCAATTCATCATACCCTAACATGAATATGATACAATGTTAAGTGTCAAGAAAAGGGGTGATGTGACTCAATTTGACCGATTGTAGCCAAAGTATGTCGTTAAGTTTGGTAATGTAAAAATAATCTTCTCCAACCTTTCCATAAATCTTGACAGGTATAGGGCTTTTATCTACCAATACCACATCCCCAACCTTATATATCTTTTTGGGCTTCCATTTCTTACTTTTCTTGTGATTATGCCTTTTAAGGATACAGACCTCTTGAGAAGGGAGAATAGGGGATGGTTTCTCGGTCTCATGGATCTTATAATAAGGGATGAGCCCTGGTTTTACCATGTGAGAAGGGTACGTGGGTTCTCTATATAGGGTAAAGGGATTTCCATCAGACTAAGGAATGGTGACATAAGATAAGTCCATTTGGAGTTGCCCACCCACAGTATCACCCCATTTCCTAGAAAATAGCATCCCCCATACATCGGGAATATCTATGACTACGACATCCATGAGCAGTGATATGTTGGGATTCATAACTAAGGAAACCTTTAGATCCTTTATGAGGCCTTCTACTTCATTAAGATTGGAGTTGAAACCACAGGCTGCCTTATATTCACGGGTAATGTTAAGATTTAGTTGCTTCATGACTTTTAATGGTATTATATTTGCAAAAGCCCCTGAATCTAGTGT
>CM076580.1:1554203142-1554418974 GCA_034641835.2 Pinus albicaulis | reverse complement strand
GATTCTGTGCTACATTTCTGAAGACGCAGAGTGCTATGTTCAAGTTATTTCATCTTTAATGAAGCAGACAGTGTCGTTTTGAAAGCGTTGATTTAATTTGGAGTTGAATTCCGTCAGGTGGTAGAGGGCCCCTGCCTCTTGCACGGATTTATTTGCATAAATTAGATAAGTATTCTAGCTGCCTTTACGTTTCTTTTGAAGTTGAATTAGTAGTTGTTTTAATTAGCTACTATAGTTCTACTCATTCTAACTCTTCCTGAGAATAATCTCCTCGAATTATAATGATGAATGGGAAATGGCTATATTATTGTAGGAATTGAAGTTGAATTCGTAATTTTTTAATTAGCTACTGTAGTTATACTCATTCTAGCTCTTCCACAAGAAGAAAATCTTCCAAAAGATTATAATGATGAATGGGAAATGGCTATAGTATTGTAGGAATTGAAGTTGAATTCGTAATTGTTTAATTAGCTACTGTAGTTATACTCATTCTAGCTCTTCCACAAGAAGAATCTCTTCCAAAATATTATAATGATGAATGGGAAATAGCTATAGTATCGTAGATTTAGTTGTAATTTTGTTTGTTCACTATCACAGTTACACTTGTTCTAATCACTCTTCCACAAGAAGAAACTCTTCCAAGAAATCCTTAAGGAGTCCAAGGCATAACGGTGATAATGAATGTTTTAGTTGTGTGTTTGTACTAAGTATTATTGCTGTTCTTGCTCTTAAACGTTTGCCCAAAATATCATAATGTCGAGTAGGAGATGGCCATGATATCTTAGATTTTCATTGTTTTCAGTCTATTTTCTTGCATTTTCACTCAATTACACAGTCAAAATTGTTCTAAAATCTCTTCCAAAAGAAGGAAATCTTCCAAAATATCAATAATAATGGACAAAAAGACTGTATAATCCATATAATAATGCATGGTAGCTTAGTTAGAATGCTCCAGAGTTTAATTGCACTTAACTCATGTTCAGTTACTTTGTTTTGAGTTTGATGATGACTTGTAGTTCAACATTGTTTTAGATTAATGACATCTTAAGTTCATTCTTAGATTAATTCATTGCATTGCATTCCATATTCAGATTGTCATTCACTGCACATTAGATTACTTCAGTTGTTAAGATTAACAAAACATCCTTCATTATTCACAAATCTCTTCTTGTTCTAAAATCCATAATTGACTCACCACCATAAGAACAGAAGACAACATCATTTTAAGGCCTGAAGTACCTCTGCAATTTCATATATAGCAGACTCCCTCCTTCAAAACTACTTTCAAAAGAAACTAATAACTTTGGAGTAACATCACAGTGACATACTAAGTGCAGATATGGCAGATAAGTTAGAACTAGTCCGAAATGAATGGTATCTAATGGTTTTGACTCAAATATGTTCAGAATTTCTAATCAAGGAAAAATGTTGCATCATTATGAAATTAGTTGTTTATTTGTTTAGTTAGAAGATTTGCATACTTAGTGATCATTTCTCAAGTTGAGTTTATGTTTTGAATCATTTCTTTAGAAGTCATTATCAAGCTTTGTTTTTGCTAATCTTAGTTTAGATTTGATTTTTGCTTTAATTATTGCAATACGCATTTACCATTTGACATCCAACCAATAGGCTTCACCTCTTTGTTTTCAATCATTAGGTCCTTTCCATTAGCTTTCTAGTCTTCATTATCCTATTGAACCTCTGTAAGTATCTCAAAGACCAAAAACATCATAAATCATCACAAAAGACCAAAAACATCACAAAACACTACACACAACGCATTAGGAAACAAGCACCTAGGTACATACAGTACACTTCACTTCAGCAGTTTACAAATCCTGGTTGACAATTAAATGAGCTCAATTTAGGAGACTAGATTGAGACCAAACACGGAGAACCCAAAACATGGTTAAAGAGCTTGCCTCCAAATAGCATCCACAACATCCCAGAACTATATCAAGTCTTCACAAACAGGTGGGAATTCCGAAAGAACCCCATTCAAATCCTGTCAGAATATAACAATCTAAAACGGGAAAATGGGGAAAGTGTCCATGCATACTGCACTAGGTTCAACAGTGTGTATAATGCCCTCCCACCTCACTTAAAACCCCCACTTGGTTCAGCCTTGGAAAAATTCCCTGAGGGTTTTGATCCAGACATGACATATCAGCTAAGAGACAAGGATCCCCCTACTCTAGAGGAAATGCAACAAGTAGCCATAAAAGAAGAAGAAAACTTAGCAGAAAAAAGAGTTAGGACTAGATCAGAAAGAAAAGTCACATATAGAGATGAGGTCGCTACTTCATCTCCTTCCCTAGATCCTAGAATAGATGATTTAGTCAAAACCATGGCCAAAATGTGGCAAAAGATAAATGAAAGGGCCCCTATTAGGGAGAATCAGCCAAACCCTCCAAACAGAAACGAGAACCAAAATTTTAGGAGGGAACAAACTCAAAATAGACCAAGGGAAAATGACCAACAAATTAGGCCACCATTTAATGAAAATTATGTGGAAGAAGATGATAGGGATACACAACCCATTGATGAAAGTCATTTGAACCTCATAGGGTCTGATAATGAGAGTGAGGTGTATCTCACAGAAGAAGAACAATCATTCTTCTCTCCGAATCAGGACGAAACCAACTATGAAGATCCCGAGGATCTTGCCATAGATTTCCAAAATGCTATAATAGAAGCTCACAGGCAGTATGACCTTAGAAGTAGGAAAAGTCAAGACAAATCCAAGAAAGGTAGCTCAGACACTGCTAAAACCCCTGATACCGTCCTTAAGAGAGCAGTCAACAACAACAAAATCATAGTCGGGAAAAATGAACAAAACAAAGATAGATTTACCCAAACTAACCTTGATTCACATACTCCTAGTACTTCCACAAAAATTCTCGAGGTGGCTGTGGTAAAAAAAATCTTGAAACAGACCCAGCAAACTTAGAACATAAAGAAGGTCATGGTTGAAAAAACTGAAACAAAAATATCTAAACTATAGCTACCTTTTATTTTTGAGGGCGAGATCGCCAAGATAAAGATCACCATGCCTCTTACCGAGCTTATCACCCAAAATTCTTACAAGTGCCAAGTGTTGAAAGTCTTGAATATGGGAAGTGATGCCAACACCCTTAATCTAGCTGATGACACCCCGGAAGTGTTGTTTGGTCCAAAAGTAGAAGGGAAATTCCAAGAGGGAACCACTCTTCCCTTTTACATCAGTTTAAATATCCACCACCATATCCTTCACAATGCCATGCTAGACTCCGGCGCCTCACATAATCTTATGCCAAAGGTTGTAATGGAAAGACTAGGCCTGGAGATCACTAGACCATACAAAGACTTCTATTCATTTGATTCGAGTAGAGTCAAGTGCCTAGGTTTGATCAAAGACCTGTGTTTCAGTCTGGCCCAAATACCTGTGAAAAAACTAATCATGGACATAGTAGTGGCAGACATTCCTCCCAAGTACGGAATGCTTCTATCCTGATCTTGGGGAGCTAAGCTCCAAGGGAATATTCAACTGGATATGTCTTTCGCCACCATTCCTGTGTTTGACCAAACAAGAATACTCTATCGAGAGTCACACATGAAATACATGATAAGTAGCCAAGAGAGGTCAGATAACATTCCAATGTACTCCGTGCATTCCGACCTAAACTCTTTTATTCTCTATACTGATGAAGACATTAAAGAACAATCTCAAGAAACTGAGGCAAATTTGGACCCACCACATCGACTGCCCCTAGTTCTCTATGATGAACTAGATACTCAAAACTACCATGATCATAAACAACTATGTCTTGAGGAAAGGAAGTATGTGCCTTCTGAAATAAGAATAGAGCAAGAAGCACAAACCATCATGTACTATCAAGCGAATTGCTCAAACCTCAGTCAAACATCAGCAGTGACCTTCGGAAACTTTTTCAGGGTAAAGGAATTAGAAGACTTACATATCCCAAACCTATTTGGAACTCAGGAGAAGGGAAGTTTAATGTTTCTACCATACCTCAAAGACCTACCATCACATAACTCTTCCACTGCAAATGAAACTTTGACTGTAGCCATAACAGCTCAAAATCCAGAAAAAATGCCTGATAAACTTCTTCTGAGTAGAGATGATAGCTGCAGTCCAAACATACCTGAGTTACTTGAATTGGCTCATATTCTATCTTTTTACCAAAAGCTTAGAAATGCTAGAATTAGCAATCACATGCAGAATACCATTTCATACAGGGAAAACTGAGGAAAACACTATGCCACCTTTTCAAGAAACAACTTCGACAAAAGGAAATATAACAGCCTGAACCAATCAGTAATAATCAGGGATAAAATAGCTGGTGATAGGGTCTGTTTTGATTTTAGAAACACTAGTGCACATTCCTATAACAGAAATTTTATTCTTCCTATTCAAAGCCATGATATCCCAATAAAAGGTGCTTTTAACCATATGTTTTTGCAAGATGATGTTTCAAGTTATAGTCAAAGAATTCCCTTGCAAAGTAGACAGCCCAAAGATTTTTTTCAGTATGCTGGAAGTAGTTCTAGTTTCAGGCTCAAAATCGCAAAACCACCGGATATCAAAAATATGCTCATAACAACCATGTTTCCAGTCCTGAATTTCTGCACTTTTGCATACCTTGATGATGTCATTATTTATTTCAAGAATAACCAAGAGTATATGCATTACTTAAGGAAGATGTACAGTAAAGAAAGGAGTGGGAATCAGAGATACAAAGAAGTACAGCAGGAAGATACTGGTTTGTTCAGAGATTCTTGCATGAATCACTATGTCATGTTGGAAAGAGAAAACTTTCCAAATTTCTCTTTTCAGGAGTTGAGTGGGCCAAGAATGATAGGAGATCCTTACAAGGATAAGATGCTTAAGTTTTGTCATTTCCAAGATTTCTGAGTGTGAAACATTTCATTCATTGTATATACCGCTCTTTGAAAAATAGATAAAACAAAAAGTCAAAAAACAATAAAATATACAAAAGAGGGCGGTTGAAAAATAGAAAAAAGGCCCCATGTTCCAAAATATAGTCCTTCAGAAAGCGCACAAGTCTAAATGCTGCTACTAGTACTCCAGTGTCTTGTTCAGCTATTTAGCCTAATCATAGCGGAAAATGTTTAAATTTATTTGCTAATAAGTTAGTGAGTGAAAAAGATGGTCAACATTGTGTAAGATTAAATTATCACAGAGAGTAGATTAGGAAAAGATATTGGTTCCACACGCCCAAAACAGAACCAAAGAGAAAAGCGGGATGAAAAACACATTGTACATCTTAGCCCCATTTTTCTAGATTTCGTTTTTGCAAAATAATATTTGTGTGCAGCTTGTCCTTTCATGCCGCAAATACATGACAAATCAAACTGTTCAACCCTGATTTGATCATTTTAAATTTCATGTTTTAGATTAGAGAATAAATACTGTCAAACAACTTAATCTTGACAGTTGAACTAGTTTAGGTAGAGTAATGAAAGAGTTCATCAGTTTAATCTGAACTCCCAACAGATATAAGTGTAGAATTAGATAGGTTCATTTTGCGAAAAGAAAAATATATATTGTCGAAAGGTTTCTTGTTCAAATGTTCCAAAAGGAAGAAAAAATGTTAGGAAAGACAGTGGGGTAGGTAGAAATATCATTGATGCTAATCATGTTGTCACTTTTCAGAAGTAGCATCAAAGAAGGGTGAAAATTTGCGCCAATGGGTAAGGCATTGGTCTTCATAAGCCAAAGATCTGAAATTCTGGACACCTCCTGAAAAGGAGCTTCCCTCCCCAAATGGAGCCACGGTTAGTCATCAATATTTTTTACTTGTTGGTGATGACTAGTTCTAACAACCAAGTTTTCCAACTGCTGATCTAAAAATTTGTCAAATTGCCAGCTGGGAAAAAAACCTATAAAATTATTTTCCCTTTTACCTTTCAGTCCGCCCATGATGAGATGAAACCTCATTATCAAATCCTACATTGCCTTAGCGATACTAGTCTTCCCATCAGCTCTAGAAATACAATCCAAATCTATTCAAACAGTCTCCCCTAAGTTAGGAAGTGGCACTTTAAGCCATTTCACCTTGGGCAAACTATCAAAGAGCCAAAAACCTCCATCTGCTATAGACCAGTCATAACAGACCTTCCTACTCTGCTAGTGAAGTTGGTTACAGCCCTAGGTCACGCCACTACTCCACCCCTAAGTCTCAGCAATCCATAGACCATAAGTCAAGTTGATTTTAGGATTTTTTACAGTGTTTGATGGCTCTTTCAAAGACAGAAACATACCAACATCTCAGAAGACAATTTTGAGCTCTACATGAGAAGACAACTGCTTCTCAATTTGAGCTCTACATGAGAAGACAGCTGCTTCTCAATATGATCTTGAGCCTGAGATACAGCTACAGAGCAAAGAGTTCTTCATCAAGCTCTTGCAACCTTATTCAAAGCCTGAAAGGACAGTTAAAGGAAGAAACAATACTATCAAGGGGCTGACGATATGAAATGGCTAAGAACCTCCTTCATCTATAAGCACAGGGTTTAAAGGCCTAAGAAGCTCCTTCATCTATAAGCAAAGGGTTTTGAGAGTGCCTCCTCCATCCATAAGCAGAAGGATAGGTCATTACACAGGCCAATGATGATGATCATGTTTCAAAGATTACTGATCTTCCTACTCATAAGGGAATGTTCTTCTGATTACTCATCATAAGTTGACAAATGAAAGTTTGAGTTTAGTTCTTCCCAAGAAAGGTATTGCAACTAGATACATTTGTTCAGTAAATGCAAGAAGGACTTTGGCATATTTTAGGTTCTGGAACTCATTGAAAGAAAAGTTTACATGCCACTGTCACAAAGGAAGGCAGTTTCCCTATAAAAACAAGTCAAAGCACTCTGTTGTTACATTTAAATAAAGGAAAAGATTTTAGAAGAAAATTCTTTTCTTATTAGACAGATAACAGTAAAAGCTCGGGCAAATATAACTGGGTCTCACCCACAGTCATAAAAAAAGCACCAGTTGGAGAAATGCACCTACAGTCACAAGATGGATTTGATTCGGTTTTTCTCTAGCAGACAGATATAGGTATATATAGAGCAGAAAAGGCCAAATCAAGTTTTGAAGGGGTAGGTCATCTCTTTGCAAATGGAAAAAGATGATCCATAAATCATTGGTGTATTATTAAGTGAATCTTCTATGATTGACAATGTCACCGAAAGGACAGCAGTGGCAGAAGTCATTTTTCAAATGTGTAAAATACAATGAATAGAGTTGGCCCTTGGAAAAGGTCACAACCATTACCACTGTTCAACTAAAATACACAGACCTTCTTCACCAATAGTTTTCAAAAGTAGGGGCCCTTCTTAACACATTCGAAGTCACTTTGTTTCTTTTCAAATAGACAAAGGCAGTGGTGTAAAGTGAGAAATCTTTCAAACCCTCTCAAATCAAGCTCAAAGGCGCATTGTCCTTTTCACTCTCAAACATGGTAAAATACAGTTGCCCTCCATTTTGAATTTCAAAAAACATAAGGGAATACTCCTCGTGCTGTCCTAGAGATTGGAGAAAAGGTTTTCGAGCAATTGCACAGAGTTATCAGGCTTAAAGAAACGCGCGGCATGCCTGTACACCTGCGCGGTGCGTTCAAGCACACAAATTACAAAGGAATACACAAGCGCGTGGCGCGCCTGTAGGTTTGGGTCATGTCGTCCCGACAGGTGACCCGACAGACTTTCTGCGCGGCACTCTCACCTCCAAACATGTTGCGCATATGCCAAAGAATTTAAACACCTGCAAAGGTTTTTCAAAGCCGCTCAAATGTGTCTACAAGTGAAACGATAAGAATGATGGGATCCTGTTGATGTTCAAAAAGCCCAGAAGCTGCCCTCAAAGCAATGATGAAAGGTAGAGGCACTGTTTAAAAGGAGAAAAGACGAGTTTGAAAAATGAAAACAGTGGGCCTAATTTCAGAAAATAGTGATTATTATTAAGTTTTTTCTCATTCCAAAATGTTTTCCTTAGTGTGGGAAAAGGCAAAAACAGTGTTTCTCTTTTGTTCCATAAGGCAGAGTCAGTAAGTAAGCTACCATTTACAGTTGAAAGGTGTGTGGGGAAAAACTGGTGTGAGGAACAGTGAAGTAAAGAGGGCAGTGTTTTGTTTAAGGAGGGGTTTATTGTTGTTGAAATGCTATAGGGTTCTTTATGACCACATGAAAAACAAAATAAACTCTGTCACCTATTACACAGTAACCTTGGACTGTGTATTGCCTTTTTGATTGATTATCTTCATGTTGTTAAAACTACTGGTGAAGTGGCCTGCAAAGAAGACAACAGTGTGTTGAACTAAGAAGATTGTGTTTTTTCCTTGTCTAAAATACAAATTTATACAGTGTCCTCAAAACATCAAAAGGTAGGGTACCCTTACCACAAATACAGGAAAGTCCCTTGACTATGTTTTTCTTTGTTGACTGTCTTCATCCTTGTTAACTGTGTTTTCATTATAAATATTGGCTGATTGGTATGAAAAGGGTGGAAAATACAGTATTTTGAAAGAACAGAGATCTAGAGCTGCAAAGGAGAATGACGAGGCATTACAAGAAGTTAAGTCAGTTTTCCCGTCGCAAGTTAAAGACTGCCCAAGAAAAGCTAAAGGAGGCTAAAGGGAAGCGCCCGGCACGGAAGATGAAGAAAGACACATCAGGACTTCATATTTTGGTTTCTGCTTCAGAAGATATTGCTAAGAACCCTTGAGGTTCATACACACCGATTTTCAGCAAATTCTGACATACTTTGGTTTTTTGGCATTTTTGAGTTTTTGGTCAAAACTCATGAAATTCGCCATTTCATTTTGGGGATTCTTCAAAGGAGGAGAATGGTATCTTTGGATGCCATATTTTTAGGAGCATACCCTCAGCGATTTTCAGGACATTTGGAGATCATTTTCTTCCCCGAAATGGCGACAAATGCTCGCTTTTTGCACACTCTGCCTGGTCTATCAGCAGACTGTAATTTTTGGTTTTTTACACACAGGTTCAGCTTTGGAGAATTTATAGGCATCATTTTTGGAAAATATTAGTTTTTCCAAAAATTAGACACTCAGAGCTTTCTAACGAGATATCATGAGCCTCATTTCGACATCGGGAAGGCTGCCAAATGTTGCCGGCAAGTCAAGGGACCTTTTGCTGATGTAAATCTTGAATATTTTTGTAAAATTTGAACCTTTAAATTTTTCTTTTTCCCGAATGTGCGTTTAGCTATTTTTGCACATGAAAAATAATGCAAAGTCAATTATTTTTCCTTTTTTAGCATTTTCTAGATATTTCATGAGATATTTTGTGCCTTGGGCTTTGCAAAGCCTCAAGGACAAGATTAGATATTTTTATTATGCCAATAGGATAGCAAGTTGAACCATGAGGTTTTCCTCACTTGGCCTATATATTCTAAAGGCTTTCATTGTAAAAGAAGGCTGAACTTGAGAAGAGAAGCAATATATGGTCATATAAACTTTGGAAGAAATACTTGTCTTATGCTTTTGGATTGCCTCTTGGATGCTTTTGGATGAATGAAGAAGGATTGTTGTTGGATTCCATGACTTGGTAGAATGGTATAGTTTCTCTTGATTTTTTGTTGTCTTCTAGTTTTCATTCATGAATATATGTTTCTTTCTTGCTATAGATCAGTAGAGAAAAAATTTGAGATATGCCCTTGTAGGCACCTCAAATTTCCTGTTTCTTCATAGCTTTCATGTTTTCTTCTTCCTTAGTTACATTAAAGAATTATTAATTGCTCTTTAATAACTTGAGGATTTTGTTTCTTGTTTCATTCATAGTTCTATGTATGCTAAGTATGATTTACGGTATGCCCTGCTTACCTATGGCTAGTTATAGTTCCATCCATGAAATTTCTCTTTGACTGATTAGATTATCATTTTGTTTGAACCAAGGAGGCCTAGTTCCGATCTAGCCCTTTGCCTAAAACTATACAAATATCGTTGTTCAAAGTACCCAATAACTTTAAGTACTGTGTTTAGGCATTTCGACATAGTAAGTTAAGTTGTTTTTCCATCTTAAGTGTTTTCCCCAAAGTCTGATAGCCATTTCCCAAAGTTAGAGGGTCATATACTTCTATGCATGGCTTGAATGTTTATTTCTATGTATTGATTAACTTATAGTTATATTTTGCATGATTAATGGTTTTCCCTACCATGTTTATGTTATATATTGAACTAGTTATGCTTGAAACTCTTTGTTGTTCACAAACTTGATGTCCGTTTACTCCATTTTGCCCAAAGATCCTTTCTACCTTGAATCAAATCGGCCCTTCAAAAGCCTTGTATTACCGTCTGATAGCTTTCTTGACTTTTTCAACCCCATAGCCCAGTTGATCTAACATCTTTTTACCTATTTTATATCCTTGATCAGTTTCATCCCTCACAACCTAAAAACCAAAACCAAAAACATACTTCATAACTAGCCTAAAATCAGAACACAATAAGCAAAACACACAGATGTCACTTATACATATAAAGAGAGCCCTCTCTGAGTTCAGGAAGGCTAGGTCCTCACACTCCAAAGCTTGGTTTGGTGTTACACTGTCATTTGGTTTTCCAATCAGCCAAATCATGGGACCCTAACATCACTAACCCAAATAGTGGCTTTGGATATAATGAGCTCATCCTCACCTAGAAAATAATGTTGTTGACCAAAAAAAATGTCTAAGGGACTCAGTTGTTGATGGAAGATGAAGGAATGATTAAATGGATAATCCCTAGAGTGATATGAAGTGATATGAGACTCTAGCGATTCTTCTAAATGGGGAAGAAAAGTGGTACTAGATTCGACACTACCAGATACACTAGGAGGGTTGTGGAGAATTGCTTCTCCTGAATTCTCAAAGATGGGTGCCTCCTTACCCAAACATTGGGTTTCAATGTAATGCCCATAAGGTGTATGTGGTTTGAATGCATGGGTTCGAGGTAAGGGGTTATATAACCAATCAACCTCACTATGGATGAAGTCTTTGGACTACACAACATGTTGGTCATGGGTCTAGTATGGAAGGAAGTATGCATGATGGTGCATAACATCCCAAGGAAAATCATGGGTGGTCATGGCTTCCATAATGTCTTCATCTGAATGGAAGATGAGAATACTGGAGGAAGGGATACTAGATGATGTGGGGGAGCTACCTGGTGCATCATCATGAGAAATATGGTTCACATACGCATCGCTACTATGGGTATACAAAGAGCTAATAGATGAAACATCTACTGATGTTGAGACCAAGGTGTTCGACGAAGGAGGTTGGATAGAAGCAGAATGGGAAGCCCTAGAGGGGTCTTCCTTTGTGGATCTCATGGATGACGATAGTTGGAGAATAGCGATCAAATATTTTGTCATCTCCATGCCCGGGGATGTATCACAATGGGTGCAGAAATGTCCTCCGGTTCTGTTGAAGTTGAACTCACAAGTAGAGGGGTATAGGATCCACTACGAGCAGCCTCTATTTCACAAACTGCCTCAAGGGTATCACGAAAGTCATTGAGATAGGGACAAAGATGCGAATACTGGCCATAAAGATCACAAAAAGAATAGGGGTGGTTCGTGCACAATGACTTGAGTGAAATGCATTTAAATAATAATAATAATAATATTTATAAAATTATTAATCTATATATATTTTTTATTATTAATATTTAAAAAAAAAATGGTTTTTTGGTTTTTGGTAGGAAACGCTTTTTCTTGGATGGACAAACCCAAAAAAAAAACTACAAACAAAACTCTCTATTTGCTATTTCCCTCAGCCCAGGAGGGGCCGAGGCCCAGGTCCTTATGGGCTCTGATACCAAGATAAAATATCACACTGCAAACTCTATTCAAATTCTATATTCTCAATCAAAGAAATTACATACATATTTATACACAAAATAGTCTCAGGATAGGAACTCTATCTTGGATGCACAATAATGTGTTTGAGAGATTCTCTCAACCTCACACTAAACTAGGAAAAAATATATTCTAGCTACTTCCTATTATGTAGGAAAAGACTCCTCTATTAGAGAGTTACAACCGCAGACAAGTAGTAACTAGATAATTCTAACTGTTTGTAGGTTATGATCTCTACTTAGATAACCATTAATCATTAGAGATACATAATATTTTTGTTGAAGCTTTTCATCTTTGTCATGATCTTAGTGCATTTGTATTTCCTTTGATTCATCCCATTTCAGTCTAATAAAATAAGGCCTGGGATAAAACCTCAAAATCTTAATGTATATTTATATGACTTTAACAAAATAAAAGTTAATCATAATTTTATCTCTAATAACTTGATGTAACCCCATAAATCTTAATCTCTATTTATCTCTATTTATATGAGTTTAATTCAATAAAAGTTAATAATAGTTTTATTGATAATATGTTGATCTAACATCGCGTAAGAGAATTAAATAGTAGTCTAATATGCTTGGGTTACTCTTATCCTGTCACATGGAAGATCCTTGCACAAATATCGACTGCCTTGAATCAACAATTAATGCAATTCCTTCATCTTTAACTAAGAAATATCACGTTTCGATCTGATATATGAAATGTGTTCTTGAGTGATGATATGATTAATTTCAAATCTGAACCTTACCAATTATCAAAATCGATGTTAAAAAAACACACCCAATGTCTTCGTAATGTAGATATTGCATGTTAAATAATAGATGCTCGAAAAACACACTGAGTGTCTTCGAAATGTATATATAACATCTTAAATCATGGCCGTCAAGGCTTTTATTGTTTTTTTAAAATCAGAAATTCTATATGACTGGAAAAGGTTTTCATTGTTGTTTTAAAATCATAAAATCAGTACCTCAGCGAGTGTTATGGGTACACGATCTAGATATTTGGAAAATATGGCTTTTGCTTGGGAAGAACTAAATATATTTACCCAATTTGTTAAACAATGATATTTTTTATGGCTGATAAGTTTGAAAAGGTAGAATTTTGTTGTTGTTATTGTCATTGTCGTAGTCTTCATTCTAGTCATCGTTAATGAGACACTAAATTGGTGTATGAGAGCCTTTTGTTTGCAGGACAAGTCATTTGAATGCTAAGTCTAAAAAAGCATACGTACTTTACCCTGTCTGGTTTTGAACCTATAAACTCTTAAGAGAAAACACATAGTCTTATAACATCTAATTATCATCAACTATATCATTTTAATGATAATGATTATTTTCCTAATATATCTCTCTTTGAAACTTGTTGTGACAATGAGCATTGTTGCCAATGCATTGCTTTGGAATTCTTTGATTGCGTTGTCATTTTGTAAGTATCATTTTCACTCAAATCCTATCGTTATGTTGAAAATGATGTCTAATCACACTAACATAAAAATTCTCATTTTCTCATATGATGAATAATCCATGGTTCACTCTTATAATGTGCCATGATAATAGTGTATTTAGGCTAATGTGCCATGATAATAGTGTATTTAGGGTTATGACCTCATTTATTTAGATTTGTGGTCGCTACTAATAAATTTTATTTCATTGTTTAATTCCATGTTATAATTCTTTTAAACCTAATAATAAGTGTAATGCCATGTTATAATTCTTTTAAACCTAATAATAAGACTGGAAACCCCTTAGGAAAAAGTTAAAATGGTAAAACTATTAATTATCAGTGTTTACTGTGAAACGTCACACATGCCCTATCCCTAGATTGAGTGTTTGATTAGAGTTCTATTGTTTGAAACTTCATGGTGATTCATATGGAACAATTGTGATCTTGACATCATTGTTCTGTGCGACGACCTGCTAGAGAGGTCAATGACATACGTTGCAACCCTACTACAACTGATTTTATCACGATGTCTATAAAGTGTTTCAATGGTCACCTCCTGTCCATATTTTTCATATTCAATGTATGTCTAATGCACTTTGGGTAAGGTTTACCCATAGTGTTTCAATTCCTATTATCTACATCTCTTATGTGATGTGATGATATAAAAGACCTAGAGGCCTTTATCATATTTCTAATGCTGATATCCTTGCAAAATAAAATGGTTTCATAGTGGGAGGCCTCAACGTATGACCAAATGATCTTAATAACTCGCTACGAGTTTTTTTTCACAAAGAAAAAGTTCGTAATTTTATTTATGAGAAAACAAAATTACATGTTGTATGAGCTGGTATATGTCCAAAGACATTCAATATGCCGCAAATAAAAAACAAAGGAGATACAATTATGATTTTCTCCCCTTCTTCTTTTCAACCTTACGCCAAGCACCAAGTGTTGGCTCGGTCTCAATAAGGACAAGATGATTTCCTTCTGTTGGTGCTCCATTGTCCTTTTCCGAGTCGGATGTGTCTGATGTATGTGTTCTTTTGTATCCCCCACTGTCTAGTGTGCCAGGTCCCATAGCCTGCTGAGTCTTTGCGGTGGCGTCGAGCTGCTCTTGCATTTCCTGTTCTTGTGTGCCCAAGGAAGTATATGTTTGATGATTCTCATGTGGTGTTGGTTCCACCTCTTCTTCCTGTAGTTCTGGTTCTTCAGATGGAAATTTCCAACCTTTTTCCGCTTTGCCTGTTCTCTTCTTTTTCCTTTTATCCCTTTTTGCTGCCGGACATGAGTTTTGTAGGTGGCCTGTGCACCTGCATATCCTGCATCTGAAAGCTGTATTCTCATAGTCTAAATGTTGTGTCCATCTCTGTTGTTTGTTGTTCAGCATAATGGACTCAGGGAGTCCCTTGCTCAAATCAACCTCCACACAGATTCGTGCGAAGGTGAATATGCGCTCTTCCAGGCGTTGAGTGTCTGTTTTAATGTATCTGCCAAGGGTATTTCCAATGCAGCCAAGAACATTTTCATTCCAAAAATGTAGCGGGAGGTTGTAGAGCCTAACCCAGACCGACATATTGGTCACCTCCATGGTGTTGGCATCGAAATTTGGGAACCATGGTGTAATGAAGAGTCCCGTGGAGCCCCAGAACCATGGTCCCGCGCTGATAATGGCATCTCTGACCTCAGTGGATGTAAATTTGACAATGAAAAACCCCTTTGAGCAAAGGTGTATTTCACAGTCCATAGTCCAATTTGTAAAAATCCAATGGAACAGATCCATTGGTTTGGGCCAGAAGCAGTTGAATCTACCAATGATTGCTTGGGATTCGTAGGCAGTTCTATGCATATCAATATCTAGACTGTCTATGTTTAGTTCAGGCACGCTGTCCTACAGTTCTACAATATATGGCTTGGGGGAACTTTCAGCAGGGGCAGCAGGAGCTGTGGGAGTGTTCTTCTCCCCCTGTAATACATTCCTATATGAACCTTTGGTGGGTACTGTTTTGGATGCACCTGCACCCATGGAGGGTCCATGTGACCTGTTTTGGCCCATCATTCCACCCCTCAGTCTGAGATTGAGGTAGATGGAAGACCCAGAGATAATGGAGTAGTCATTAACCGAGCAATGGTTAGCAAGTGCTTTCCCCCCAAAAATCAGAGACTGTAAATGAACAGGGTACCCTGCCTTTGACTGTATTGCTTCCTTCAGGTGTAGAATAGAGTCTACTGTTCTAATCCATATAATAAAATAGTTACCTACAAGAGGCTTAATGATCACTTGGTATGGAGTCGGGCCTACCTGAGAATCAATGTAGGAGATACGCTGGCTGCGTTCTTTGTCTATTGGCATCTCATCGTGGGTCTGTACCTGGCCCAGGAGTTCCGAATGCAGCCACAGAGACCGCTTGAGGTCGGCATGTCTTGTAACAACATCTTTGGAGTAGAAAGTAGGCCCAAGTAGCCTCTGATAAATATGCAGCTGTGGAAACCGCAATACAGAGGATCCCCAAGAGCGCAGGTCCGATGCCCAATAACCGCCCATCATCGAGGTCCAGGGCATGGTTGTGTAGTCTGGAATGTAAGTGGAGAAGTCAAACAGGATCCTCTCCCAATAGACGAGAAAAACTGGAAGCCCAGCGTGGGTAATTGAATGAAAAAATAGAGTGTAGTGCTCACTGGCACCATGTGAGGTGCAGCAGAGCACCAAGTCTGGCGCTGGTTCAACGCCAAAGCCATCCAGGAACCCACGGTACTCGCAGTGTTTTATATCATACTTTGCAATAGTATTTGATAGACCAGACAGGCACCATTGCCCCTTTCTGTTGGGTCTGCAGGTAGTCCATGAACCTGTCTCGGCCGATAAATAGAAACCCATAGGCGCAGATGGTTTTTCAGCCCAAATGAAGTCATAAGGAACAGCACAGGAAATGCAAAGTCGCATGCCATGGAGGCACCGCCTGTGCAAAGATCTCTAGCCTGCGGCGGCGATGGGGGTCTGTAAACCTAGAAAGAAAAGAAAATCTCCCGCGCGCACCATTCTCAAGTCGCTACGAGTTATTATAATAGAGTTATGATAATACGCTTGGAGTAAGTTTCAAATGTTTATTCGAGAATAAAAAGCATGTGGAAAAGTTGGTTGGAAATTATATAATTCATAATTTTTTCTCATAATAGAAATTTTTGGAAATTTAGGTGATAGTAATTAAACCTCATATGTTTGAGAGATTTCTAATAGTGTTAAATCTATTTCTAACCTAACAAAAATTATTAAACACTCCAATGATTGAAATTTTTATAATTAATACAATCAACAAACATAATCTTGCCAACCATAATTATTGAATCCACAATTTCCAACCATAATTGATCGGTTTATAAAACTCTTAATAAAAAATTAAATTATTGTCCTTCTTACTTATATCTAAGTATTAATAAGAATTAATATTTTATTATTGAATCAACAATTTCCAACCATAATTGATCGGTCTATAAAAATCTTAATAAACAATTAAATTATTGTCCTTGTTACTTATATCTAAGTATTAATAAGTATTAATATTTTTTTATATTAACAATTTAACTATTTTTTATAATTGTACCTTTGTCACCCAACCTAATCTAAGAGAGACGTAATTTGTTTTAGTATTGGTTTACTATCTTTGACCAGTTCAAAACATGAAAAAATATTTATTGATTTTTTTATCATGTTAGAGACTTGTTACTTATAATTATAATTTTAAGTGAAATCTTTGAATTTTTATATAATTATTTTGGGAAATTTTAAAGAGTGATTTTTTCAATTGATTGAAGAAAAACATCTTAATAGAGTTAGTACGAAATTTCATATTTTATTCATCATATTTTCTAACATATATATATGTTGGAATTTTCTGAGCTATTCCTTAACACACAGAGAGGAAAATATTTCCTTTTCCACAACACAGAGATAAAAACTAAAATTAAATTCTAGACAGACACATGAAATACTTATCTCTATTTCAATAAAAACAAATAAAAAACTGCTATTAAAAATCTTCAGAACTTTGTTCTGGGTTCACTGGTTAAAACCTTCAACTGGTTGCTACATACACACAACGCTTCCAAATTTCTCTCTGTCTTTGTTTCTATGTTTTCAGCCTTCGAGCATAAAAATCAATTACACAACAGTTGTCTTCACAACACAATTTTCTAACACTGTTCTTTTTAATGCTCACGACATATTTATATCTCATTACAATATAATATATATATTATATATATATCTCATATTTATAATATATATATATAATATGTATTACCTAACTAAAAACATAAATAAATTACAGTAACTAAACTTTAACTTGAATTAAAATCAAAACATTTATACCGCAAAACATTTATGCTACGGTTAAAAAATTCATTCCTTTATGCTTTCTAGGGGTTGCTTCCAAAAACCTTCCCGTCAGTTCCCTCACCCCTCCGGAATGTTGCCACCTCTGCAATAAATATGGTTGGTGGGTGTTTTAATGCAGGTGGTTGCTGCAGATAGGAACAGAGCTTGCAATGCCTTCATACTTATTCCACAGCTCTGCAACTTCACATCTGCCTTAAATCTACCGTCTTTCGATCCCTTCATAATAATTTCGCCATTTTGTTTATTAATGCGAGCAATTGGAATTAAATTCCAACACTCCCCCTTAATTTCAACTGATGGGTTTTCTTGTATACGCAGGCATTTCTTGAAATAATTACAACTGTTCTGTGTTAATGGCTTTGTTAAAATATCAGCAAACTGTGTCTTTGTTCTATAGTGCTACAAAATGTGTTTGCCATTATTAACCAGTTCTCTTATAAAATGAAATTTAACATCAATATCCTTTGTTCTTTTATGAAAGAAAAAAAATTTCGATAAAGCTATCGCTGAGCTGTTATCACAGTAAATGGTTGTGCCTTTTTCCTATTCATGATAGAAATCTCTAAGTACTCTTCTCAGCCACACTGCTTGGCATGTTGCTATTGTTGCTGCCACATATTTTGCCTCTGTTGTTGATAAAGCAACTACTGGTTGCTTCTTGGAAGCCCATGAAATTGCTTCCGATCCCAAGTGAAACACACATCTAGATTTGCTCTTCCTATCATCTACACTTCTAGTCCAATCACTGTCAATGTAACCTGTCAATTCAAAAATTTCAGATGAGGAGTATAAGATACCATACCCCTTCGTTCCATTTACATACCATATAATTCTCTTGGATACCTACCAATGAGTCTCTTTCGGCCTTTCCATAAACCTGAAGATTAAACTAACAACGTGCATTATATCTAGCCTAGTTGTGTTCAAATACATGAGGCTGTCAACTATGCTTTTAAAAAGTTTTGGATCAAAAACCTTGCTGCTGTCTTCTTTACTAAATTTCAACCCCATGATACTTGGAGTTACAACTGCCTTATTGTTCTGCATGTTGAACCTTTTCAACACTTCATCAAAATATTTTTCTTAGGAAATGAAAATACCATTTTCATTTTGCTCTACTTCAATTCCAAGAAAGTATCTCAGAAAACCCAAATCTGTCATCTCAAATTCACTCTTCATGACTGCTTTAAAATCAACAATGAGAGAAACTTCATTTTCGGTAAAAATTAAATCATCTACATATAATACAACAATAAGAATCTTACCGTCATTTTATTTTATGTAGAGTGTGGGTTCTCCATCACATTTCTCAGATCCATTTTCCGTCAGGTAAGCATCAATTCTGTTGTGCCGTGCTCTTGGTGCTTTCTTCAGCATGTAAAGAGCCTTCTACAACTTGCATACTTTGTGCTCTTGGCCTTCAATTTCATAGCCTGGAGTTTGTTCAACATATACCTCTTATTTCAACACTCTACTCAGGAATGCAAATTTCACATCCATTTGATAAACCTTCCATTTATGTTGTGTTTCTATGGACAACACTATTCTTACTGTTTCCATCCTTGCAACCTGTGCAAAGGTTATTTCATAGTCTCTTCCTTGTTCCTGCTTATAGCCTTTGACAACAAGTCTTGCTTTGTGCCTTTCAATCTTTCCTTCAGCATTTCTTTTGGTCTTGTAGAACCATTTAACTCGAATCACTTCTTTTTCTTTTGGAAGATCCACTAACTCCCATGTATTACTCTTTTCAATTGCACCAATTTCTTCATCCATTGCTTCAATCCATTTTTTTCATTTATAGCATCTTCAAAATGAATTGGGTCATCAACATGACAATACAAAGAAAATAAAGAATTCAAACCGGCATTATCATTTACCTCTCCTTGTTCATAAATCTCACTCATATTTCTAAATCTCGGTCTTCTTGGTGTACTTGAAGCTCCATTTGAACTCGAAGGAGTTTCAATTCCTAATGGTGTGCTTGAAGAAGAACTTCCTTGATTTCTCAAGGCTGTTCTATTTCCAGCTTGTGGTGTGGTTTATTGTGCTTGTGGTGGTGGAGGAGGAGCCACCGTGGAGGGATTATTTTCTGCTGTCCCTTCCTCTTCTTCTTCATGAGACCTACTAGTCTTCACGTTCACTGTTTTCTCTAAGCTTCCATCCCAAGCTTCTTGTTCTATAAACTGCACATCTCTACTTATTACTGCTTTCTTGGTGGATGGATTATAGAGTTTGTATGCTTTGGAATCATCACTGTATCCAAAAAAGATACATTTATCCCCCTTACTATGAAGCTTCTTTTTAAGCTGATCTGTAACATGTACATATTCCACACAGCCAAAAACTTTCATGTGGGTGACGAACTATTTTCTGCCGCTCCACTCATTTTCCGGAATTTTGCTCATGACAGCTTTGGTTGGGCATCTATTAAATATGTACACTGCACAGTTTACAGCTTCTGCCCAATACTCATTTGGCAAATGTTTTTCCTTCAACATACTTCTGACCATGTCCATGATGGTCTGGTTTTTCCTTTCTGCAACACCATTTTGTTGAGCTGTGTACCTTGTGGTAAACTGCTTCTGTATGCCACTCTCCTCACAGAAACATAGAAACTCTTTGGAGATGTATTCGCCATCTCGGTCAGTTCTCAGCACTTTGATGTAGTGCCCACTCTACTTCTTAACAAGAGTTTTGAAGTGGTGGAACCTCTCAAACACTTCACTCTTCTGATTCAAGAAACACACCCATGTCTTTCTGCTGTAATCATCTATGAATGTTAAAATATATTTCTTGCCAGCTAAAGATGGCGTTTGCGTTGGTCGACACAAATATGAGTGAACAATCTCTAAGGGTGCCTTTGCCCTTATGCTCTTTCCTGTTGGAAAGCTTTCTCTATGTTGTTTGCCCAAGATGCAACCTTCATAAAGGATGTCCGGTTTCTCAATCAATGGTAATTCTTTTACCATTCCCTTCCTATGCAACAATTTTAGGCCTCCGAAATTGAGATGTCCAAATATCAAGTGCCATAACCAGCCTTCATCTTTCACTTCCTCTTGAAATACCTCTTGTGTTATAGCTGCTACATTTCTTCCTTCTTTCAAGTCTGCTCTGAGCCTGAGAGGAAACATTCTATTGTTGGTCATCTGCACCTCTGTAATGACTTTCTTGATTGGAGGTATGTCCATGATTGTGCACACATCATCCTTAAAAAATACATTATAGCCCTTGTCAATGAGCTGTCGAATGCTCAAAAGATTACATTTCAAGCCAGCTACATAATATACATCTGGCACAAACTTATGTTCTTCATTTCTTGCCAGGATACTGACTCTGCCTTTTCCTTTGACAGAGATCTTACTGTTGTTACCTCAGATTTAACATTTTCATCAAGATTGGCAAACATTGCTATGTTTCCAGTCATGTGGTTACTGCAACCTGAGTCTAAGAACCATACATCATCATGTTTATCTTGAGCTATATTACATGTTAGCAACACATTCTTCTGGTTCTTATTTTCTTATTTTTCCAAATTAGCATTCTGCCTATTATTCATGTCATTTTGTTTTTTCCTACATTCATTGGCATAGCGCCCATATTTCTTGCAATAATGACATTGGACTTGCGATTTATCATATCTTTGTCCATGAGCTTGCTGTTGGCTTGAGCCTTCATTCTAGTTGTGATTGTTTCTCCTTCCACTCGAACTTGCAGGGTTGTTTCTGCCTCTATTTTGGCTTCTTCCTCTCCCTTTTTTGTTTGCTCTCCCTTGACCTCTGCTCCAGCCAAAAGACATCTGAGTCTTGAAAGCTTGTTCCAATGAGGAATCTGATCCTTTTTTCAGTCTGTGTTCATGAGACATCAGAGATGCATTAAGCTCCTCCACAATAAATTGTGAGACTGTTGTGACCAGCAACAACCCCCCTTTTTATTTAATATTAGTAATAATACTAAATAAATGGGGACCCTTAGTAAAAAATCCAAAAAATCAATTAAGATTTGTTTGCCTTTTTTCAAATAAAAATTTCTATCATAAACCTATAGAAATTGCTTAGAAAGAATACTTAGAAACACTTTATTTTATGATAGATTATAATAAAATTGCTCTTTAAACAAGATAGCGCATCCATAACAAAATGGTATATATAAAATGCATTGGTCGCAGATCGCATAGTGCAGAAAACAGAAATGATTAATGAATATCTTTTGCACTCTTGTGCGCTTTTGCGATTTCGCGACATGCGATTGTGCGCTTTTGCGATTTCGCGACATGCGATTGTGCGCTTCTGCGATTTCGCGACATGCGATTTTGCGCTATTGCGATTTTACGATATGCGTTTTTGTGCTATTGCGTAATTTCCGCTTTTGCGATATTTTCATGACTGCGATGACTTTATTCTGCGATTTTGCGACATTGCGATATTGCGATATTGCGCAGCAAATCGCAGATCGCAATATTGCAGATTCATGTAGGCGCACTATCCCAAGGCAATATTTCCATATGTCAAATTAGTTATGCGCTTTAATGATTATATTAAATGATTGAATTGATTATTAATGGGAAATGAGATTGTGTTTAGATCGAAAGTCGTTTCAAAAATTAAAATATTATATTTCATCCGCTTTCACATTTAAAACAGTCTCATCACCTTTCTTATGCCATTACTCTCATTTACTCGTAAAACGCAGGCACGAACAAGCAAACGTCTATACAAAGCTTCCGCCAAACACTATGGGTATGAAGGAGAAGAGCTCAAATTCTGAAAACAAAGAAATGGCTTCGCTCTATGCAGACACCGCCTGTAACAAGGATGCCGGTATATCCACTTGGGAAGGAATGTATAATCTGCTAGAAGATGAAAACCCTGTGGTATTAAAAGTTGTAGCAACAACAGATTCCAGTAATACGTCTGAAGCAACCCTTAGAGACTTGTCTTGTTCATTTCTCCATAGGATAGCGGCAAGGTTGAGGATTCTCCCATATACAGACATGGTGACATGGGTGCTGGACAGCACCGATATTTCAGACAGGAAATTTAAGGCTCCATATGAAGAGCTAATCGGGTCATTCACCACAGAAGATCTGAGATTAATATATAAGTTGCCAGAACCTGAGGCGACCTACAACAAACAATTCATGGAAGAGTTTTCCAGAAAACATGCAAATTTGGCAGAATGCACAAAGGAGTGGACCAAAAGAAGTGAACCATTGAAGAAAAACAAACAAGGTATGTACAACACAGGTTCACTTACCTCTCCTTATTTTTTTATTGCTGCCATGTTATGCAGGCTTTTTGGAAAGCCTGACATAAATATGATCTTACCCGAATGGCTTCCTTTGTTAAATGCGGCTGTTAATTCTACAATTGTAGTCTGGGCCAAAATCCTATCTGATAATCTCACCACTGCTATTTTTCACTACCGGTCTAAACGAAATATTTCTCAGCAGGTTTATCCGCCTTTTTATTTATCTGCTTATGTCATGGACGCCATCTGCTATGTCTCTAAATTCCCCGTGATGGGCTGGAAATGGACCATCCACGATCCTTTTCCCATTCATGTGTACCATAAATAACTATGGGATTCTAAGTTTATCCCCCATTTTCATCAAATTTGTCATGGAATAATGCTGCCATTGTACAGAACATTGTATAATAAGGATCCCCCAAGGTTATCCTCAGAAACAGAGGTTGATATTCTCCTCGTCGCGAGATGGTTTGGAGAATAATTTTTCACCTATATTAGGGTTTTTGGAAGTTACGCTTCTCCCCATGTTTTACCCCTATATGTTCCAGATAGACTTATAGCTCGGGAAATTGCCTATCAGACCTGTGGCCAGGGAGGTATAACAAAAGATTTAAAAGAGAAGAAAAAAGGCATTTGGCCACAATTTCCTGTAAAATGTGGAACATTTTCACTCTTTGATATTGGCCATGCATTCCAAGAGATAGGCAACATTACATGCCTACAATTGTTCAAATTTTCGAGAAGGTTATGCGACCCAAATGATATTGTTAAGAATTTTACCAATGCAATCAAAGTAAGGGAATTTTCTGGGGAACAGGATCTTTTTGATGATATGTTCCAAGCAAGAAATTCATTTAAAGAAATTTTGAATTCAGCTCAAGCGCATCTATCTCCAGAGGAATTTCAGGAGTTCAAGCTTTACAGGGAAAGAAGATTAATTCCTATTCCTTTGGACAATATACGCTTAGAGCCCGCAAGGGAGTAGACTCCTAGTGTTAGTCTTAACGGTAGTTCAAGTACAGGTAAATCTAAATCAAAATCTGATAGAGATTCTGAACACTCCAATAAGTCTAAAGAAAAGGAAGATAAAATGGAAAAATCCATTAAAGATTCTGCACAATTTAAAGAACTTACTCAGTAGCAAATTTTGACTTCTCAACAGACAAATCCTCCTCCAACCAATGTACAGCAACAGCCATTCACCATTGACTTAGACAAAGAATGGGAAACCTTTAACCAATTGATTAATGTAGAAGGACAGAATGTACAGACCCCTGCTCAGCCAACCAAAGTTTTGAACACAGGAACAAGCAGCACAGTCACAGTGACAAAGCACATACCAATCACACCCTCCTCTGAAATTGTATTTAATGTAGAGGACATCCCTCCTCTAGATGTATTCTACAACCCAAAATACAAGGCAGTAGTGAAAAGATAGAGAAAAAAGAGAAAAATAGAAAGTGCAATTGCTACTGAAGCAGAACAAGTAGATGTTTTGTGGAAAGATCCTGCCACAGAGCCTACTCATAATCTCACTAAGTTATCTCAAATAACAGGAGCATATGCTTCTGCAACAATTGATAAACGGTTGAAATCGCTCTTGTTGAATGAAAAAAGAAGAACGATTAATGCTACTGTGACAATTGCAGCTCCCGGCTCCTATAAGGAAGCACGAATTGAAACTTGAAGAGTTACAACAACAACAACTTCAAGAAATGCAAATAGGACATCAAAAAGCTTGGTGATAAGAAAAACAAATACGGATTATCACGAGATCGACATACCTTAAGTCCTAAGCTTCCATAATTAATCCATTTCAGAAACCATCTCTGCGAACAATCGACTACGCAACAAGAGGAAGTTTACGCAAAAAAAATCATCTTACAGTAAAATTCTTTGTGCCAAGAGAGCGATAAATCACAAATCATGTCGTAGATTTACGAAATGATTATGATTTGATTAATGAAAAGATCAATGATTATCTGACATGGCAAAAGACAGAAGAAGGCAGAAAAGCTGGTGCACCCATCATTAATGAAAATCATAAAGAAATACTGTTCAATAACTGGGATGCACAAATCAGAAGGGCAGAAAAGGCAGCAGAGGAGGCGGCTACAGCGGAAAAAACTCTCACTGATTGTGTAAATGATAATTTACACAAAGCTAACTTGATTCCAGAAACTGTTCCAGGATATCTCCCACAGGAAAATCAACTGCAAACAGAATGGAGGCAAAAAGCAGAAGAAAGAGCAAAATCCATCCAAGGGCTGACAAGATTGAATTGGGACTCATACTGGATGCACTTAGTGAAGCCACATAGTCAACACAGTGCGCTCAATTGTATCATCAATGCTACAGAGAAGATTGCTCCTACGCTTTCCGACTCTGTCTTTTCAGGACAGTTGAATTCCGAAGTCGGTCAACCGCATCTTCTCAAAACTATGCTAGATTCCTGCAAGTTTAAAGATCAAATTCATAGATAGATAGATTTAGTTTTAATTTCACTATATTTTAGCCTAGGAAAAGGACAGTCATTGAACCGAATCCTTAAATTTTGTAATAAACTATTTTTAGATTTAGCTAAGTAGTATTTAAACCCCTCTCATGCATTTAGAGAGGGGTCTTGGATCTTAATATTTTTTGACTTGGAGATAACATTTCTGTACTCCTTTGTCTTATATATTTTTTAAAAGGATCACATCTAGTGATTTTCATGCAAAATTATCTTTGAAGTGTTTCATTTCTGTACCTCTGGAGTTTGATTTTGCATCATAAGTTACTGGATAGAGTATCAGATTTCATTTGAAAGTCCTCAAGATGAACGAGGTATTTCTATCTGTTCACTGTTGATTTCTTTTGTCTTATGATATTCGTTTTGAAATTGCTATCATTTATATGTATATTTGTTTTCACAACGCTTCTTTTTATATATCATTTCTGAGTATAATTGAAACGTTATCTTTCATAATTATATATAGATGGTATACAATGATGAATGCAATTGCTTATACAAATCTGTTTAATTTCTTAAACATAGTTATCTTTATTTGTTTCTGCACATTTCAATTTAAATAATAATACATTTTTATGGTTATTGTTAAGTTGAAACAATCTTAAGTTGTATTCACACATAATTACCCGCGTTAGTGTTATAATTTCTTTACCATTATTTAGCTTAAATTAGATAGTTTTATTTTAGTTAATTTAGTCCCATTTCCACCCATCCAATCCAATCCACTTAGTTACAAGGAAACTGGTCCTTTAAATCCAGTCAGAGCCACCATACCAAATGGAAAAGGAGCTGTCTTAAGGTCCCGACCAGGTGGTTTTCCCCGATGTTTGAAGCAGAGATTTTCTAGGCTTCAACATTTTGGTGCTAGAAGGAGGGCATGAGCTATGAATGGCAAGTAAATCTTTATCCACAAGCCATTCTGAGAGCAAAACACCCTCATTAACTTCTCCAATTTCTTCTGAAATTCAAAATCCTAGAGAAGAAATTGCAAAAAATATTCAAACACCCACTACCAAGATCTCAAAACATTCAGACAATCAAAGTCCTGAGTCTCCCGAAGTTCAAGATCTAATTCATAAATTGAAAGGATTCTCATTATCTCTTGAAGAGTCTGAAATATCTGAAGGTAGTGTAAGCTCAAAATTTATTCCTTCGAAACCTCTTACTAGGTCGCAAAGTGAAAAACTTGGTATTCCTCCGAAAGAATTTCCTTTACCTAGTAAGGGAAAAACAAAAAGAATTCAATCGGAAACAGAAAGTGATACAAGTTCATCATCTCATATTCAAATATCTGTTTCCGAAATCCCAACTCAACAAAGTACAGTTGTTTCCATATCATCTCCTCAAACATCATCTTCCCCTCAATCCTCATCAATCTCAACATCATCTATTCCAACAACTTCTATTCAGATACCACCAGTCTCTACTACTCCTCCAATAGTTGTTCCAATAATGGCACAGAGACCATGGTCTACTCCAGGAGCAGTCAACATGGCTGCACCTTTACATGATTTACCAGACAATCGTGGAAAATGGCTTCCAAAGTTTAGTCCAGATCTCAACATTCAAGCTGAAGAACATATTAATAACTTTATGCTGGCTATTAATTTGAATGGAGTCACACAGGAAGATGTTGTGGTTAGACTATTCCCTTATACTCTTCGAGGAACAACAGGATCATGGTATTTTTCATTACCATCAGGATCTATAACAAGTTGGGACATTTTTGCAGAACATTTTTTGACCAAATTTGGAGATGACCGATCAATAGCAACTTTACTCAATGATCTCTCAAATTTGAAAATAGAACCCAAGGAACCCATTAAAGGATTCAACGCTAGATTCAACAAACTCTTGAAAAAAATCTACGTAGATTCACAGCCCAGTGAACATGTCAAAATTGAATGGTATATAACTGCCTTACCCTCAAACAAAGCAATTTTCGTGGACAGAGCTGCAAAGCCTACATTAGCTGAGAATATGAAAGAAGCTATTGCAGTGGAAAAATGTATCACTTCTCTGGAAAAAAAAAATGCTATCGAGGAAAGGAAATCAAAGAAAGTCATCTTTAAAGATGATTCAAAGAAGAAGGCCAAAGATCCATATGACATGGAAGGTTTACAGAAAGTTCTTAAAACCATGTCAAATGAAATGGTTGAAATTAAAAAACAAGTAGCTGAAACTTCTACTAAGAAACCATTCCGAAATTTCAGGAGAAACCAAGTTGAATCTAAACCTCCTAATGAAATATCTAATGCAGAATCAGAAGAAGAGGAAGAAGAAGAAGATACATCTATAGTATCAGATCAAGAAGACGAAAATGAAGAAATAGCTGAATTAAATGGAATGTGGGATTTTATTCTCCCTAATTCTGATAGTGAAGAAGCTATGCCTGTAAGTACTAGGAGTAAATCTACAGCAGAGCCTATACAAACAGCTCCTAAAAAGAAAATTACAACTCCAAGTACCAAAGACAAATCCCCTGTAAAGAAAACTTCTCCATTACCTACTCAGAATCAGCCATCTTCTTCTAATCCTCCCATATCGACAACAAAAACCTTAGTAGTGTCAGATCCTATGGAGTATAACATTGTTGAAGACATGAAAAAGATCAAAGCTAACATTTCCTTACATGAACTCAGCAAACTAAAACACCAGCAAAAGTTTCTATTGAAAGAATTAAATGCTACACCAATCGCTCCTTTACCAAGTGGTGTAGTTGCGAAAGCAGCTAAAGGATCTAGTAAGCCACCGGATAAGGTAGATGCTACTGATACAGTTCTCATTGGAGAGAATTCAAATTCTCAAACTCCTCCTTTTCTTTTGATGTATGAGATGTAAAATAAAAATCTGCACAATTGTTTGATTGATTCTGGAGCTTCCTCCAATATAATGCCTATTTCTGTCTGTGCCAAATTGAATATTGAACCGCAGAAATCAGCAATTCATATCGTCCAATTGGATCGCTCTAAAGTTCAAGTTGTAGGAGAAATCAATTCAGTCACTATCAGATTATCTTCCGATCCTAGGATTGTCCAAAGAATTGATATTTTGATTGCTAATATTCCTGAATTCTATGGATTAATCTTAAGTAGGGACTAGTCTGCGAAATTTAATGGTTATATTTCAACTGATTATTCACACATGTGGCTTCCCTACAAAGGGAAACCAAATCAAATCAAAATTGAAAGAGAAAAACATATGACACACACTGTCACTGAATTTGAACAACCTAATGAACCTGTGGCATTCAACAACAATATTCTTGGAGGTTATTCTGCTGAATCATTTCTTGGAAACTTCGAAGCACCTCAATCACCTTTTTCTATAAATAATTTTGTTTCTCAGATAGAAAAATTTTCACAATCTGATTCTTCCAGAATTGTAAATACTTCTGATGTAATTGTAGATAAGTCAATAGATAAGTCTTTATTTTGGTCCTTATATTTTGATGGATCAAAGTCTAGTAATGGAGCTGGAGCTGGATGCATCTTAATTGATCCAGATGGAGAGAAAACCATGTTGTCATGTAGGCTAGAATTTGAGTGCACTAACAACACCGCAGAATATGAAGCCTTAGTTCAAGGACTTTATAAAGCTATAGGGTTAGATGTTAAATACTTGAGAGTCTTTGGTGATTCCGAAATTGTTATTAAACAAGTTAGGAATACTATTCATTGCCTTTCAGGACATCTTAAACACTATCAAACCCTAGTACAAGACCTCACCACTCATTTTTTAGCATTCAATATTTCTCCTATTCCTAGGAATCAGAATACATCATTTGATTTGTTAGCTAATGTTGCATCTAAACTCCTACCTGCTGAAGATTGTAGTCCTGATAGGTTTTCTGTAGAATTTATTTTTCGTCCATCTATCCCAGATAATGTTACAAATTGGAGAGTATTTTATCATGATCAAGATATTCTAAATTTCATGACTTCAGAGAAATCATATGATGAGCAAATTATTGACAAAGATGATCATGATTTACAAATTGCTTCAAAAGGTAATGAAAACCCCATTCCAAAATCTGTTGTTAAATTAGAGTATTTATATGACATTAAAGACAGATTCAAGAAAGTCGTTAATACTAAACTTCAAAGTTCCATTTTGAAGTTTGAATTAGTAAATCTTGGTTCTGATTCTAAACCTCAAAATGTTAATTTAGGACTCAATTTAACACCAGAGGAAAGGAATGCATTCATTAAACTGATGAACAAATATAAAAACGTTTTTGCTTGGAATTATGATGATCTGAAAACGTATGATACTCCGGTTATTCAACACACAATTCCAATGCTTCCTGATATTAAGCCTGTTCAACAGAAGTTAAGGAAGATCCATCCAAATCTCGAAAGTCAAATCAAATCAGAACTTAATAAACTCTTGAAAGCCAAAATAATCTTTCCAGTCAGACACTCTAATTGGGTTTCCAATATGGTACCTGTAAGGAAGAAGAATGGTGATATAAGAATTTGTATTGATTTCAGAAATTTAAACAAGGCATGTTTAAAAGACAATTTCCCATTGCCAACCATGGAACAGATACTTCAAAAGGTAGCTGGTTCTGAACTTATGTCCTTTCTCGATGGATTTTCGGGCTATAATCAAGTTTTAGTTCATCCGGATGACAGATTGAAAACAACTTTCAGAACAAAATGGGGAACTTATGCTTATCAGAAAATGCCTTTTGGTCTAATAAATGCAGGAGAAACTTTTCAAAGAGCCATGGACATAGCATTCAAAGGTTTGATCAATAAATCAGTTGTTGTTTATCTTGATGACATAACAGTATTTTCAAAAAAGAGAACCAATCATCTACATGATTTAAAACAAATATTTGAAAGATGTAGAAGGTTTGGTATTTCCTTAAATCCGAAGAAATCTTTCTTTGCTTTAGATGAAGGAAAACTTTTAGGATTTGTTGTGTCAAAAGATGGTATATATATTGATCCAGATAGAGTGAAAGAAATTTATGATATTTCTTTACCTCATAACAAAAAATCCATGCAATCATTTCTTGGACAGATCAATTTTGTTAAGAGATTTATTCCTGATTTTTCTTTTATTATTTTGCCTATGCAAAATATGATCAAGAAGAATTCAGTATTCAAATGGACGCATAAAGAAAAAGAAGCTTTTGATTCAATCAAACAAGCGATCATTAATGCACTAGCATTGAATACCCCAGATTTTTCTAAAGATTTTACTTTGTATACTCTGGCCACTGAAACATCCTATGCAGCCGTTTTAACACAACTCAATGATCAACAAATCAAAGCACCAATTTCTTTCTTTAGTTCAAATCTGCAAGGAGCTGAGCTTAATTATTCCGATGTTGAAAAACAAGCCTTTGCTGTGTTTAAATCAATCAAACATTTCAGACCTTTTCTCTTGAAAACACATACAAAAATCATTGTCCCATTCTCTGCAGTGAGGCAATTATTAATTCAAAAAGAAGTAGGAGAAAAGAGAGCTAACTGGGTAACAACCTTGCAAGAATATGATATTGATATTAAACCGGCTAAGATTGTTAGAGGACAAGGTTTTTGCAGATTATTGGCAGGAGCTCATAACATACCAGAAAATCAAGATTCAAATCAAGATATTCAAGTAAGTCAGATAAGTGTTACAGATTCCGAATCTCAGTATGTTGATCTTATCTATTACTTGAAAAATGGGTATGCTCCTTCTAATCTCAGCTATAAGAGTAAACGTGCTTTAAGGTTAAAGGCTATTAAATATGAGATCGTTGATAATGTGTTATTTAGAAAAAATTATGATTCAATTTTATTAAGATGTCTTGAAAAGACTGAAGCTGAAAAGGTTTTGCAGGAATTGCATGATGGACCAGCAGGAGGTCATTTTGGAGGTGATACCATAGCTCACAAAATAATTCGTGCTGGTTATTACTGGCCTACCCTTTTTAAAGATACGCATGATTACGTAAGGAAGTGCCAAATTTGTCAAACTGCAAGTGGAAGACAAAGGAAACCATCTTTTCCTTTGCAACCAGTAACTATTGAGCAACCATTCGAACAATGGGGGCTTGACATTATTGGTGAGATAGTACCTCATTCTTCCAAACAACACAAGTACATCCTTACTGCAACTGATTACTTTACAAAATGGGTAGAGGCAATCCCGTTGAAGGTAGCCAATTTGTGATGCAATTATTGATTTCATAGATCAATTCATCATAACCAGGTTTGGTGTACCTCAAGCTCTTGTTTTTGATAATGCATCTTACTTCTCTGGAAATAGTTTAATTGAATTTGCGGTCAAAAGAGGTTTTAAATTAAAATATTCAGCAAATTATTATCCACAAGGTAATGGTTTGGCTGAATCCACTAATAAAAACCTTATCAAAATTATTAAAAGGACTGTTGATCAAAATCAAAATAATTGGCACAAATCTTTAATCTTTGCATTATGGGCTGATCGTATCACTGAAAAAGCTTCAATAGGGACTTCACCTTTCAATCTGGTTTATGGAAAAGAAGCTGTGATACCATCAAATTTAACTCTTCCATCATTAGCCCTAGTGCAATTTATTGAAGAAAATCCTTCATCATCCATTCAATTGAGGTATGATCAAATCCTTAAACTAGAAGAAGATAGGGATAAAGCAAAAATTATCCATGAAAAACATCAACAACTTGTAAAATCTTCTTTTGATGCAAGTTCTACCAGCTCAAATTTTTTTTCAATTGGTGATCTGGTTCTGAAATGGGATAAAGCACACGAAGAGAAAGGTAAACATACCAAGTTTCAGAAAATGTGGCTTGGACCATTTCAGATCATCGAGAAGATAAGCTCAAATACATTCATACTCCAAGATCTAACAGGTAAGAGAGAATCTCTTCCTGTAAATGGGCTTATCTTGAAGAAATTCTTTTCATAAGAAGGTAACCCCTTCTTAAAACTGTACATATTCCTTTCTGCAAAGTTTTTGATTGCTTTTGTTTTTGCAAATAAAGGTTGTTTATGAGTCTCTAATTGACTGTTTACTATTTAAGAAAATTTCTTAGGAAAAATATTATAAATATTTATTTTGTGTAAATAAGAATCTTTAGAGTAATGATCACGGTTTTTGAATAGTTTAAAATAAGATGTTAAACTTTGAAAGATTAGTTCAATCATTTGCATGATCTTTTGAAAACTTGAGAAGAATGTAAATCATCATAAGTTTATTAAGCAGAGAAAGGTTATCTGTAAAAGTAAAGATTTTTTCAAAAGTTTTGGAACTCAAAAAACTCTAAAAATTGTCATCCATTGAGTCTTAAGGACAAAACTATTTCACCCCATCCATTTAAGTTGTGGTTTTTTAGAATGTAATTCTAAGAAATTATATGAAAATTTTAAGAGATAAGAGGTCTCATCACGAGCCTGCTTACCATGTTCATAAGAAATAATAAAACTGACATTACCAATACTGCATACCAAAACAGGGTAATGGCTTATAAATATAAGACAAGGGGTCTCATCACGAGCCAACTTGTTCAGTTTAATTATAACTAGTGAATGGCATTGTTATTAACTGGCTACCAAACCAGAACAATGAATCTTTAAAATAAAAATAAATAAAAGACAAAAACATGAGATAATAGGTCTTATGAATTTATCTTTTAAAAAGTCATAATTTTAGTTGGATGGGACAATGAATAGTTAATGGTTTAAAGGTAACCCTGTCGAGACTATGAACGTTTGTTGGCAGCAGAGGCAATACCTATGGAAATAGAGTATATTATAAAAACCAAAACTTGGAGAGATCCACTTACTTCATTATTAACACCAATCAAAGCTTTAGATAACCCAAAATGTTTTTATTCTTAAGGAATTATAAAGAAATTATGAAATGATTTTTATTTCTTTTTCATAGTTACATTTTATTTGAATTATCCTAGGATAGTTTTCATTATCTTTAAAAATCTTTACTTACTAAAGATAGAATGTTCATTTTATTTTTTCAGAGATAACTGTTTCTTTCAGTGAATCGCCAATTGTTATGACCAGCAACAACCCCCCTTTTTATTTAATATTAGTAATAATACTAAATAAATGGGGACCCTTAGTAAAAAATCCAAAAAATCAATTAAGATTTGTTTGCCTTTTTTCAAATAAAACTTTCTATCATAAACCTATAGAAATCCCTTAGAAAGAATATTTAGAAACACTTAAGTTTATGATAGATTATAATAAAATTGCTCTTTAAACAAGATAGCGCATCCATAACAAAATGGTATATATAAAACGCATTGGTCGCAGATCGCATAGTGCAGAAAACATAAATGATTAATGAATATCTTTTGCGCTCTTGTGCGCTTTTGTGATTTCGCGACATGCGATTGTGCGCTTCTGCGATTTCGCGACATGCGATTTTGAGCTATTGCGATTTTGCGATATGCGCTTTTGTGCTATTGCGCAATTTCCGCTTTTGCGCTATTTTCATGACTGTGATGACTTTATTCTGCGATTTTGCGACATTGCGATATTATGTAGCAAATCGCAGATCGCAATATCGCAGATTCATGTAGGCGCGCTATCCCAAGGCAATCTTTCCATATGTCAAATTCGTTATGCGCTTTAATGATTATATTAAATGATTGAATTGATTATTAATGGGAAATGAGATTGTGTTTAGATCGAAAGTCGTTTCACAAATTAAAATATTATATTTCATCTGCTTTCACATTTAAAACAGTCTCATCACCTTTCTTATGCCATTACTCTCATTTACTCGTAAAACGCAGGCACGAACGAGCAAACGTCTATACAAAGCTTCCGCCAAACACTATGGGTATGAAGGAGAAGAGCTCAAATTCTGAAAACAAAGAAATGGCTTCGCTGTATGCAGACACCGCCTGTAACAAGGATGCCGGTATATCCACTTGGGAAGGAATGTATAATCTGCTAGAAGATGAAAACCCTGTGGTATTAAAAGTTGTAGCAACAGCAGATTCCAGTAATACGTCTGAAGCAACCCTTAGAGACTTGGCTTGTTCATTTCTCCATAGGATAGCGGCAAGGCCGAGGATTCTCCCATATACAGACATGGTGACATGGGTGCTGGACAGCACCGATATTTCAGACAGGCAATTTAAGACTCCATCTGAAGAGCTAATCGGGTCATTCACCACAAAATATTTGAGATTAATGTATAAATTTCCAGAACCTCAGGCGACCTACAACAAACAATTCATGGAAGATTTTTCCAGAAAACATGCAAATTTGGCAGAATGCACAAAGGAGTGGACCAAAAGAAGTGAACCATTGAAGAAAAACAAACAAGGTATGTACAGCATGGGTTCACTTACCTCTCCTTATTGTTTTATTGCTGCCATGTTATGCAGGCTTTTTGGAAAGCCTGACATAAATATGATGTTACTTGAATGGCTTCCTTTGGTAAATGCGGCTGTTAATTCTACAATTGTAGACTGGGCCAAAATCCTATCTGATAATCTCACCATTATTCTTTTTCTCTGGGTCCAAATGAAATGTTTCTCAGCGGGTTTATCCGCCTTTTTATTTATCTGCTTATGTCATGGACGCTATCTGTTATGTCTCTAAATTCCCTGTGATGGGTTGGCAATGGACTATCCACGATCCTTTTCCCATTCATGTGTACCATAAAGAACTATGGGAGTCTAAGTTTGTTCCCCATTTTTACCAAATTTTTCATGGAATAATGCTGCCATTGTACAGAACATTGCATAATAAGGATGCCCCAAGGTTATCCCCAAAAATAGAGGTTGATATTCTCCTTGTCGAGAGATGGTTTGGAGAAGAATTATTCACTTATATTAGGGTTTTTGGAAGCTATGCTTCTCCCCATGTTTTACCCCTATATGTTCCAGATAGACTTGTAGCTCGGGAAATTTCTTATCAGACATGTGGCCAGGGAGGTATAACAAAAGATTTAAAAGAGAAGAAAAAAGGCATTTGGCCACAATTTCCTGTAAAATGTGGAACATTTTCACTCTTTGATATTGGCCATGCATTCCAAGAGATAAGCAACATTACATGCCTACAACTGTTCAAATTTTCGAGAAGGTTATTTGACCTAAATGATATTGTAAATAATTTTACCAATGCAATCAAAGTAAGGGAATTTTCCGGGGAACATGATCTTTTTGATGATATGTTCCAAGCAAGAAATTCATTTAAAGAAATTTTGAATTCAGCTCAAGTGCAGCTATCTCCAGAGGAATTTCAGGAGTTCAAGCTTTACAGGGAAAGAAGACTAATTCCTATTCCTTTGGACAATCTACGCTTAGAGCCCGCAAGGGAGTAGACTCCTTGTGTTAGTCTTAACGGCAGTTCAAGTACAGGTAAATCTAAATCAAAATCTGATAGAGATTCTGAACACTCCAATAAGTCTAAAGAAAAGGAAGATAAAATGGAAAAATCCATTAAAGATTCTGCACAATCTAAAGAACTTACTCAGCAGCAAATTTTGACTTCTCAATAGAAAAATCCTCCTCCAACCAATATACAGCAACAACCAGTCACCATTGAGTTAGACAAAGAATGGGAAACCTTTAACCAATTGATTAATGTAGAAGGACAGAATGTACAGACCCCTGCCCAGCCAACCAAAGTTTTGAACACAGGAACAAGCAGCACAGTCACAGTGACAGAGCACATACCAATCACACCCTCCTCTGAAATTGTTCTTAATGTAGAGGACATCCCTCCTCTAGATGTATTCTACAGCCCAAAATACAAGGCAGTAGTGAAAAGACAGAGAAAAAAGAGAAAAATAGAAAGTGCAATTGCTACTGAAGCAGAACAAGTAGATGTTTTGTGGAAAGATCCTGCCACAGAGCCTACTCATAATCTCACTAAGTTATCTCAAATAACAGAGCATATGCTTCGCTACTGTTGATAAATCGGCAAGAGATACAACTCTGTTGAATGAAACAAGAACAAAAAGCTCGGGAATTTAACAATAATTGCAATGTACAAAGCATTAAGGAAGACACCAAAACTTGAAGAGTTACAACAACAACTTCAAGAAATTAAAATGAGACATTCTAGTGCTTGATCGATAAAGACAAAAAATACATTATCCAAGATCAAAGATAAAGATGATCCTAAGCTTCAGATCGGACTCCCGTAAACCATCCTCCTAACAATCGATCATCAACAAGAGGAATTTTTCTGCCAAAAAATATTGCAATGGAATTCTTTGTGCCAAGAAAGCGATAAAATCACAAATCATGTCGTAGATTTACGAAATGATTATGATTTGATTAATGAAAAGATCAATGATTATCTGACATGGCAAAAGACAGAAGAAAGCAGAAAAGCTGGTGCACCCATCATTAATGAAAATCATAAAGAAATAATGTTCAATAACTGGGATGCACAAATCAGAATGGCAGAAAAGGCAGCAGAGGAGGCGGCTACAGCGGCAAAAACTCTCACTGATTGTGTAATTGATAATTTACACAAAGCTAACTTGATTCCAGAAACTGTTCCAGGATATCTCCCAAAGGAAAATCAACTGCAAACAGAATGGAGGCAAAAAGCAGAAGAAAGAGAAAAATCCATCCAAGGGCTGACAAGATTGAATTGGGACTCATACTGGATGCACTTAGTGAAGCCACACAGTCAGCACAGTGCGCTCAATTGTATCATCAATGCTACAGAGAAGATTGCTCCTACGCTTGCCGACTCTGTCTTTTCAGGACAGTTGAATTCTGAAGTCGGTCAACCGCATCTTCTCAAAACTATGCTAGATGCCTGCAAGTTTAAAGATCAAATTCATAGACAGATAGATTTAGTTTTAATTTCACTATATTTTAGCCTAGGAAAAGGACGGTCATTGAACCGAATCCTTAAATTTTGTAATAAACTATTTTTAGATTTAGCTAAGTAGTATTTAAACCCCTCTCATGCATTTAGAGAGGGGTCCTGGATCTTAATATTTTTTGACTTGGAGATAACATTTCTGTACTCCTTTGTCTTATATATTTTTTAAAAGGATCACATTTGGTGATTTTCATGCGAAATTATCTTTGAAGTGTTGCATTTCTGTACCTCTGGAGTTTGATTTTGCATCATAAGTTACTGGATAGAGTATCAGATTGCATTTGAAAGTCCTCAAGATGAACGAGGTATTTCTATCTGTTCACTGTTGATTTCTTTTGTCTTATGATATTCGTTTTGAAATTGCTATCATTTGTATGTATATTTGTTTTCACAACGCTTCTTTTTATATATCATTTCTGAGTATAATTGAAACGTTATCTTTCATAATTATATATAGATGGTATACAATGATGAATGCAATATGCTTATACAACTCTGTTTAATTTCTTAAACAGAGTTATCTTTATTTGTTTCCGCACATTTCAATTTAAATAATAATACATTTTTATGGTTATTGTTAAGTTGAAACAATCTTAAGTTGTATTCACATATAATTACCCGGGTTAGTGTTAGAATTTCTTTACCAGTATTTAGCTTAAATTAGATAGTTTTATTTTAGTTAATTTAGTCCCATTTCCACCCATCCAATCCAATCCACTTAGTTACAAGGAAACTGGTCCTTTAAATCCAGTCGGAGCCACCATACGAAATGGAAAAGGAGTTGTCTTAAGGTCCCGACCAGGTGGTTTTCCCCGATGTTTGAAGCAGAGATTTTCTAGGCTTCAACAGAGACATCCTTTGTCTCTTCTATTTCCATTACTATGGCATCAAATCTTGGGGGTAGACTTCTCAAGAATTTCTCCACAATTCTTCTGTCTTCAAGTGTCTCTCCATGAGACCTTATCTAGGTAACCAACCCAATAATGTCAGTGAAAAATGAGTCTATATTTTGTGACTCTTTCATACAGAGAGTTTCAAAATCTCTCCTCAGCATTTGCAACTTTGCTGTCTTCACCTTCTCCATGCCTTGATATGCTGTCTTTAGAATATCCCATCCCTCTTTAGATTTTGTCGCTGCTACAATCCTTGGGAAAATACTCTCATGTACAGATTGAAAAAGATAGAAGAGGGCTTTGGAGTCCTTCTTCCTATTATCTTTTAGAAAATCTCTTTCCGCTACTGTCAAAGTAATCAACGCTGCTGCATCTGCTATTTATGGGTAGCCATTCTCAACTAGCTCCCATATGTCCTGTGAAGCAAACAGAGCTCTCATAGTGATAGCCCAATATTCATGATTTTTTCCATTAAACTGTGGAAGCTGAGGATTTGTCAGAATGGTGCCTGATGCTGCCATCTTAACTGTATTAAAAAAACCAAACAATAAAAATATTGACTATGGAAACAAACAGAAGCTTTCTCTGCTGGAGAAATACGCTTCAGTAAAGTTCTTACAGCTTCTGCAGTGAAGAGAAAACTCTGCTGCATTCACTGAGTGCCTAGACTAGCTCCGATACCATGTTGAAATTTTTTGAGCAATTCCTTAATACGAAAAGAGGAAAATAATTCCTCTTCCACAACATAGAGATAAAAACTAAAATTAAATTGAAGACAGACACAGAGATGAAATACTTATCTCTATTTCAATAAAAATAAATAACAAACTATTGTTACAAATTTTCAGAATAATGTTCTGGGTTCAGTGGTTAAAACCTTCAACTGACTACTACACACAGAGAACTTCCAAATTTCTCTCTGTTTTTGTTTCTATGTTTTCAGCCTTCCGGCAAAAAATCATTTACACAGCAACTGTCTCCACAATACAATGCTCTCACACTATTCTCTTTAATGCTCATGGCATATTTATATCTCATTACAATATAATATATATATTATGAATATCTCATATTTATAATTTATATAAATTGTATTACCAAAGTAAAAACATAAATAAATTGTGGTAACTAAACTTTAACCTAAACTAAAATCAAAACAGTTATATGGCAAAACCTTTATGCTAAGGTTAAAAACTTCATTCCTTTATGCTTTCTTGGGCTTGCTTCCAAAAACCTTCCCATGAGTTCCCTCACCCCTCTGGAATGTTGCCGCCTCTGCAATAAATATGGTTGGTGGATGTGTTAATGCAGGTGGTTGTTGTAGATAGGAACGGAGCTTGCACCACCTTCATAATTATCCCACGGCTCTGTAACTTCACATCTGCCTTAACTCCGTCTTTCGATCTCTTCATAATAACTTCACAGTTTTATTGATTAATGCGAGCAGTTGGGATTAAATTCCAACAATATACCATGTGAAAAAATTATTTTGTGAAAATTAAGGTTTGTGACATGAGAGCCATTTTGATTTTTTTAGTCTTCATGCTAACTACCTTGCTTGGAATTTTCATTATAAGTATCTAACTACCTATGTTCAAAATCTCAAATTCTGTTTCATTGTATTTTCCTACTGCAGATTTCCATTTCCAATAAGTCATTTTTATCAAATGTAAATACCCATTATTCAGGTTTGACGCCGCACATCAATTCCATCCTAAGGTCAATTCGTGTTAATGAGAACTCTTTCAACATAGCCGACGACCATAAGTGTTTACAGGAAATGTTGTTCATATATGGAATCTACACAATTATGTTATGTAAATACTAGCTTATTATTATATTTATCGCAATGGCAATAATTGCTGCCTCCTTTCATTTCTCTGGTACTAATATAACGGTGGTGATTGATTGTTATTCACAGTATCACTAATCATGGTTAAAATGACACTTTTTGCACTTATTCCAACAATGCATCCCATCACCCTGTATTTTCTATCTAAGGTTGTTTTGAATGGCAAACATTAAACACTATATTGTCTCGCAATAATTGCCTGCCCGAAAATGGTTTGAAAGATGAATGCGAAGCATTCATGGGGTTACCATGCCTTTTCATGGTTTTAGTGCATATTAGAATGTTACTACTGTTACTATAACATTATAAACAAATAGATATTTGAAAGAAAATCAATATTCAAAGCACTTTTATAAAACCCTACAGTTGGCATGTCGGCAAGATTCTATTTGCATAGCATGTCGGCAAGATTCTATTTGAATAGCTTTTCGACAAGTTATGCTGCCAGGCTGGTGAGCCTACGGTTTCAATTATGAGGGCAGGTTACAAAAGAAGTAGTTTTAGTCAAATAAATCTTAATGACTGATCCACAAGGATTTCAGAATGATAACGCTGTTAGCAGCTCTAGTGAAGATTCCTTGAATGAATTCCAGTTTATTTCAAGAAACTATTTACTTGGTGCTGCACAAAGTACATATCTTGGGCTGTTATAATTTAGAAAGGAAATTTCGCTATGATCAAGACACTTATTTTCGGTCATTCATAGGCTAGAGATATAGAGATTAGTGTATTAACATTAGAATACAGAGGCTGGTCTGACTGCCCATAGTTGCGTCTCTCAACGATAAAGCTAGTTTGAATCAGTTGAATCAAGTCTAACAACTATAGTTTAACCGTAATTATTTACTCCATTTGTGTTTATTTTAGACGCTTAAAAACTCTATATAAATAGAAAAATGCTCACAGCGAAAAACAACTGATTTTGCTATCATTTGATCTTGGAGACTTAAGACGAAGCTGTTGTGTTCTGGGTGATCGGCAGAGTTCTACTTTGAAATTTATCTCTTACTAGTATGTGTTGATACTTATTTGTTTCTATTGTTTTGTACGTAGTAGTTAGAGATAATTATTTGTTTGTATGGTTTTGTAAGTAGAGCTGCTCAAGGCGTAGTCAAAAGCCATGTCCTTTGTTTTTGTTTTATTTTCTTAGCTGGTTTGTTTTATTTGCTGAGTTGGCTTCTCATATTTACATAACAGTTCCAAATACATGTTTACCACTATAATAGTTTAAACCAGAATTGATAACCCTCTTGTTTATTATCTTTATAAATATAGTCATAAGGTGTTTTTCTCTCTCTATATATACATGGTTGCATGAAATTTCAACCAGAAGATTTGATTTTGAACTTTTTCATTTTTTTTCTATCTTTATTTTCATCAATATGTCCAGATACATCACCCCAATCGAGGAAGAGAATTGAACTTGTAATGAGTGCTATAACAGTCCGCCTCGTCATGGTTTAACCAAGACCCCACGAACTAGTTGATTTAAAGTGTTGCCAAGAAATTATCGGTACTTTAAGAAAAAGATTCATTGGTTTAAAGTGTTACCAAAAAATCATGGTTGGTTTAAGAAAAAGATTGGTGATAATTTCATTTTAAATAGATTATAAAATACCGAATACTATCCAATGGATAACTGAAAGTCTTGTATTTTTTTTAGACTTTACTGAACGCCTGAAAAATCTACTAACCCAGTTGATAATTAAAAAAAGTATTGTATTTATTTAGATTTTTAGTACCTTTTCACGAGGTTTAATATAATGCTATCATATAATTCTTTTAAACCTAATAAACTCTTTACGCACATGTTAAAATGGTCGAACTATTCATTATTAGTATTTGTTGTACCAACTTCACACATCACCTATCCCTTGAGAGTTTGATTAGAGTTCTATTGTTATGAAGTTTCATGAAGTTTGGTAATTCACATTGAACCATTGCAATCTTGAGATCACTGTTGGGTGCAGCAACTTGCTAGAGAAGTTTCATGAAGTTGGTAATTCGCATTGAACATTGCAATCTTGAGATCACTCTTGGGTGCAACGACTTGCTAGAGAGGTCAGTGACATACAACACAATCCTACCAGAACTATTTTCCCACAATATCGATAACATCCTTCACTTTCAACTCTAGTCCATATTTTTTCATCTTCAACGTATTAGTTCTCATGTTTTATGCACATTATGTAAGGTTTACCATTGGTGTTTCGGTGTTTCAATTCCGAGTATCTACCGCTATTATGTGATCTGATGATGTCAAAATCCCAGTAACTTAACCTCAAAATAGGTGTGAACATTATACTTTAATGTTGATAATTTTGCAATATAAAATTAGGTTCTTTTTTAAGGGAGATGCCTTAATATACAATCAAAGCATTTTAATAGTTATGGGAGATTTTAATTGCTAGTATTATTAGGTGGGTTATTTTTCTATTTTTTTTTTTTAAATAATTGTTTTGTTTTCTAAAAATGAAAGCCCCAAATTTTATAATATGAAATAAGTTTAAATACGGATTGTAAATATTTTATAAAAACAATATAAAATAATTAAAAATTCTAACACTTTATAGAAAATTATTTTATACTTAAAGTATTAAATTTTCATTTTTAAAATTTCAAATTACATTTCGAATATTTACTCTTACCAACCAGATGACAAAGCTTTTTGGAAATCAAACAAAATTGGTCCATTCCACGAAAATCGGCTTTCCGACCATAATCAATGTAATGGAAGAGCTTTGGCTTTTCAAACATAGTTAATTCATGTCAGAAGCATTTGCAATTATTTTTGGGTCCATATAAATAGTATACACGCTAAAGTTATGGTCTTTGTTTCTTATATCTAAATATGAATAATTATTTAAATTTTTATATTAATAATACAACTAAAATATTTTAACTTATCTTATTGTAAGTTTAGTTTTTTTTTATATTGAAATATGAATAAGTATTTATATTTATATTTTAATAATTTAACTAATATATTTTATTATGTATTTTATTATAATTGTAATGTTGTGGAGACACTTAATGTTAAAGAACCATAACTTGTTTTGGTATTGGCTTTATCTTTAAAAAAACCCTTTTTGTTAAATTAAAAAATTATTTATTATTTTAAGAATTTATTCCATAACATTTATTATAACATTTACTATTATAATTATTGTTATAATTTTAGAGTTTTGTTATTTCAAATAAATATTTTAAAATTTTTGTTATGATATCTTTTCGAAAATTTAGATAGTAATTTTTGTAAGAGATTGAAGAAAATTATCTTAAACTCTTCCAAATTTTATATTCTATTTTATATATCACATAAGCTCTTAATTTTTTTTTTGGAAATTTGATTATGAATATGTAACTTTTTCCTGGAATTTTTATACCAATCCTAAATTAATCATGTTCAGTTAGAATTTGGAACAAACCTTAAAATTAATGACTAACTAATCATTGTTTAGGTTAGGTATAATTTCTACTTTCACATAACTAAATTTTATATATATTAAAAATTAAAAATGCATTTGATATTATAGATTTTCAAAATTTAAAATTGTGTTTCATTAATTGTGAAGATACATTTGAAAAATCTACAACTAATAACCATGCAAAGGAAATAAATAGAAATCTATACAGATTCACAGATGAGAATTATCAGGAAAATGTAAAATTATAATACAACTTTTGGTTTTCAGAATTCCAAAATTTACCCAAATATTAAATTGTATTTACGTATATATATATATATATATATATATATATATTCTACAAGGATGTGCTACATACAAGTGGTCGTCCCTATATTGGATGGGGCTATGCCACGAAATTTAATAAACACAACAACAACAAACTTAATCATGCACATAAGAAGACACAGAGTTTTTAACGTGGTTCACCCAAACCTCCTGGGCTACGTCCACACAACAGGGCATTGGCAGTCTTTATTAATCAAAACAGGAGATTACATAATTCACACACTCTCTAAAACAAACGTATGGATACCTGTTATATAGCAGGAGAATCTAACAGCCTCATAAATCCTCTCAACTCAAATTTAGCATGCATTAACTCCCTCCCAACAAACTGGAGCTAATCTAGGAATTAATTCCTAATTTTTGTCACCTATTGAGATTTTTCCTATTTTATTTAGAACAGAAAATCTCAACAATCTCCACCTTGACAACAATTAGCCTGATGCCCTGTTCTTTATTATTTTATCTTTTCTGCAAGCCAAGAGAAGCCAAACACCAGCGTAGCTTCTCTAACAAAACTGGTTTCGTGAACATGTCTGCACAATTCTTCTTTGTATGCACCTTTTCAAGAGAGACTCCCCTTTCAGTGATAACCTGTCTTACAAAATGATACTTTATTGGAATATGCTTTGATTTACTATGATAGGCCGGATTCTTAGCCAAATGTATTGCACTTTGACTATCACAAAGTAACCTGATGTTGTCCTGCAACCTACCAAATTCACCAAGCAAACCTTTCAACCAAACCGCCTCTTTGAAAGCATGCGAAGCAGCAATGTATTCTGCTTCAGTAGTGGATAAAGCAACAATGTTTTGTAGCTTTGACATCCAGCTAATAGCTCCACCTGCAAGAGTAAAGACATACCCTGAAGTCGACCTTCTCTTATCCAAATCACCTGCAAAATCGGAATCAACATATCCACAAACAAATTCACTACTCTTATTGTAAGTGATACAATAACTACTTGTGCCTCTCAAATACCGAAGCACCCATTTCACTGCTGACCAGTGTTCTTTACCCGGATTTTCCATGTACCTGCTGACAACCCCAACTGCATGTGAAATATCTGGTCAAGTACAAACCATCGCATACATCAAACATCCTACTACATTGGCATATGGAATTTGAGACATATAATCCTTTTCTTCATCTGTATTAGGACATAAACCCGAAGAAATCTTGAAATGGGAAGCGAAAGGGACTGACACAGGCTTCACATTATTCATACCAAATCTCAAAAGTATTTTCTCAATATACTTTTGTTGTGATAGCCATAGCTTACCATTACTCCTGTCTCTGAAAATCTCCATGCCCAAAATCTGTCTTGCTGCTCCTAGATCTTTCATATCGAATGTCCTTGCCATCTGAGTCTTCAACCTGTTGATTTCATCAATGCTTTTGCTTGCCAAAAGCATATCGTCAACATACAACACTAAGATAATGAACATGCCATTTTTCAATTGCTTGAAATACACACAATGATCATATTCACTTCTAACATATTTCTAACTCAACATGAAAGAATCAAACTTCTTATACCACTGCCGAGGCGACTGCTTCAGGCCATATAATGACTTCTTGAGCCCGCAGACAAATTTCTTATTGCGATGCTGAAAAAACCCCTCCAGTTGTTCCATATAAATTTCCTCATTTAGATCTCCATGTAGAAAAGCAGTCTTAACATCTAGTTGCTGTAACTCTAAATCAAACAAAGCAACTAAAGCTAACACAATTCTAATTGAAACAATTTTAACCACTGGTGAAAAATCTCATGAAAGTCAATACCGGCTTTCTGAGAAAACCCTTTTGCAACCAATCGCGCTTTGTACCTGTCCTCCGTATCATTCACACCTCGTTTCAGCTTGAAAACCCATTTACACCCCACAGTTTTCTTGTCTTTCGGAAGCTCAACCAGATCCCATGTGCCGTTCTTACTCAAGGCCATCATTTCGTCCTTCATGGCTGCTTTCCACTTGTCACTATTCGAACCTTCTATTGCTTCCTGATAGCACAGAGGTTCATTGTCATTAGCAGTAAATGCAACTGAAGTAACATAATCATCATACCTTCTAGGAGCACGTTTTATTCTTGTAGACCTCCTTAAAGCTGTTTCTGGTGCTTCCGCAATTGGCTGACTACCACCTGTAGGAACTTCTTGCCGATCAGTATCTGAGACCTGTTCATGATCTAAACCTGAACACTGTTCATGTTCTGAAACCTGTTCATGACTAGTATCTGAACTATGGTCATCATGACTATCATTAGAAGTGCTGTCAAACTGAATGTGCTGAAAATCAAATACATCATCCCGTTTCAATTTACTATCTACATCTGACTGTACAAGAGAGGATTCATTAAACTTTACATCTCTGTTGATGATGATTTTGCGGGTAGTAGGATCCCACAATCTATATCCCTTTGTTCCAACACCATACCCAACAAAGACATACCTTTTAGACTTTGGATCTAACTTAGTTCGCTGATGTTTAGGCACTAGAGCATATGCATCACAACCAAACACTCTGATTTTAGAATAATCACAAGGGTGTCCTTTCCATACCTCTTGCGGAATCTTGCAGTCTATGGCCGTCGATGGAGATCGGTTTATCACATAACAAGCTGTTGCCACTGCTTCCGTCCACAACTCCTTTTGCAACCCGGCGTTACTCAGCATACTCCTTGCTCTCTCTAGAAGAGTCCTGTTCATGCGTTCAACAACTCCATTTTGCTGAGGAGTATAAACCGTGGTCTTATGTCTCTCGATCCCCGCATCCTTGCAATAGCTGTCAAACTCCTTGGAAGTAAACTCACCACCATTGTCAGTTCTTAAACATTTTATTGTTCTACCAGTGCTATTTTCTACCAATGCTCTAAACTGCTTGAAAACTGAAAAAACATCAGACTTTCTTTTCAACATGTAGACCCACACCTTCCTAGAAAAGTCATCAATAAATGATACAAAATACGACGAACCACCATATGACGCTGTAGGAGCTGGACCCCAAACATCTGAATGAATATAATCAAGTATCCCTTTACTAGTATGTTTGCCTGTTTTAAATTTTTGTTTACTTTGTTTTCCAAACAAGCAATGTTTACAGAAATCTAACTTTCTAGACTTCAGATTTGGAAGTAACTTGCGATCAGCCAAAATTTTCAACCCTCTTTCGCTCATATTGCCCAACCTTTGATGCCATAGGCGAATGGAACTACTGTCATGTTCAGACACCGTAGACACATGAACTGACCCTGTTCTTCCTTCTAACTGAAATAGATTTCCTACTTTCTTAGCTTTCATTACTAGTAAGATACCTTTATAGATTTTCATAACTCCACCTTGAATTATAGTTTTATATCCATTCGTGTCAAGTGCTCCCAGTGAAATTAGATTTTTCCTTAAGTCTGGGACATGTCTCACATCTGTTAATATTCTAGTTGTGCCATCAAACATTTGCAGTTGTATACTTCCTATCCCAACAATATTAGATGTGACATCATTACCCATGTACATGACTCCATCATTAACTGATCTATATGTCTTAAACCATTCTCTATGAATACACATGTGGTTTGATGCACCGGAATCTAACAACCAATGTTGATCATGATTTGACATATTAACAGACAACACTTCGTCGCTCATACCTGAACCAGATGCCGAACCTGTATCCGTCTCATTTGCCTCCTTCTTCTCTGTCGAAGAGTCTCCTTTCTTCTCTGTTTGCTGTCTCTTCCAGCAGTCTTTCTTCAAGTGCCCCGATTTGCCACAAAACCAGCACTTCACTTTGCTCTTCTTCCCTTTCGACTTTGAACGTGAATCGCTGCGCTTACTAGAGCGTCTTTCTCTAGAACGACCTCTAGCCATCATTGCCTTTGATGTAGAGGTGTCAGCATTCGACTTCTTCCTCGTCTCCTCAGACAACATGGCTCCAACCACATCGTCAAACTCAAGGACAGCTGCATTACTGAAGCTTATGGAAGTAACAAAGTGATCCCACGATTCAAGCAATGTACACAATAGAGTTATTGCCTTATCCTCTGAATCAAATTTTACATCTAGACTTTGTAATTGTACCAATAGAGTATTGAAAACATTCAGATGGTCAGTAACCGAGGTACCTTCTTTCATCCGCAAACTCTATAGTTGCCGCTTCAGGAGAATCCGATTTGTTAAGGATTTCGTCATGTACAGCTTTTCAAGCTTTATCCACAAGCCTGCGGCAGTCTTCTCTGACACAATGTTGAACAGAACGTCATCTGCCATACATAACCGAATTGCGCTCAGAGCTCTGTTATCCAACTCATCCCATTCATCCTCCGTCATGGAAGAAGGCCTTTTGCTCCTCCCCAACAGTGCTTTCGCCACACCTTGTTGAACCAGCAGATCGTGCATCTTTAGCTTCCAGATCTCGAAATTGTTTTTGCCGTTGAACTTATCAATTTCAAACCGGACATTTTGAGTTTTCGCCATCTTGTTTCAGCAAAAAACACAGTAATCTCCAGAACCAATTTTCAAATAAAGAATGGCCTTTTAAAAAATGCCTTTAAAAAAAAAAAAATTGCCCTTTTAATGAAATGCCTCCTTATTAAAGGACTTCATAAAAAACTTTACTCTTTTACCATATGCAAATGGTAATTTAATATTCAAATTACAAATTACTTTATAATGGCCACCCTTCTTTTCAATATAAATAAAGTGCCACCCACTCAAATCGATTTATAAAAAAAACGATGTTAAAAAACCTTTAATGCAAATCGATTGCACTTCATATATATATGTCACTTCATAAAAAAAATCGATTATAAAATGTGACCTTTTAAATGTGACCATTTCACAACGTTTGACTTTTTCAAAACTCCAAAGTCGATATGTGACCTTTTTAATCCATGTGACCTTTTAAAAAAAAAAAATTCCAAAAAACGATTTCTTCCAAATCGACTTTTCCTTTTTAAATCGACTTATTCAAAAAAAACGTTTTACACATGTATGACGCAGTTTCAATCTGTGACATATCCACACGTATGATAACTATGATTGCCATAATTTGTGAATAATTCTCTGCGTCTAATTACATACCGTGACTTGTATGACTTAATTCATATGGCAATCAACACGTCGTCCTGCGTGTTCTTGGTGGCGAACTGGAATGTTCCGGCTCTGGGCAGCTATTATGTTGTGGAACGTGCAACGCCTTCAACGCTCAACATTTGAACGCACAACAAAACCTGCAACTCAGCAATTCTACGCACCAGCAATCAATTTGATCCGCATAGCAATCATAGTCAACAGGCTCAGTCCACTCGATTTTTTTCGAATTTCTTGCCGAATTGGATCGTCCGGCCAGCAAGACGTTGGCCAAAGACTTCAACACAGTCGAATACCCTTTAGCAATTGTAATCTGCTCACAGGCTGCCGCGGTCGCCTACGCCTGGTTCGAACCTTCACATGTCACACAACTACACAATAACACCACTCTCCAACAATCGATCTCCAGAACGCTGCTCACAATTCTGCTGCTCAACTACACGCAGGTTTACACAGCACGCAGGTCCAACACGCCTTTGGCTCTGATACCAGTTGTTGGACAGTGCGCAGCAAATTTAATAAACACAACAACAACAAACTTAATCATGCACATAAGAAGACAAAGAGTTTTTAACGTGGTTCACCCAAACCTCCTGGGCTACGTCCACACAACAGGGCATTGGCAGTCTTTATTAATCAAAACAGGAGATTACATAATTCACACACTCTCTAAAACAAACGTATGGATACCTGTTATATAGCAGGAGAATCTAACAGCCTCATAAATCCTCTCAACTCAAATTTAGCATGCATTAACTCCCTCCCAACAAACTGGAGCTAATCTAGGAACTAATTCCTAATTTTTGTCACCTAATGAGATTTTGCCTATTTTATCCAAAACAGAAAATCTCAACAATATATATGATATCATAGCCGACCACCATAAGTATTTTCAGGCAAAGTTATTCATATATCGAATCTACACCATTATGCTATTACGTAAAGACAAGCTTATTACATGTATCGCAGTGGTGATATTGGCTGTCTCCATTCATTGCGCTAGTACTAATATAACAGTGGTGACTGATTGTTATTCAAAGTATTACTAATCATGGTTCAGATGATCTTTTTGCACTTGATTCCGACCATGCATCCAATCACCTTGTGTTTTCTTTCGAAGGTTATTTTGAATGGCAAACATTAAACACTATATCGTACCGCAATAATTGCCCGCTCGGAAAAGGTTTGAAGGATAAACGGGCAAGATTCATGTGGTTACCATGCATGGTTTTAGTACATATTAGAATGTTGTTATAACATTATAAACAAACATATATTTGAAAAATATTCGATTTTCAAAGTAGTCAAGATAGTTATCTTAATATCTCTACTTATTTCTTAAAGAAATGAAAAGAAAAACTTCCAAATAAAATTTTAAAATTCTTGACACTTAATTTTTAATTCAAAACTAACATATCATAACTAGCATAGTTCTCAATACTTAATATTTAATATTTAAACCTTTAATTGTGTAATCTTAAACAAATTAATCTCATAATATGTAATACTAGCACAATCACATTTACCAATGTGATTGATATAAGCTCATAGACGTATATGAAATATATTTACAATCACATTCACCAATGTGATTGATATATGCCCAATAAACCTATATCCACCACCCACCACATGTATATTATCAAAATAATCATTATATATTTATGAATGTAATTCCCAATATATTTTATACATCTTTTTAAAAAATATTAATAATACCAACTATATGCATACTATATATAAAACTAATATATATATATATATATATATATATATATATATATAATATTATTTGATAACAAAATATTATTAAATTTTTTCAATATATTAATAGTTATAACTCTAATTATATTAAAATTCAAATATAACTTAATAATATTATTTCATTACTATTTATAATAAATATATATATCTTACCAATATCCCAAGGGATTATTAATATTACAAGTCAAAAGAACTAATAAAACCGAGGAATTGGTGAACCCAAGGGGAAAATATTAAAAACCTAAGAGATCAAGAAGCCTAAGGGATCCATATTAAAAATATAAGAGATTAATAAAGGCTAAGAATTTATATTTTAAATCCAAATGAATAATAAACTCACATGATCAATTAGGATAAGAGATCAATAATAAAAACATAAGATATTAATAAACCTTAAGAATAAAGATTTCAAAATAAAAAACATGAGAAATTAATAAACCCTAATAACAATTGATATTTTAAATTCAAGATATAAATAAACCCAAGAAATTATTCATATTATAAACCATTTAAAGAAGTAATAAACCCAATGGTTTAATATTATAAACAAAAGGAATTAGCGAAACCAAGAGATAAATTCTAATATTTTAAGCCAATAAATGAATAAACTCTAAGAATTAATATTTAAACTCAAGATATTAATAAATCCAAGGAGTTATTAATATTATAAACCAAAAGAACTAATAAAACCAAGGGTTTAATATTACAAACCAAAGGAATTGGTGAACCCAAGAGATAAGTATTAAAGACCTAAGGGATAAATAAGGCCAAGGGATCAATTATAAGAACACAAGAGATTAATAGACCCTAAAAATTAATATTTTAAACAAAAAAACCTAAAATTAATAAACACTAAGAATTAATATTTTTAACTCAAGAGATTTTAAAACCAAATGGATTATTAATACTATAAACCAAAATAACTAATAAACCCAAGGGTTTTATATTTCAAACCCAAGGAATTAGTGAACCCAAGGGATACATATTAAAAACCCAAGGGATCAATAAGTAGAATGGATAAATATTAAAAACAAAAGAGATTAATAAAGCCTACAAATTAATATCTTAAACAGAAAGGATTGATAAAATCACATGATTATTAATATCATAAATTCAAGGGAATAATATTAAAGCTAATAGATTAATATTATAAACCTCAAGTATATAAAAACCTTTGGATAAATACTATAAACCGTAAAATAAACATGGTTGAGCATGTTTGATTTAAACATTCAGGAAATTGTTGTCACAATGCGACGTGGGATGAAAAATGATGATGCTTGGCCAAGGCTGATTTTCATCTTGAGAGAATATTTGTCACAATGTGGCATTCGACCATGTAAGACCTTTATCAAATATGAATAACGATGATTGGCAATGGCCTCCGATGGTTGGTTCCCATATTCACACAATGTTTTTCATAATATGACATTGGACCATGCTTTAATCTTAAAACATATGACTAATACTTAACACCTAATTTTACTAACCCAAATAGTTAGGAAAATCAAAGATTATTAAACCCTAAGAATCAATATTTTGAACTCAAAATCATAAGAAGTTTATAAACCCTAATAATTAATAATTTAAACTCAAGAATTTAATAAACCAAAGGGATTATAAATACTATAAACCAAAAAAACTAATAAACCCAAGGGTTTAATATTATAAACTAAAGGAATTGGAGAACCCAAAAGATAAATATTAAAAACTTAATGGATCAATAAGGCCAATGGTTTAATATTAAAAAAACAAGAGATCAAAAAACCCTAAGAATTAATATTTTAAACAAAAAAACCTAAAAAATTAATATACAATAATCTAATCAATATCTTAAACTCAAGAGATTAATAAACTCAAGGAATTATTAATATTATAAACCAAAAGAACTAATAAACCAAAGGGTTTAATATTATAAACTAAAGGAATTGGTGAACGCAAGGGATAAATATTAAAAACCTAAGGGATCAATAAGGCCCAAGGTTTAATATTAAAAACAAAAGAGATTAATAAACCCTAAGAATTAATATTTTAAACATAAAAAACCTAAAAAAATTAATATATCATAATCTAATCAATATTTTAAACTCAAGATATTAATAAACCCATGGGATTATTAATATTATAAACCAAAAAAATTAATAAACACAAGGGTTTAATATTATAATCTTAAGAAATTGGTGAACCCAAGAGATAAATATTAATATTATAAAACAAGAGATTAATAAACCTTAAGAATTAATATTCTAAACTCAAGAGATAAGTAAAGCATAAGAATTAATATTTTAAACTCAAGAGATTAATAAACCCAAGGAGCTGTTAATATTATACATCAAAAGAACTAATAAAACCAAGGGCTTAATATTACAAACCAAAGGAATTGGTGAACCCAAGGGATAAATATTAAAGACCTAAGGAATAAATAAGGCCAAGGTATCAATATTAAGAACACAAGAGATTAATGAACCCAAAGAATTAATATTTTAAACACAAAGAGCTAAAAATTAATAAACTCTAAGGATTAATATTTTTAACTCAAAGGATTTTAACACCAAAGTGATTATTAATATTATAAGCCAAAATAACTAATAAACCCAAAGGTTTTATATTTCAAACGCAAAGAATTATTGAACAGAAGGGATAAATATTAAAAACCTAAAGGATCAATAAGTGGAATGGATCAATATTAAAAACAAAAGAGATTAACAAAGCCTACAAATTATTAACTTAAACAAAAAAATTGATAAAATCACATGATTATTAATATTATAAACCCAAGGGAATAATATTAAAGCTAAGAGATTAACATTATAAACCTCAAGTATATAAAAACCTTTCGATAAATACTATAAACCGTAAAATAAACATGGTTGAGCATGCTTGATTTAAACATTGAGACAATTGTTGTCACAATGTGATGTTGGACGAAGAATTGTGATAGTTGGACATGGTTTATTTGCATATTGAGACAATATTTGTCACAATGAGACATTCGAACATGGAAAACCCTCATCAAATATGAATAACAATGATTAACAATGGTCTCCCATGGTTGGTTTTCATATTCGCACAATGTTTTTCATAAAATGAGATTTGACCATGCATTAATATTAAAGTGTATGAATAATATTAAATGCCTAAAATTACCAACTAAAATATTTAGAAAACTCAAATATTATTAAACCATAAGAATTAATATTTTAAACTCGAAAGCCTAAAAATTTAATAAACTCTAATAATTAATAATTTAAACTCAAGAGGATAATAAACAAAATGGATTATAAATATTATAAACCATAAAAACTAATAAACCCAAGGGTTTAATACTATAAACTAAAGGAATTGGTGAACCCAAGGGATAAATATTAAAAACTTAAGGGATCAATAAGGCCAAGGTTTTAATATTAAAAACAAAAGAGATTAATAAACCCTAAGAATTAATATTTTAAACACAAAAACCTAAACAATTAATATACCATAATCTAATCAATATGTTAAACTCAAGATATTAATAAACCCAAGGAATTCTTAATATTATAAACCAAAAGAAATAATAAACCAAAGGGTTTAATATTATAAACTAAATGAATTGGTGAACCCAAGGGATAAGTATTAAAAACCTAAGGGATCAATAAGGTCTAAGGGTTTAATATTAAAAACAAAAGAGATTAATAAACACTAAGAATTAATATTTTTAACATAAAAACCTAAAAAATTAATATACCATAATCTAATCAAAATTTTAAACTCAAGAGATTAACAAACCCAAGGGATTACTAATATTATAAACCAAAACAACTAATAAATACAAGAGTCTAATATTATAAACTAAAGGAATTGGTAAACCTAAGGGATAAATATTAATATTATAAACCAATAAATTAATAAACGCTAAGAATTAATATTTTAAACCCAAGAAATTAATAGATCATAAGAATTAATATTTTAAACTAAATAGATTAATAAACCCAAGGAGTTATTAATATTATGAACCAAAATAAATAATAAAATCAATGGTTTAATATTACAAACCAAAGGAATTGGTGAACCCAAGGGATAAATATTAAAGACCTAAGGGATAAATAAGGCCAAGGTATCAATATTAAGAACACAAGAGATTAATATTTTAAATACAAACTGAAGGAATTGGTGAACCCAAGGGATAAATATTAAAAAACTAAGCGATCAGTAAGTGGAAGGGATCAATACTATAAACAAAAGAGGTAAACGAAGCCTACAAATTAATATCTTAAACAAAAATGATTGATAATATCACATGGTTATTAATATTATAAATCCAAGGGAAAAATATTAAAGCTAAGAGAATAGTATTATAAACCTCAAGTATATAAAAACCTTTAGATAAATACTCTAAACCGTAAAATAAATATGAATGAGCATGCTTGATTTAAACATTGAGACAATTGTTGTCACAATGCAACGTTGGATGAAGAATGACGATGGTCAACCATGGTTGATTTTCATATTGAGACAATCTTTGTCACAATGTGATATTCGACCATGGAAGACCTTAATCAAATACAAATAACAATGATTAACAATGGTCTCCCATGGTTGGTTTGCATATTCACACAATGTTTTTCATAATATGACATTTCACCATGCATTAATATTAAAGTATATGACTAATATTTAACGCCTAGTATTACCAACCCAAATATTTAGAAAACTCAAAGATTATTAAACCCTAAGAATTAATATTTTAAACTAAAAATCATAAGAAATTAATAAACCCTAATAATTAATAATTTAAAATCAAGAGGTTAATAAACCAAATGGACTATAAATATTATAAACCAAAAAAACTAATAGACCTAAGGGTTTAATATTACAAGCTAAAGGAATTGGTGAACTCAAGGGATAAATATTAATATTATAAACTAAGAAATTAATAAACTCTAAGAATACATATTTTAAACTCAAGCGATTAATAAAACATAAGAATTAATATTTTAAACTCAAGAGATTAATAAACCCAAAGAGTTATTAATATTATAAACCAAAAGAAATAATAAAACCAAGGGTGTAATATTACAAACCAAAGGAATTGGTGAACCCAAGGGTTAAATATTAAAGATCTAAGGGATAGATAAGGACAAGAGATCAATATTAAGGACACAAGAGATTAATAAACTCTAAGAATTAATATTTTTAACTCAAGAGATTTTAAAAACAAAGTGATTATTAATTTTATAAACCAAAATAACTAATAAACCCAAGGGTTTTATATTTCAAACCCAAGGGATAAATATTAAGAACTTCAGGGATCAATAAGGTGGAGGGATCAATATTAAAAACAAAAGAGATTAACAAAGCCTACAAATTAATATCTTAAACAAAAAGAATTGATAAACTCACATGATTATTAATATTATAAACTCAAGGGAATAATATTAAAGCTAAGAAATTAATGTTATAAACCTCAAGTATATAAAAGCCTTTAGATAAATACTATAAACCGTAAAATAAACATGGTTGAGCATGCTTGATTTAAACATTGAGACAATTGTTGTCACAATGAGACGTTGGACGAAGAATGACGATGGTTGGCCATGGTTGATTTTCATATTGAGACAATCTTTGTCACAATGTGACATTCGACCATGGAAGACCTTGATCAAATACAACTAATGTTGATTAATAATGGTCTCCCATGGTTAGTTTTCATATTCACACAATTTTTTCATAATATGACATTGGACCATGCATTAATATTAAAGTGTATGACTAATATTTAATGCCTAATATTACCAACCCAAATTTTTCGAAAACTCAAAGATTAATGAACGCTAAGAATTAATATTTTAAAACTCAAAAGCTTAAGAAATTAAAAAACTCTAATAATTAATAATTTAAACTCAATATATTAATAAACCAAAGGGATTATAAATATTATAAACAAGAAAAACTAATAAACCCAAGGGTTTAATATTATAAACTAAAGGAATTGGTGAACCCAAGGGATAAATATTAAAAACCAAAGGGATAAATAAAGCCAAGGGTTTAATATTAAAAACACAAGAGATTAATAGACCCTAAGAATTAATATTTTAAACACAAAAACTTAAAAATTTAATATACCATAATCTAATAAATATTTTAAATTGAAGAGATTAATAAACCCATGGAATTATTAATATTATAAACCAAAGGAACTAATAAACCAAAGGGTTTAATATTATAAAATAAAGGAATTGGTGAACCCACGGGATAGATATTAAAAACCTAAGGGATCAATAAGGCCAATGATTTAATATTAAAAACACGAGATTAATAAAACCTAAAAATTAATATTTTAAACATAAAAACCTAAAAAATTAATATACCATAAACTAATAAATATTTTAAACTCAAGATATTAGTAAACCAAAAGGATTATTAATATTATAAACCTAACAAACTAATAAACCCAAGGGTTTAGTATTATAAACTAAATGAATTAGTGAACCCAAGAGATAAATATTAAAAACCTAAGGGATCAATAAGGCCAAGGGTTTAATATTAAAAACACATGAGATTAATAAACCCTAAGAATTAATATTTTAAACACAAAAACCTAAAAAATTAATATACCATAATCTAATCAATATTTTAAAATGAAAAGATTAATAAACCCAAGGGATTATTAATATTATAAACCAAAAGAACTAATAAACCGAAGTGTTTTCTATGATAGATTATGGCTCCACATTTTGGCAATGGTGAACAAAATTCAATCATATTATCAATGAAAAAGACTAACATTATAAATCCTTGGGATGATTATTATAAACCTAATATATTAATAATGTCAATGGTTTATTAAACCCTAACGTTATAAACCCAATGGAATAATATTAACCCTTAGGGTTAGTATTATGAACCCTAGATTTAATATTATAAACCATAAGATTAATATTATAAACATAATGGGTTAACATTATAAATATCTGGGTCTAATGTTATAAATCCAAAATATTAATAAACCCAAGGGTTTATTAGACCCTAACATTATAAATCCAAGGGAATAATATTAAACCCTAGGGTTAGTATTATAAACCGTGGGATTTGAATATTATAAACCCATGGGATTAATATTATAAATCCTTGATATTAATATTATAAACCCAAAATATTAATTAACCCAAGGGTTTATTGATATTAGAAACTCAAGGGATTAATAAACCATGAGGATTATTAATATTATAAATTTAAGAAATTGATATTTTAAACCAAATGGATTAATAAACATAAAGGATTATCAATATTATAAACTCAAATAATTAATAAACAGAAGGGATTAATATTAGAAACCAAATGGATGAAAACAACCCAATGAATATGTAGGATACATATTATAAATGCTTGAGATTAATATTATAAACTCAAAATATTAATACACCCAAGAGTTTATTAAACCCTAACATTATAAACCCAATGGAATATTATTAACCCTCGTATCAGTATTATAAACTAGAGTATTAAAAACCATGGGATTATTATTATAAACCCAAGGGATTTACATTATAAATCCTTTGAATTAATAGTATAAACCCAAAATATTAATAAACCCCAGGGTTTATTAAAACCTAACATTACAAACCCAATGGAATAATATTAAACTTTAGGTTTAGTATTATAAATAGTAGCCATGATTAAATATGGTTAATTAATTTTGTGTATTCCTATAATGAGTAACAATGATTAACTATGTTGGAAAGGTTTGACCATATATGACCATGGTTGAGTTTTTTTTACGTGTTTTATTAGAATGATTACAATGGTTGAACAAGGATGACCATAGCTTATTATGGTTGACCAAGGATGACCATAAGTTACTATGGTTGAGCAAGGTTAACAATAGACTACTATGGTTACCATGTTTGACCATAGGCTACTATGGTTGAATACAGCTAACTATGGTTGTGTATTTTCGAGCATGAGTGACAATGATTAAATATGATGGCAATGTTTGACCATGTATGGACTTGGTTGAGTTTGTTTTACCATGTTTCATTAGAATGATTACAATGCAAACCTTAATATTATTATTTATCACTAATAATCTTAATATTATTTATATTAATAGTGTAAATTTTAGTATCAATAAAGTTATTTATTACTAATGATCTTAATACTATTTATATTGATAGTGCTAATTTTGGTATCAATAGTAATATCATTCATAATATTAATCATCATATTTTTAGAGTGAATATTATTAAAAAAGGAATATTAATAAAAAATATATTTATTATTAAAAGGAAAACATTATTAATATTATTTATCAATATTAATGTGAATAGGATTTATATTAACAATATTAATGTAATTAATTATATTAATATTATTAACAAAATGTTATTAATATTATTTTTATAACTTAAATGTTATTAATAATAAAAATGTCACTTTCATTATTAATATAGTTTTTAGTATAAATCATAATCATCATTATTTAAATACTAATTATTAATATTATTTTTAGTGTATATTAAAATTTTAATGTTAGTAATGTCATTTTTATTATTGTAGGGTTTTTAATATTGAATTTATAATATTGTGGTTCTAAATTAGAAAACTTAATATTATAAAAATATGAAAATTAAAATTTAGAAAAACTTAATATTATAAAGTATAAATATATAAAATCATAAAATAACCTAAAATTAAAAAAAAGGAAACATAGTTGGTCAATATATACTTTTACCGTAATACATTAAGCATATTAATAATATTAATAAATAATTGATCACTATTAATACATTATCAGTATTAATAATATTAATAAATAATTAATCAATATTAATAAAATAATACTATTAATTAATATTAATAATATTATTAATATTAACATCAATATTAATTAATATTAATATTGATTAATCATTTATTAATATTAATCAATTAAAAATAATAATATTAATATTAAAATATTAATTATTAATATTATTAATATTACTATTACTATTTTATTGTAAAATTAAAAAAATTATAAAACTAATTTATGGTTTAAAAACTATGAAAAACTAATATTATTATAAACTTAATAAAATTATTATTAATATTATAAAACTCTTAATAAAACATTATTATTTTATAAAGAAAAGATTATTTTTACTACATTAATCAAAACTTAATAATAATAATAATAGACTAAATCCAATAAAAAAAACTAAATGCCTAAATACAAATTTAATGATAAAATTTATTTTATTATATTAAAACCTAATAAAGAAAAAACAAACTACCAAAATATTAAATAAATACTATTATAGTTACATTAAAATGTAAATGGAGAGCACTGCAATAATTCAAAGGTCAGCCTCTAGACCATATTTTACTGGACATGCCAATATTTAAATTTTCATTGCATTTTTAATTTCACTCTTTAATATAAAATGTTTAATATAAATAAAATCTCCCATAATTGTTTTAACTTGTAACACATACAGGTTTCAATATATTTCTAATTTCAATGCTTAATATAAATTAAACCTCCCTAAAAGTTAAATTTAAATCAAGAGCCCTACAACAGCGCTTCCCATCATAAAAATAATGCATACTTTAGGTTATGCGACGGGTTTTAGTTAACAATAGCCAAGTGTCAATGTATTTTTATTTTTAATTTGATATTTATTTTTATTTTTCTCAATAGCCAAGAGTCAATGTATTTTTATTTTTAATTTGATATTTATTTTTATTTTTCTCTAATCCTCATACGTGGTGATACATAAAAGGCACAGTAAAATTTTAATATAATTGGTAAAAAGTTATTTTAATCAATGTTTAAACATATGATTTAGATATGCAAGGAAGTTATGATTTTGATTTTCATTCATTGATATAATGGAGACGACGAGAATATAATGTCTATCTTTCAATTTAGACCGTAAAATCAAAAAAATTAATTAGCAAATTCATTAAAATGACGAATTCAGTATAATAATTTAATTCTAACAACTCATCCATTAATCCTAAAGCACTTACCTACTTGCAAAAGCCACATGAAACGCCTAATAACGTGTTTTTTCTATTTGTTGATGGATTTTAGTTTACGAAAAGAGAGTTACGACAGAATGTGTTATTGGATTCTTATGATATGTGTGGAGAGAAGGAAGAGTTCACGTTTCTATTGAACAATTGTGATAGAAATCCCTGGGGCATATCATATATTTATGATAAATATTTCAACGAAAATTTTAGTAATTAAATATTATTTTAATTTTTTTTTAATTTAAACAATTTTTTTTTTTAAATTATCTATTCAAATTATATATAAATATACATTTTTATAATTTTTTATATTTTTAAAAATGTAATTTTGTTTCCAGAATTAATAAGACTAGCAAAAATTTAAATTTTAAGATATCTATATGCAAAGTCGTTAGTATTACATTTAACTACAATTAACCTGCATACATTACAATCAATAACGCTATATAGGTATTAATATAATGTTTATATGAGATATGTATGATTCTAGATTTGATATCTAATCAATGTTTGTTTTTTTTATGGCTAATGAGATAGAAATATATTTTGCTTGTGACTTGTACTAGATGTTTATTACAATGAGAGTCTCAATGTAGAGTAAATACAATAATAACATCTTTTAATTCTAAATAAAGTATATATTAGGCATTCGGTCTTTAATTCCAAATGAATTATATATTATGCATTGGATATTTAATTCTAAATGAAATTAATATTATCCAGTAGATAATGGGTAAGGTTAAGCAAGAAATGTGAAATGATGATAAATTTTTGTGAGGTTGTATTTAATCGATATAAGTTTTTGTTTAAGGGAAAAATGTATTGTTTCCATATTTTTCAATTTAAGCTATTAGCTAAATCAATTGTCATTATTTTTTGTGGGTGTTTTTCTAAGAGCTGTTAGGAATTATGTTCAAATCTACATGCATAAGGAACACCTATTGATATTTATATGATTATTAAGGATAACATCAATGAATGTGAGGAAGTATTTTTTTGGTTTTGTCATATAACTTTTCTTTGGAAAGGAAACACAAATTCTACATAAACAAGTTTATATTATTGTGTTGTCAATTTATCAATTTTCCTTATCTAATTTATATCATATTCTTATGTGAAATATTTGAGAATATGGTAAAACCTATAGTCACACAAGGTTGATATATATATATATATATATATATTCTACACAACCTTAGTATCTATAAAAGGAAAACAAAAATTACAATAGTATCGAATTTGTAGATAAGAAAGATAAAATATGAATAGATTTGAAAATGAAGGAGATGTAGCTCACAGGTGAGGCCTACACCTGGAGACTACACTCAGAACTGAGAGATCACTCTCGTACACTCTACATTCATGAATGAAGGATTACATCATTAAGTACAATACTAGAAATTAGGAAGTTGCAACCAAACCCCTAAACTCTAGGAACTAATCCTAAACCAGGGAGATACGTTACAACTTGTGTAACCATTTCTCCATTAATGCAAAATAATATAATTATTTTCAACTCCTCCCCTTAATGGAGAAAGGATTGTCCTGAACTCCTAGCATCCTTCTAAACAATTCAAACTTTACACGTGCAAGAGGCTTTGTAAAAATATCAGCCATATTGTCACAAGTTTTACAATATTCAACAATAATTTCTTTTGATTGTAGTTTCTCTCTGACAAAGTGGAACTGAGTGTCTATATGTTTGGTGTTTTTATGAAACACTAAATTGTATGCTAATTTAATAGTGCTCTGGTTGTCTCTTTTGATGAAAGTGGAATTATTCTGTTCTTCTCTTGCATCATTGAGAAGTCTTCTCAACCATATCGCTTCACAGGTTGCTGCACACAATGCTTGATACTCAGCTTCACATGAAGACAATGCTACAGTACTCTGCTTCTTGCTGCTCCATGCTATGACCCCGGATCCTATGCTGAATGTGTAACCTGTGATAGACCTTCGATCATCCAGGTTACCTGCCCAGTCTGAATCTGAAAAACCTGCTAGAGTAACATCAGATGTGTTAGTGTATAAAATGCCATAATTAACGGTACCACAAAGATACCTCAACATGCTTTTTGCTGCTACCCAGTGACTTTCAAGCGGTTTTGACATGAATTGGCTCAACACACTAATAGAGTATGCCAAGTCAGGTCTGGTTGTTGTGAGATATATCAAGCTACCAACCAGTTGTCTGTACATCGTAGCATCAACCTCCTTAGTGCCATCGTCACTGCACAACTTCAAATTTTGCTGCAAAGGTGTCGCTGCTCATCTACACTGATCCATACCAAACTTTTCCAATAGATTTTTGGCATACTTCCCTTGGGTAAGAAAAGTTTGCCCAGTATCTCTCCATACTTCTAATCCCAGACAGTAATGAAGACTTCCGAGATATTTCATTTCAAAAACTTGGGCCATAAGCCTTTTGATTCCTCTGATTAAATCATCTGCATCTCCTGTTATAATCATATCATCTACATACAAAGAAATCAGAATAATCTGCCCCTGCTTATTGTACTTGGTATACAAATTTCAGTCATTTAAACTTCTCTGAAAACCATACTTTAAAAAGAAAGAATCAAACTTTTCGTACCAAGACTTGGGCGCTTGCTTTAAGCCATATAAAGCCTTTTTCAATCTGCAAACAAGATGTTCCTGCCCCTGCTTTACAAACACTTCTGGCTATACTAAGTAAATTTCCTCTTTTAACTCACCATTTAAAAATGCCGATTTGACATCAAGCTGGTGTAGCTCCCAATTATGTTTAGTAGCTAAAGAAATAAGCATTATGATTGTATTTAACTTTGCTGTAGGTGCAAAGGTATCATCAAAATCTATACCTTCCTGCTGTGAGTACCCCTTTGCAACCAACCTAGCTTTCAGTTTTCAATACTTCCATCTGCATTCATTTTTGGTTTAAACAGCCATTTACATCCTATGGGTGTTTTATTCTTAGGCAGTTCAACTAAGTCCGAAGTGTCATTTCTAAGAATAGATTCTATCTCTTCATTCATTGCAGCCCTCCACTCCTTAAATTGACTAGCTTCTTTGTAATTAGTGGGCTCTACAATGTTCAAAACATTTGACATCAAAGCATAGTCTTTCAATTTTAATGGTATTTGAGTCTTCCTACTTGATCTCCTTAGTAGGGGACGTACCTCAAATTTTTTTTCTTCAACTCTAATTGGGATTGCATTATCACCTTCTTGCTGTTCTTCTTTCTGCTCCTGCTCCAACTCTCTTTCATCCTCGCTGCCTTCATCCATCAACAATGGAATGTGCCAATAATCACCAATGTCATCTTTCCCTTCCTGAACTTGTTCATGAAATACTACATCCCTGCTTGCAAATATCTTACGAGTCTCAGTATTGAACAACTTATAAGCTTTAAATTCTGTGCCATAACCAACAAAGATGCATTTAACAGCTTTAGGGTCTAATTTCTTCCTATTAGCTTTGGGTATATGGGAAAATTATTTTGACCCAAATACTCTTAGATGGTTTACTGCTAGTTTGAATCCATATAGAGCTTCAAAAGGAGTTTTGAAGCCAAGATACCTAGTAGAACTTCTGTTCTTTAAATATACATCAGTATTAATAGCCTCTGCCCAAAAACTATTAGATAGACCCTTACCTTGTAACATGCTCCTTGCGCACTCTACTAAGGTTATATTCTTACACTCTGCAACTCCATTCTGCTGTGGTGTGTGTGGCACTGTAAACTGCTGTACAATCCCGTGAGATTTGCAAAATTTCATGAATTCCCCTAACTTGTATTCTCCCCCTTGATCATATCGGATAATTTTTATACTCTTACCAAACTGTTTTTCCACCAAGGTTTTAAATTCTACAAAGCACTGGAAATTATGAATTTTCTTACTCAGAAAATAAACCCATGAATATCTAGTGCAGTCATCAGTAAATAACAGAAAATAATACGCTCCACCTAGCGACCTTGTCTGCATAGGTCCGCATATATCAGTGTGCACTAGTTATAAAATATATGTTTCCTTCCTCCTATCATGCACAGGAAACTGTTCTCTATGCATTTTACCTAAGGCACAACCATCACAATTTAACTGAGTATTATGAAATACAGGGAGCCCCTCAACCATACCTTTTCTCTGCAATAAAATGAGGTCCTACAAATTCAAATGACCGAATCTCTGATTCCAGAGTTGTTCGGCTGTCGATCCATCTGCAACCATCGCTTGCTTTGATATAATCTTTACATCCAGTCTGTATAGGCTTCCAACGCGCACGCCTATTGCAACAATTTCTTTCCTGCAATCCTTTATGACACAATGAGTCTTGAGGAACTCGACTTGCATATCTTGATCAGTTATCATGGATACGGATATCAAATTTTTCTTAATTCCAGGTACATATAAAACATTTTTAAGATAACTGATTTTTCCATTTGGTAACTTGACTGGAATAACCCCATAACCTCTAATCTCGTATCCACTATCATCTCCTAAATAGATTTTTGATCCATATGTACTTTCTTCAAGACTTTCAAAAAATTCCTTTTTACTTGTCATGTGAGAGGATGCTCCCGAATCGACATACCAGATGTCGTCCTCATTAGATGCTGAAAGGGCACAGTTAGCTGTGAATAGTCGAAATTCATGACTGAAGTCTTCATCTTCTTCAACCTTTTCTTCAACAAAATATCCTCTATGCTTTGCTATCGCCAACTTTCTCTTTGCATCATCTGCCTATTCTTAAGGCATCCATTCTATATATGACCCTTCTTTCCACAATAATAACATCTTCTTATAGGATTATTTGCAAGCATACCTTTATACGAACTCTTCTGCGATGTACCTCCTTTCTACTGTGATTGCTGTTGTGGCTGCTTCCCTCTGAATGATCGCCGTTTTGCCATTAGTGAAAGATCATCACTCTGGGGGTTCAAGTTCTGCCACCGCTCCTCCTCGTGCAGCAAGATCCCTGTCATATCTTCAAATGTGGGCGCTTTCTCCCTTGCCGCCAATCTAGTGATGAACATTTGAAATTCATCTCGCATCCTGTTCAATGTGATTTTAATGAGATCAGAGTCAGACACCTTCTCTCCGATGTCCCCCAATCCATCTTTCACATCTTTGATTCACGCAATGAATGCAGCAGCAGTCTCACTTTCGTCCATCCTCATTGAAAATAACTTGCTTTTAAGTGCCATAATTCGACTTGTGTTCTGGGTCTGATACAGACTTTTGATGGTCGTCCAGATCTCTACGGACGTTTTATAGTCTCTGATGTGAGGGATAATGTTGTCTTTCACAGACATATTTAGCAAGACTTTCGCCTTTTTCTCTCGTTTATCCCATTCTTGCTCCTATGTCCTTGTGTTCGAATTTGGCCTCTGCTCATCACCTGTAACTATGGACCAAGCATTCACACCCTCAAGCAAGGTCTGAATCTTAAACTTCCAATTTGTGAAGTTAGATCCATCGCATTTGCCAGACTCGTGGAGATAATATTCCATCATATTACTCACCTTGATCTAGAAACAAATGAATCTACCCAACGGTAAAAAAAAATCGATACCTGTCAAATTCTGACACCCAATCTGCCACTTTTCTACCACTGATCTGCTGGTCTCCTGATCCACCCACTGTATCTTCGATTCAGATCCAGCAAAAAATGCAATTCAATCTTGCTCCGATGAGTAAATTCGTTGTTTTCCAATACAGCCACAAAACCGATCTGATCAAAACTGATCCGATCTGCCTCTCCCAGATAGATCCGCAACTTCTCCGATCTGCTTCTCCGCAAACCGTCAAACGAATATGAGGCTTCCTGCGGATCCCCTTGAAGGTGAGTTGGCACCCTCCCGTCCAAAAAACCCGCGCCTAGATGAAAACGGTGTAAGGAAAAACACTTGGTGCGATTTTTCTGTGTGATTCCGCGCCAGTTTGGTATTTTGGCGCGGTGGTGCGATTAATGGCCGAACAGACGCGCCAGTTGCGCTTCCTAGCGCAACTGTCAGTGCGAAAAGCGCGCAAACCTCCTTCTACTCATAAAATTAAAAAAATCTGAGTCTGAGCTAGGTGTTCTGCAGTCCACCTGCTCAATTGAGCACAAAGCTCTGCTGAGCACACAGCTCTCATGTACACACGGCCACAAAGGCACTTTTAGCCACGAAGGCGATTTTGACACAAAGGCAAGCTCGCCACAAAGGCACTCCAGCCACAAAGGCGATAAGAAAATCAGGCTCACCCAATCTGAGCTTTGATACCAAGATAAAATATGAACAGAATTGAAAATGAAGGAGATGTAGCTCACAGGTGAGGCCTGCACCTAGAGACTACACTCAGAACTGAGAGATCACTCTTGTACACTCTACATTCATGAATGAAGGATTACATCATTAAGAACAATACTAGAAATTAGGAAGTTGCAACCAAACCCCTAAACTCTAGGAACTAATCCTAAACTAGGTAGATACGTTACAACTTGTGTAACCATTTCTCCATTAATAAAAAATAATATAATTATTTTCAACTAAGAAAAGATCCTTTTGTTGAGAACTCTTTAAGGAAATTTATTAGGGTTTCTTTAATTTTATTTCTCTTTAACATTTCACTTTCTTGTGATTTCTTATTACTTCTTCTATTATTATGTTTTTATCATCAAAATAATTACCAAAATAATGAATATCACAAAGACAATAAACAAAACTAGAGATATGCTCTGAGCGAAAGAAAAACCCAAAAACAACTGCTCTTTTTATACAATCACTTTGAAAAAATTCCTCCAAAAGCCAAGAATTAAAAAAAAAACTTCTTAATTATACACAAGACAACATCTTTCAAACAATGTCTCGAGCCTTTTGGACTTGGCGAAGCCCTAGAGACCATATGGATCTTGCACGTGTGAGTCTAAACAGACCATCGTTCTAAGTTAAGCTTTCTTCTTTTCTTCCAATGCTCTCCCATTTTTCTTATTCTTTACCGATCAAACCGAAATATCTGTGAGTTCTCTATATCTCAAGGTGGTCAAATTCCTTTCTTTATATAGTCTTCTCATAGGCTAGAATGGGCTTCTCTAGGATGAATTTATGAAGGTTGTCCAACTTTATCTTGGGTCTTTATAGACTCTTTTAAATAACAAAATAATAGTTTCTTTCTTGACACAGATTCTCGATAAGGTATATTACATCATGAAAAATACTTTGATTCAAGACTAAAACCATAGAGTAATGGGTGTTTTGACCTGTGACCAATGACCATGAGTATGAAATTCATGCTTGAAAAATAATTTTTTTTTTTATATATTTTTTTTCTTTTAAAAAATGCATGAAAATTACATCATGTCATGATCCAAATATCAATTATGAAGACAAATCCTAGTTTCTCTTTCAACACATTTAACAATTAAACTCTTAGCAATTGAATCATGAAATTAAATCGACTAAATTATAACATAACATCATTTATTTAAATAATTATTTGCAAAAATATGATTTCTAAATTTGAGAATAATTTTTCTTTTTATTATTATTATTTTTTATATGATGTTAAGATGAATGAAGCATGTTTGAAACCTTTATCATGTCTTGAATTTTGATGCAATTACGTTTAAAAGTAAATTAGAGTTTATGTAATCAAATTAAAAGAATATATAAATAAGATGTGATAATGTCTTTTTTATGCTAATTTCTACTTGAAACCATTATTCAAGCATCTTAGGTAACATATTCTCTCTCTCTCTCTCTCTCTCTATATATATATATATATATATATTAATGTTTAATAGAAGTTGTAGGGAAGCTTATTCTTTACTATTTAAGTTAGAAATTATGCTTGAGGATAGATTCCATAAAAAAATGTAGTTTTGCATTGGTTAATACTAAACTAATATGGATCAATAAGAAAACCAAATCCTATATTAATTTTTTGCTAGGAACCAATCAATTGAGATGTGAAGTGGATACATTGTTTTTTTTCTTAAGCATAAAGACTTGCGTATACTTTGGTGGATAATAACCGCTACTGAATCTACATATATACAATTTTACTAGGAAAAAAAAAATAATGGCTGGAAGTAACTCGTGTAAGTATATTTATTTACATGAAAATACTTTTATTAGTCCTTGCTATAGTAATGGATTTGCTCCCTAACCACAATTAGTTTAACATTGACCAATTGTAATGCTTAACTTTGGAATTTTTTTTTTTTCAATATTATTGAAAAAAATATTTTTCAAACATATGATTTTGAAGCTATTATTACAACATTTATGCCATGTGGATAAATGATATTTTATATTTGTGCAATTATTTTTCATTGTTAACCTTTATAGGAAAACCACCTAAAATTAAAATCCTTTAAAATAGCTCATACTAAAGTAAATAATCTATTTACCATCACTACCCACCATTATTTAAGGAATTATTTGCATAAAAAATAAATAGTAACAAGATGGAAAGAAATATACCTACTAGGAGTCACCATTATTTATGTTTTCTTCTACATTTTAACATGTCTCAGTAAAATTTTAAATGTGCAAACTTAGGAGTGATTGCTACCCACCAAAAATTTATGCAAGTCCTTATTCCTTTTTCCTTAGTAAGACATTAATGGATGAAGACTTTTCTTGTTTCAACATAAAAAAAAATGTTTACTTTATACAATGTGTTTAAGAATATAAAAAATAATAATACTTTTTTCATATATTTAATACAACATGAAAAACAAAAGAAGCTCCCCAAAAAAATAAAAAAATATACTACATTACATAGCTTGTTGAGGTATTTATTTCCAATCACCCTAAACTATAATTTTAGAATCTAAATAGTTTCCCTAATTATTTGGATGTATATTTTCTTTTTTATTTTAATTTCAACACTTATACTACATGACTTAAGTATTTATTTCGAACAACCTTATTCTTACAATTTTCGAATCTAAATGGTTTCCCAGATTTTCTTTTCGATTTTGTCTTTACAGAAAAATTTCTATTGGTAATCATCATTCACTTCGTGAGTGACTCCTATTTGGCCTTAGAATAGTTTAGGGAGAGATGCGTGTTTTTTTGAAGTCTGTTTAATTTCAATATTCACTTTGTAAGTTTAGTGTTTTGTTTTTAGTTTTGAAGGCTTAGTGATATAGATCATTTAACTTTAAAGATATATACAAAATTGCAAAATTGTATATAAAAGAGCATAGTAACCAAATAATTTAAGATATAAAAAAGAAAAAGAAGCTAAAATCATAAAATAAACCCTAAAATAAAAAGCACAAAATAATTTGATCACTGAGTTCACATAGACTATATCTCTAAGCCCAGCTCAAAGTGAGGAATACTGTCAATCGTGTACATAATCTCTCCCATGAACAATTTCTGATTAACAAGAAATTGGTTGATTTCTCTGTACGTATTCGAATTCATCATCCATTGGTTATGTCCATGCCAGATGATCTACCATGGATTCGAGATTTGAATTTTTCCACCGAAAAAAATTATCTCATTAAATTTATATCATCGAGATCATGCAGTCTTTGTATTATCAACATCTTCATACTATGCACTCTAGAGACCGATGAAAAGCATGTGGTACCCCAAATTTTATTCAATACATGCCGGGCATTCTCCATGACCCTCCTCAACTCCATCGTCTCTTCGATATCTCACAACCCATTGAAAAAAAAAAGGGAAAACGTTTTTCTCAGCTTGAATTTGTCGAATCCCCTCACTCTAAGTAAGTCCGAAATAACAGCCATTTTCTTCGATTCCCACATGTCGAAAACACGAACGTTTCTGCAAATTGTGAGGTGTGAATTTACTGAAGAGGAGGGCAAGGAGAAGAAAATACGTGCAGATAAACTGAAGGAGATGGATTCAAAAGTTGTGGGAGAAGGAGGATCTTCGAAAACAAACTTGAAAGTTTTCTTGTTAAAGATGCAGAAGCTGATGATAATGAGAACCTATGATGGGAAAACATAAATTGGCAATACAGAATCAGTGCCCACGATTCCAATGATTGTTTTAAATTTTGGGTGTACAATGAACCTTGAGGTGATAAGAGCAATGACACTACTAGTTAATTACAATTGTATACAAGTTGTGTGCATTAATCTTTCAGTGGTCCAGATAGATGTAGTTATAGGTCCATTATATGGGCTACTTTGATTAAATCTAGAATTTTAAATTGTTCTCAAAGAAGAGTCAACACTTCAAATTGTAATAAATCATTACCAAAATTAACAAAATTCTTAAGTTCTAATGATTCGACAGGTTTCTCAATTTTTGGATTCCATGTTATTCGATTTCTTAGCGAAAAAGCATGGGCACAGTGTATGTTTGCATTCACAAGTGTCTAAACGCACAATGACTCTTTCCATTCACGAGTGACAGAAGACACGGTATCTCTTTGCATTCACAAGTGACGGAATCTCGATCCCACAGTCGTAAGCTACGTTATGGATAAAGATAATGTTGTTCAAATTTTAATTTAATAAAAAATTAAATGGTGTTATAATTGCCTCTTAAGTTTTTGAATTCGGTGAAATAATAATTTTGGGTCAAGTTGTAATATTTTGTTATTAAAAATATATTTTTTATTATTTATATAGCTTCCCTATCTTGCAAAACTATTTGGGTATTTGAATCAGGGGGAATACACCGCAATAAACAATTCCACATATAGACTTTAACTATTTAAATCAAAGTATTTTATTATTGATCATTGACAATATGTATGATGGATATATGTGACTGAATAATTTTGTGTGGTATTTATTTTAGATATTGATTAAAAATTAATTTACATTAATTTATAATAATTAATTCATAAAGGGGATCAAACTTTTAAGGTCCAAATATTTTTTGGAGTGCAGTTTAACTTATAAAAGTTTTCATTTCTCTATATATATATATATCACATCAGCGATGTAGCAAGAACCATGAAATTTGTTGATGGAAAACTTCTTTTAAATTGTAAATTTGAAGAAGTTTTACACGTCAAGATATTTGATCCTTCTTAATTCTTGATATATCCATAGTTATTATGAATCTATATTCATTCTCTCTCTACACACAATTGCATTTTTGAATGCATAAACATATTCAATTATTTGGAAATCATCTAGGCATTTCAGTTTTGTAAACTAGACATTTTAAATTTACAATTCCAACAAATCTCAATTATATTTAAGAAAAATTAAACTCAAAGAATATCAAATGCCAACATGTAAAATAGTGAAAACAATTAAAATAAATAACGCTATTCACATTAAAATATTTTTTTATAATTATATGTTTAAACACATATACAAACTATTGAATTATCTTACTTTCAACAAATACAACTAATTTATTTCTTTTTTTATTGGAATATTATGTTATGGCTATTAAATTTTTTTTTTTCCCTATATATGCATATATCTAAAATTAATATTAAAATAAATTAACTAATTTGAATATTGAAAAAGTTTATTCAAATTTTATATTGAAATTTGGAATACATATACTAAAATGGATATTAAAATAGTTTATTCAAGTTTTAGATTGAAATATTTGTAAAAGGTATTATATATATATATATATATTTTTTTTTTTTGTCACATTTCAAAACTGAATTTTTTTTTTTTTTTAAACTTTTAATAACTTTATTTGTTTTAAAATATTATATAAAACTATGTTTCTTCACATGAACATCAAAATATATTATTTGTCTAACAATGAGAATGGAATATTTTTATCACATTTGCTAAGTAAAATTAAGATTATTAATGTTTAATAATGGTTTTCATTAAAAATAACCAATTATGTATATTTTTTTTTGCTTTCTAATATAGTTGACATTGTCTTTTATTCAGAGAATATTTTACCTTTATTTTTAAAAGGCACATGTTAACTCTATGTTGATCACTGCAAGTCATACATCATCCTCATAGAATGAGTGTGGTGTGGGTGTTATAACTTTTCATTGTTTAAATTACATTTTTGAACGGATAAACTGATTCAAATTTTTGAAAATCTCTTTGGGAACTTCGATTGTGCAACCTACACATGAGGTTAGGCTAGTAATCCAAAAAGTCATTTTTTAGACAAAATTGACAAAAAGGCATAGCTAAAAAGGTCGAAATATATAGAATAGTGAAACTATTTGAATTTTTTTAACCATAAGAATGTATATATTTTAACTATTTTATATAATAGAAACAAATACACATATATTCTTTTTTTAAGTAAAATTTCATGAGATTATTAAGCATTTACATAAAGTACAAATTACATATCAATTCCTTAGTGGACACTGTCTAAATTGAGAATATGCAAAAAAAATGCATATCTAACGTGGGACTAGCATTGTGCATGTCTTGGGGATGATCATCTGCCCATAGATGGGAAACTAGATGACATTCCTAAATGTCATGAAACTTGTTTATAACTATAGAAAACATAACTAACACGAAAATGAGTAAAGCAGGTTGAAAATGATTTTTTTGATTATTGGTAGTAGTCAAATCCATGCCAAGAGTTAATTGCAGTGATCGTCGTGACCTTCCTTCAACCATGGTGATATTTTCCACTCAATAAGAATCTTGTAGAAGCTGGTATATACATCCTCTTGCGATTTATCTTTTGTCTACCTATTTATAACTATTTTCCTACTACTGGTGGTCTATTCTTTCAAATTGTTTCTCAATGGCCCTTATTTTCCAAAGGTATTCTCCATCCTGAAAATTGGCCATGACTTATTATGATTGCATGGTTTTCCACCTTCGAAAATCAAGTCTCAAGAGCTCAAATAACAATATTTTGAGCCATCTAACGAGTTGGAGGGTGCTAGAGGGAGTTTAATTCCTAGAGAACTAGCCAGAACATGCAGATCTACTCTATCCTAGATGAGATGAAAGTCTATATCAATGATTTTGCCTTACAACACATGCACAGTCTCTTCCTAGTCGCACATGTGTCATTCAAGCAGGTTCCTCACTGCCCATTTGGAGTCCCTAGTATTTTTTATCTCCTTCGCTTATAGTTCCACAATAAATATTCTGATGTACCACATAAGATAATCTTCAAGCAATTCTACTCCTAGAGAATTCCATGGAAGAGGGGGTTGACGACCTTTGCCCCTTCCTCGTCTCCTATGACAAATGCTCATGGACCATGGCTATTATTTTGTGGTGTTATGATTTTCTCATTCCAACATTTCCTTCCTCCTCTTCATTCTTAGCAATATTCATAGAATATTAAACAAGAAACTTTTTGTAGAGAACATATTTCACACCTTGATTCAACATTAAATTCCAACAGATTTTTATTGAGCCAAAACATCTCATGCAGTGAATGTGATCTATGGTGATGGTAGGAAGGGATTTTTTCTTTCTTCAACCATTAATGCACTCAATCTAGCTATCATGAAGGCCTTCAACACCTTTGATCACCACTTCTACACTCGTATCTAGGGCTCTTAGATATATATTTTCCATGTATAAGCATTGGGACACCCATGTCACAATTTGAGGGTAATTAAGGTTCGAGTCAGCACATGGAGCTTGCTCCTCTATACCTTTATTGCATAAAAAATCCAATAAATAAATTCCGTTTCACATGACATGTGATAAAATTATTTCCTCTTAATGAGAAATAATTTGAGTTAGTCATTGCATGTTTTGATCCAAACACCATGTGTAGGAGCACTTCATGGGAGGAGACCTTGAATGGATCTTCTTCGTTGCTTAAATAATTAGTTGGGAGTCACCTTTAGTGATGAGTGGGTGGAAACTTCTATTATAAGCTATAATAAGTCCTTGGATAAGGGCTTCCAGCTAAGATGCATTATTTATTTCATGCCCTATGTAGCCTCTATATACACTAATGATCTCGCCCCTGCAATTTATTATGGCTCCTCCTATTCCAGATTACCCTAGGTTTTATTTTGAGGCTCCATAAAAGTTCAACTTCTAATGATGTGCTAGAGGATATTCCTAAACAAAAGATATTGCATATTTTTATCTTGGGTGAAAAATTATTGCTAGGAGAGGAGATTGATTGAATTTCCACCATGTCAAGATTGATTTTCTATGAGGAGGGCCTTAAAAATCCTTTTATTCCTAGCTGGATAAAGGAAGATTTTCCTCAATGTACTTATGGAAGAGAAGATGAATACCTTCCATAGTTCTCTTTTCTTTAAATATTTCTTTATTTCATTCATTCAATATTTCCCAAATGAGAAAACTTTGATCCAATCCTGAGAGTATTATTAAAGCCTCTCTTTCGAAGGGGGTTTTCTCCCATGTCTTGAGAGTTTGAACAATATCCCCACAAGATTTATCAATTTTATTTTAAGCCTATAACAAGTTTTTCCCCTAGGCCATTCAAAACTTCACATGTGTGAAGCAAGTGGTCCATGATTTCCTACTAATTTTTGCACATATACCACCATGTGAGTCCTTCAAATCCTTTTCTATTCCATTTCTTCCAAGTGATGATTCTACACTTTGATATAATCGATATGAAAGAGGATACTTTTGGCCATAATCTAGCAGAACATAACTCCTACAAATAAGAATAGACATTTCCTTGTGATGTCAACCAAGATAAGTGTTAGGTATCCTTGATAGTGAAAGCACCCACATTTTTGTAACCCCATCATAGAATGTTTAAACCTTCTTTATTTTTTAGAATTATAAGCCTAAGCTCATTCCACAAATTCTAAGAGTCTTCCACACTGCAATCTTCCTACCATTACTCTCAGTGCTACCATTTTTAGATGGTTGTGTTGTCATCCTTGAGCTACTAATGGTAAACTTGAGTTTGACTTGCTCCCTAAGAATTTCCTTGACTTAAGGGGAATTATTATTGTTGACTAAGTTATGCATTTGCTTCCACGAGTCCTCCCAAAATAATTTTTATTTTCCATCTCATATTTCACAAAAACAATGTGTTTGGACTATGGATTTGTTGAGGTTGTTCAGGTTCCAAATTAAAGAGCCTTTGAGGATAGTAGTATGAAGTTTTTATTTTCAAAATATTTTTCATATTTCATGTGACATAAGTTTTCCTAGTTCTATGAGGTGTATTTAATCCATATCTACCATATTTAAGCACCTAAAACCCTTTTGATGATTTTAGGGTCTCTCAAGCCAAGACCTCTTTCATATTTTGGTAGACAGAGGATACCGCATTGGACCAATGACATTTTTTTATTGATATGGTTACCTCCCCATAGGAAGGTTCCTTGATTTTTTTTTTATGCTTTTTATAACCCATTTGGGCACAAAGAATACTGATCAAAGGTAAAGCGACAAGGAATTGAGCACGGATTTTAGGGGGACAAGACAACCAAAAATGTTCAGAGAGAATAAATTCCAACGTTCTAGAATGCTATTGATTTTATTAAGAAGTTCCTTCCAATAGGAATTCTTGATGGTTGTATTGGTAAAAGGTGCACCTGAGTATTTAGATGGTAGGGACGCTACTGAGAAACCAATATTTCTAGTGATATTTCTTTGCATAGTTTAAGGATTATTGAAAAATAGGACCTTAACAATTTTCCATATTGATAGTGCTACTTGAGGATTTTGAGAAAAGCGAAAGGATATCTTTGACAGTTTTTAGTTCCATAACCAAGGGGTGTTTTAGGAATAGAGTTTTATCTACAAAGTGTTAAAGAGTCATAGGGGTATAATTTTGGAGTGCCAAGCCTTTCAAGGTGCCAAGATGTGAGGTAAATTTAATGTTTCTTCCCAAACATGTATCCATAAGGATAAAAAGAAATAATGAGAAGAATTGTCCTTGTATGATGCCCCTAGTGAGTTTAATAGTAAAAGAGGTGAGACATTGAAAAATTTGTAGAAGAAGGATGTCGATACAAGTGACATGACTCATTTGGCTATTCAACACTAAAGCCAAAGGTGAGGAGAGTGATTTATATGTAGGCTTAGTTAAGTTTATCAAATGATTTGGAATGTTCGAGATTAAACCACATGCCATTCTATTTAAGGATTTGAGGGAGTAATTAATGGTTTCATTGGATAGAATGATAACACTAAGGATTTTCCAACCTTACACATATCTAGTTTTCTTAGGAGAGATGAGAATGGGCAAGATGGAATTGAGGTGATTAGGAATCACATTAGTTATGATATTTTAGATAACATTAAAAAATATAATGGGTCTGAATTTACATGGTGAAGAAACATTTCCCTCCTTTCATATCGACATTAGGAAGGTGTCATTGGGAGAAGGAAGAATTCACTTATTGGGTCTTGATTCTTCAATGAACTCTAGGATATCATTGTGGAGGAAGTACCAATGTTGATTAAATAATGTGACAACGAATCCATCCAGTCCATGGGTCTTTCCTTACATTGATGGTCTTAAAATTTTCTTCTTTGAGTTCTCCAGACTTGATTTTTCAAGGTGAAAAGTCACCCAATCTTGAGAAGTAACAAGCCACTGGTAATAAGAAAATAGGGAAAGGAAAACATACAAAAGAGAAATTGCAACAAGATGTACATACCAGCTTCGACAGGATGCTTATCGAGTGGGAAATGCCACCATGGTTGAAGGAAGGTCACTTCAATCCCTTCAATTAACTATTGGCATGGCTTTTACTACTACCAGAAATCAAGAAAATCCTTTTCATTATTTGTTACTCATTTTGATATTAGTTGTGTTTTCTGTAGTTATAAACTAGTTTCATGACATTTAGAAAAGTCATATAGTTTCCCATCTATGGGCAGATGGTAATCCCCAATACATGCACAATGCTAGTCCCGAGTTAGATATGCATTTTATTTTTGCATATGCTCAGTTTAGACATTGTCTGCTGAAGAATAGATATGTTTGTACTCTATGTAAACTCTTATTAATCTGCTTAAATTTTACTTACAAAAAGAATGCGTGTCTGTATGTGTCTGTCAAATATGTATATATTATATAAAAAAATTAAAATACATACATTATTATGGTTAAAAAGTTTAAAAAAGTTTCACTATTCTATATTTTGTCACCTTTTAGATATGCTTTTTAGTCAATTTTGTTTAAAAAAATTATTTTTTGAATTACTATCTTAACATGTGTAGGTTGCACAATTCAAGTGAAAAAGGGATTTCAAGAAGTTGAATCTCTTTATCGAATCAAAAAATAAATTTAAACAATGAAAATTTATAGCACCCATGCTCATTCTACTTGGATGATGTATGACTTGCAATGATCAACATGAAGTTGAGACATGTGCCTTTTAATAGTAAAGGTAAAATATTATCTAAATAAAAACAATGTAAACTATATTAAAAAACAGAAATGAATATACATGATGGCGAGCAAACCCCGCCAAACCCACAATCTTCACTCTCAGATGCATATGAAATGCATTTCAACTTTAAACTCCAATAAAATTCCCAATCTGGGCAAACTCACAATATGCGGAAGCTTCTATCTTTTCTAATGGTTATAAACCATGGCTATTAAAACCAAACAATCAGCCCAAATTAAAATATTTCATGCGGAAGGTTTATTACTTTAAATATTCAAAAAGATTTCTTCAACTTTTCAATACATGGTTATAAAACCATAATCCAGATTTCATTTAACTACCAAACAACTTCCATACCAAGGTTTGTTCCACAAACATAAGCCTTTTCAAAATTCTTATAAAAGACTTTAATTAAAACCCATTGGTTTTAAAACTCCAACTTTATAAACCCAATTCCCAAAGATTGAATTTGGTTAATTAAATCCCAAAGCACATGGATATTATGCATTCAATTACCTCAACCTTCACACCTTAATTAAATTCCATTGCATATTTGAACTTCAACCATACATGAATTTAGAATTTGATAAAACTAAACCAATGCATCAAAATTTACCCATGTTCATATGGGCTCACTTCTTATATATTTTCCAATTGACATTAAAACTTCCAAATGCCAACAAACACAGATGTATTATGCCAAAATCACCTCCATATATGGTCCACCATACTTTGCTTATCCTACGTTTAGCTTCGAAGGCGAACATCGTTGGATTTCTTGCCCAACTTCAAAATCAAAATTTACTTACTGGTTGAGTGCTTATACGAGTCCACCAGATTCATTTATCAAAACTGCTTCATAGTTGTACTGAGCCATCATTATACCATCGTGACACCTTCAGAAAACATTGTTCTTGTCCAACGTATTTACCATTCTGTTCTTGCTCTGTGTCTTAATTATAATGCAGCATTAATTATTTGAATTGTCTGTTTCTTTCAAACTCTTCCTCTCATTGAAATTTCTGCTTCAACCTTCATTATGGTACTCATTTTGTACCAATTTTTCCCAGCGCTAAATTGTAACTTGCCATTCAATCCTTCACGTAGAGAATTGCCATCGATTTTCACCGACGAATTTGCCATCGATCCTTCACCAACGAATTTGCCATCGATTTACATTCAATTTTATGTGTCCACTTCATCATCGACTTACAGTTCTAGGCAATCGAATCTCAAAACAATTGCTACAGCCTTCACCTTTGGTTCATGTCAAAAAACAATGTTAAATAATATATATCAATGTGACATGAACAACAGATACTCATTCATCGATTTTGCTATAAATATGCTATGTCATCAAACCTTTACTCACCAGATTCTACTCTTGCGAATCCATTCGTGGATTGGGAAACCCACCTTCACCGTTGGTTGCTCACGGACCTTCGAACCCATATTGTTGTTCCTAAATTCACTTCATGATGTCGAACATGTTAAATCCTTCACTCATTCGCTCTGCGTTCGATTGAACCCTCCATCATCACATTTCAAACTGTTATGCCAAATATCATATCATAATTGAAGTTTGATTTTAATCCTTTTTATGTGAAATCGATCACTCCAATGATCAATACACCAAATTCATATACCTTTCAGATATGTGTATAATCTTAAATAACTTCAATAGCATCGATCCAACCTAGATCAAGACTAATTTATCAGTCACACTATACCCAAAACATACAAATAACACAGAATTCAGGAACAATTCTTCATCTATATAAACAAATGTAATCAATTACAAAAACCCTCTTGGTCCATGGCTAGATTTTCAAATCAATGGTCCTTTTACAAAATCCCGCAGGCTTACAAACTCTGTTGTCCAATCCTCACCTCTCTCTCTATCCGGAACTGCAATTTTCCTTTTAGGCTTATTACATTTATATAATAATTTTGAACCAATTTAGGTTCAAATCCCTTCAATAACTCAACAAAGTCCTCAAATATCTCAACACCCCAACAATCTAGATTTTATCCCTAAAATTTTGAAACCAAATCTAACTTAGGCTTCATAATTAATTCTTAAATATCTAAAATTTAATTTCTCTCATATTCTCCAATCACTTGGGAATATTAAAAAATAATCACAATTAATTAATTAAATTCACTCTAAAAACCCATTAATATTTACTTAAATCAATATTCTCTCAAAAACAGAAGACCCCCTAGGTTTAATAAAATACAAAGTATTTTCCCGAATCTAATTCCCCTGCATCAATACATAATTGGTTAGTTTTAAAAAAACACATTATAAAACATCAATAATTATTATTTCACTTAGAAAATGTGGTAAACTTATTTCACTCTCTCACTCTTAGATAAATATAATATTTTGATGTTCATGTGAAGAAACATAGTTTTATATAAGCTTTTAAAACAAACAAAGTAACTAAAAGTTATATATATATATATATATATATATATATATTCACTTTTTAAATGAGAGAAATATGCATAACTATTATACATTTTACAAATATTTCAATACAAAAATTGAATAAAATTTTTGAATATTCAAATTAGTTAATTTATTTTAATATTAATTTTACATATATATATATATATATATATATATATATATATATATATATATATATATATATATATATATATATATATATATATATATATATATATATATATATATATATATATATATATATATATATATATATATATATATATATACGAAAAAATAAAGTGGAAAAAAAAAATTATTAACCATAACAAAATATTCCAATACATAAGGAAATAAAGTAATTTTATTTGTTGAAAGTAAATTAATTCAATAATTTATATATATATTTAAAAAGATATTGATTAAAAACATAATTTTTTGTCATTTGAATCATCCAGTAATTGTTCATTTATGTAATGTAAAGGAGGTTTCCCCTATTGGGTGGGGAGCCTGATTATCTTGTTTACTTTGTATCACAGTGATGGACCCATGTACCTTAATGTGGAGGCAACACCGCCCGTAATTAAACGCTACCTAGGGGGTCCACGTGGGGGTGGCTGCGACTTTATGGAGCCCCCCCCTGGTAGGGGGTTTTGGGGACAGCTTCCCCAAAGCTAAAAACAAATGTAAAATTGCCTTGTAAAAGTATAGTAATTTCTAGTCAATCTGGGCCATTCATTAGGCAGATGATCTGACGGTAGAAGTTATGTTTAGTTTAGGGTTTTTTGCCCTAGAAGGCACCCCCTCACTTGTCTGAGGGTATTGTATTGCGGCTGTGTATGATATGTGTATTCTCGGAGCGAGAAAAAAAGAGGGAGACTGTGAGAGAGAACAGAGGATATTACACCAGATCTGTTGTAGGTTGTGTCTCTTCATTTTACTGGATAATAGAAAGGAAGGACTGGTTGTTCCGGGCCGACATAGCCCATACTAGGTGAACAACGTATATCTGTGTCTCTATGGTTTTATGTGTTTTGTGTGCTTGTATTTTCTTCATATTTAATGTGTTTCATTGCTCTGTAATATTTAATTTTCTAACAACTGGTATCAGAGCCAACGGTTTATTTGGCTGATAAACTCGCAGGAAAGAAGGGTTCCTAGTTTGATTGGGAGAAATGGCGGAAGATGGTAAGTTTAGGGTCGAGAAATTTAACTGCCAAAACTTCCCGCTGTGGAAGATGCAAATGGAAGATTATCTGTATCAGAAATATCTGTACCTACCATTGAGTGGAAAAACAAAGAAGCCGACGACTATCACAGATGTAGAATGGGAGATTCTCGATAGAAAAGCACTTGGAACAGTACGGTTGTGCCTTGCGGCGTCGGTAGCTTTCAATATTTCTAAGGAAACAACAACAGAGGGTTTGACTAAGGAGTTGGCAAAATTATATGAAAAACCATTGGCCTCAAACAAGGTATTTCTCATGAAACGTTTATTTAATATGAAGATGTTGGAAGGTGGATCTGTTGCAGACCATTTAAATGATTTTAATACAGTTACCAGTCAGTTAAGTTCTGTAGGGGTAAACTTTGATGATGAAGTTAGGGCTCTTTTATTTCTGTGCTCATTGCCAGAAATTTGGAACGGTTTAGTTATGGCCATTAGTAACTCTGTCTCTGGATCTATTACTTTAAAGCTTGATGATGTTGTCGGTGGTATCCTTAGCGAGGAAATGTGACGGAAAATCTCCAGTGAGACATCTGGTAATGCTTTGAGTGCAAAGACTAGGGGAAGAAAAATGGAAAGAGGAAAGAGCTCAGGATATCACAGTAAATCAAGAAAATGCAGATCCAAGTCTAGATTAGGGATAGTGTGCTGGAAATGCAGAAAGAAAGGACACCTGAAGAAAGACTGTAGATCTTGGAAGGGAAAATAAGGAGACACACAAAAAGAAAACAATCATGAAGAAAATGTGATAGGTGATGTGTTGCAAGATGCTTTGATTCTTTCTTTCGAAAATGTTACTGATTTTTGGGTTGTAGATTCAGGGGCTTCATTCCATGCCACACCTGATAAGAAATATTTTCATGACTATGTTCAAGGAGATTTTGGACAAGTTCGTTCAGGTGATGATAAACCCCGTAAAATTGTTGGAATGGGTAAAGTTCTTGTAAAACAATATAATGGAAACCAATGGCTACTAAAGGAGGTAAAGCATGTTCCAGATCTGAAGAAAAATCTGATTTCAACAGGGCAGTTAGGCGGTGAAGGTTGTGTGGCAAATTTCACGAATAAAACTTGGAAGGTCACCAAAGGATCCCTGGTAATAGCAAAAGGCGAAAAGGTTGGTACATTGTATTTATGCAATGGTATTTCTAACTTTGTTAAAGCTTTAACTTCCAAAGGAGAAGATGCAGCATTATGGCATCATAGGCTCGGACACATGAGTGAGAAGGGGATGAAGATTCTTCACTCGAGAAATTTGTTGCAAGGTTTGAATAATGTTGATTTGGATTTCTATGAGAATTGCATGTATGGAAAACAGAAGAGAGTCGGATTTCTTAGAGTTGGGAAAGAAAAGAAGAGCGAAAAATTAGAGCTCGCGCATACAGATGTATGGGACCTACTCAGGTATCATCTCTTGGTGGCTGTCATTATTATGTTACTTTTATTGATGGTGCAACTAGAAAAACTTGGATTTATTGTATTCAGAATAAATATGATGTATTTGATACTTTCAAGAAATGCAAATATTTGGTTGAGATTGAGACAGGAAAGAAGTTGAAGTGTCTCAAATCAGACAATGGAGGTGAATATTTCAGCGAAGAGTTTGATAGGTATTGTTCAGAGCATGGAATTCGCAGAGAGAAGACAGTTAAAAGAACACCACAAGAAAATGGTGTGTCAAAAAGGATAAACAGAACAATCATGGAGCGTGCAAGGTGCATGAGATTGCATGCAAGATTTCCTTTACAATTTTGGGCAGATGCTGTAGATACTATTGTTTATCTAATAAATAGAGGGCCTTCAAGTTCCTTGGATGGTGGCATTCCAGAGGAAGCATGGACAGGTAAAAAGGTAAAATACTCTTTTTTAAACCCTTTTGGCTGTGAGGCCTCTGTCCATATTAACAAAGAAAATAGAACAAAGCTTGAGACAAAATCAAAGAAATGTACCTTTATTGGATATGGTGCTAATGATTTTGGTTATCGCTTATATGATTATGAAAATAAAAAAATCATTAGGAGCAAAGATGTAATATTCAATGAAAAGGCATCGTATAAGAATCAGTTGCGGGAAAAGAAATAGGAAAAAGAAAACAAAGAATACACAGTTCTTGATGAGATCAAAGAAAAGGTAAAGGTGCCTGAAAATAATAATAATCAAGAGGCACAACAACAACAACCACCACAACAGCAACAAGCACCTCAAACACCTGAAAGTGGTGTTAGAATATCTACTAGGATAAGTAGACCCCCTGAACGATACTCTCCTTCATTATATTATTTATTGTTGACTGATTCTGGTGAACCTGAATGTTATGAAGAAGCAATGTAGGTTGAAAGCAGGAAGAAGTGGGAGCTAGCCATGGAAGAAGAGGTGGACTCCTTAATGCATAACTAGACTTGGGACTTAGTCAGGTTTCCTATAGGTAAAACTACATTGCAGAATAAATGGGTTTACAGGATGAAGGAAGAAAATGGAGGAAAATAGAGGTAAAAATATAGACTTGTGGTGAAGGGGTTTTCACAAAAGAAAGGTATTGATTTTGATGAAATATTTTTTGTTGTTGTTAAGATGACTTCAATCAGAACTATTTTAAGTCTTGTAGCAACGGAAGATTTACATCTTGAATAGTTAGATGTAAAGACATCATTTCTCCATGGAGATTTGGAGGAAGAGATCTATATGGAGCAACCAGAAGGATATGAGGTCAAAGGGAAAGAAAAAATAGTGTGCAGGTTAAAGAAGAGCTTGTATGGCTTAAAATAGGCTCTGAGGCAGTGGTATATAAATTTGACAAGTTTATGTCTGAACAAGGTTATAATAGATGTCACTCTGATCATTGTATTTATCTGAAAAGGCAAAATGATGTAAGCTATATTATATTGTTATTGTATGTAGATGGCATGCTTGTTGCAGGGTCTAACATACAGGAAATAAATTTACTCAAAAGAAAACTGGAAAATTCATTTGCAATGAAGGATTTGGGAGCTGAAAAACAAATCCTTGGTATGAGAATAACTAGAGACATGAAAAATCGCAAATTAACACTATCTCAGAATGAGTACATACAAAAGGTGTTGAAAATATTTAATATGCAGAATGCAAAACCAGTTAGTACACCTTTTGCTAGCTATTTGAAACTTAGTAAGGAGATGTGCCCCAAGACCCATGAAGAAATGGACTATATGTCTAAAGTTCCATATGCATCAGCAGTTGGAAGCTTAATGTATGCAATGGTTTGCACAAGGCCTGATATTGCACATGCAGTGGGAGTTGTGAGCAGGTACATGAAAAATCCAGGAAAAGAAGATTGGATGGCAGTAAAATGGATTATCAGATATCTGAGAGGTACCATAAATCAAGCATTATGCTTTGGTGGTTCAAACATTTCTCTACAGGGATATTTTAATGCAAATATGGTAGGTGATAGAGATAACAGAAGGAGCACTACAGGATATGTATTTATTGTAGGTGGTACAGTTGTCAGTTGGGTTTCAAAGTCCAAAGTCTTGTTGCACTTTCAATAACAAAATAAGAGTATGTTGCTGCTACAGAGGCTAGTAAAGAAATGATTTGGTTACAAAGGTTTATGGATGAATTGGGTAAGAAGCATGATATGGGCACGTTATACAGTGATAGCCAAAATCCCATTCATCTTGCAAAGAACTCGGCATTTCATTCCAGGACTAAACACATATAGCTCAAGTACCATTTCATACTGTTAGTATTGGAGGATGGAAAATTGAAGCTGGAAAAGATACTCACTAGCCAAAATCCTGCAGATATGCTAACAAAAGTTGTAACCAGGGAGAAAATAAGAGTATGCTCAGTTTCAATTGGTCTTCAAGGATGACGATGAAGATGAGAAACAACAAGGTCCAAAGAGGAGTCATTGTACAACAAATCAAGTAGTGGTGGAGTTGCTACAATCAGTCTCCAAGTGGGAGATTGTTCGGTGTGGAGCCTGATTATCTTGTTTATTTTGTATCACAGCGATGGACCCTTGTACCTTAATGTGGCGGCAACGCCACCCCTAATTAAATGTTTCCTAGGGGGTCCAGGGGGGGTGGCTACAACTTCATGGAGCCCCCCCCTAGCAGGAGGTTTCCGGGGCAGCGGCCCCAAAGCTAAAATTAGTTGTAAAATTGCCTTGTAAAAGTATAGTAATTTCTAGTCAATCTGGGCCGTTCATTAGGAAGATGATATGACGATAGAAGTTATGTTTAGTTTAGGGTTTTTTTTCCCTAGAAGGCACCGCCTTGCTTGTATGAGGGTATTGTATTGCGACTGTGTATGGTATGTGTATTCTCAGAGCGAGAAACAGAGAGGGAGACTGTGAGAGAGAATAGAGGATATTACAACAGATCTATTGTAGGTTTTGTCTCTTCATTTTTCTGGATAATAGAAAGGAAGGACTGGCTATTCGAGGTGGACGTAGCCCAAACTGGGTGAACCACGTATATCTATGTCTCTTTGGTTTTATGTGTTTTGTGTGCTTGTATTTTCCGCATATTTTATGTGTTGCATTGCTCTGTAATATTTAATTTTCTAACATCCCCCTCTAAGTGGCTTATCTCTAAGGTGTTGACCTCTCTTTTCGTATATTTCGGGAGCTCGTTTCATAACATTTGGAATCAAAGCTTTCGATTCTAGGGTTTCGCTGCTTCAAACAGGTCATTGTGTAATTTTTGTTATAAATTTTTTTCTACAAAGGTTCAAATGCTAAAAAAAACCCATTTGTGAAGAAATATTGTGGAAGTTCGTGTAAAAATTTCAGATTTCGGTTAGAAAAATTTTCGTAGATATAATCTATGGAAGTTAGTGTTTTTGCATGCTCTCGAATTTCATCTCAAAGAGGAGACCTTGGGAAAATTGTCATAACTCTCTCTCTATCTAAGAATCAGATTAGTATTATTTAAAAAAGTGGCTGAAATCACACGAACTGTAGTTTTATGTCTATCAATTTGAGAGTCGAAGGAGGAAACAATGACACGTGGTAGGTCGTACAAGTTATCTCTACTGAATTAGTCCCTGATAAGGGCACTGTGGGAGATTGGGCATAACTTTTCTTTGAAGAATCCAAATTAGGTCAGACCTATGGCATTGGAAAGAAGACTCAGAGGGTTATTACAGGACCAAAGATCAAATATTTGGGATTCTAAATTACAGAGATAGGTCAGTTTCAATATTGAGCTCCTAAAAAAAAAAAATGTTTATTTTGTTTTTCAAATTGCATAAGTCTTGTTTGAAAAAACAGTTTGAAGGGATTCCAAGGACATATTGAAGCATAGATATTAGTATTGGGTTATTAAATGGCACCAAAAAAGAATTCAAGTCCCAAAAAGCCCTCATAAGGCTCTACTATTACTCATGAAGAGGAAGAAGTGCAACATGATATATCAAAATTACAAGACAAAGTGCATCGAATTTCGTTCTTGTAAAAAGCAACAAAAAGTGAAATGGAATTTTTGAAGAAAGGTGTGGAAGTTAAAGATTGATAGTTTGAAGAAAGGTGCGGAATTTTCAAAGAATGGCATGTAAGCTAAGATGGATGACATGGAAGCTAAGATAGATGAGAAAATGAAACTCAACATGGAAGACATGAAGAATGATATAAAAGCATAGATGGAATGTTTGAAGGAAGGTTTGAAGGAAGGTTTGAAAAAATTGATACAAGAATCCTAATGGTGAAAAGGTATTACAGGAAACTCATGATGAGAAAAAAATAAATGTCAATCATGATTTCATAAAATCTAATGTTGGATTTAAGACCCACCATATTTCGAAGCTTGATATGAGGAATTTTGATCGCAAGGCTCCCGTAACATGGATACTACAGATGGAGCAATATTTTGATCTCCATAATGCGAAAAACACACAAAAGGTACACGTTGCAACTTTAATTTTAGAATAAGATACATTTTTATGGTATCGATGGCTTTACTTGCGTAAAAAAATTGTCACTTTGTCAATTTTTACGGAGGAAATGATAGCGCATTACGAGGATACAAAGAGCAACACATTCTTTAGTCAATTGATAAATATCAAACAAAAAGGTTCAATGGTGGAGCACATTGAGCACTTCCAAAAATTGAATATAAGGGTAACTGATATTGAAGATGAACACATGATTTATGTCTTCATATGTACTTTAAAGGATAACATCCAACATGAGGTTCTACTTTCGGAACCTAATTCATTGGAGAAGTCATTGAGGTTGGAAAGACAAATTGAAAGTAAAATTATGGTGACAAGGAAGCCTACCACTCAAAAATATAAATATGGATGTGTTGCTACTCCTAGACTTCCACAACCTACAAGGTTGACACCAAAACAATTGGAAGAAAAAATAGCAAAAATACTTTGCTACAATTGTGATTGAAAACACACTAAAGGTCATAAGTGTGCCGAGAAGAAATTATTTTCATATATAGTGAAGAGGAGGAAAAAAATGAATAAGAAACTTCAAAATAATAGGATATACCTTGGGAGCCAACCCTAAAGAAAGAATAAATGAGTCCACCCATATCCCATAATGCATTAGTAGGAATTACCACTCCTCAAACTCTCAAGATAGAAGGACATATCAAGAATAAAAAGCTAGTAGTGCGGATTCATTCAGGTAGTACCCATAATTTTATTCATTGTAAGGTATTCAAGGAATTGAATTTCTTCCTATACCTAGCACCAGAGTGTCAAGTGATGGTTGCAAATGAAGGGAATATAAATTACTCTGGAAAATTCCATAATATCAAGCTAACCATGGGGGAATATGTATTGAATAGTCCAATTCTTTCCATTCTAGTGGGTGTTGCTGATGTTGTACTAGGAGTACAATGGTTACAATATTTAGCGATGATAGCTTTTAATTTTCAAGAACTTTTCTTGAAAAAAATTTCAAAAGGAAAGGAAATTGATTTATGTGGTACCACTGGGAAGTCAGGAAAGATAATAAGCTCTAATGTCACGACAAATCTTATAAAGAAATAATAACGAGGCATAATTGCATAATTATGCTAACTATAATTTCCAACATCAAAATCATTTATTCCTGTAGATCTCCAAAAAGTCTTGGACAATCATTCCAAGGTGTTTGAAACTCCCAAAGGACTCCCACCTATTCACGATCATGATCATGCTATTCATTGGATTCCAAGAAGTGCTCCTCCAAACATCAGGCCTTACAGATATCGTTATATCCAAAAGACCGTAATTGAACGTATGATTGCAGGACTGTTAGAGGCTGGTATAATTAAACCTATTCAAATTTCTTTCTCTACTTAATTATTATTGATGCATAAGAAGGATGGATCATGGCGTATGTGTCTGGATTATAGGGAGCTCAATAAGCTCACTATTAAAGATAAATTTCCCATTCTTGTGATTGATGAATTATTGGATGAATTACATGGAGAAATTTATTTTACCAAGTTGGATCTTCATTTAGGATATCATCAAATTAGAATGAAGACTAAATATATTCTGAAAACAACATTTCAAACTCATGAGGGTCATTATGAATTTTTGGTCATGCCTTTTGGCCTTACCAATTCCCCTTCTACATTTCAAGGGTTGAAGAATTCCGTTTTCAAACCCTTCCTTAGAAAATTTGTCTTAGTATTTTTTGATGATATACTAATCTACAACAGGTCTTGGAAGGATCATGTTCAACATGTTGACACAGTGCTCAAAATATTGGAGGAGAAACAATTATATTTAAAAACCTCCAAATTTTTCTTTGGAGTACAAGAAGTGGGATATATGGGTCATATTGTATCTCATGAGGGTGTTAAGGTAGAACCTAAAAAAATTAAAGCCATTAAGGAATGGAAAGTCCCCACAACCATAAAGGAGTTGCAAGGATTTCTCGAGTTAACAGGGTATATCGCAAGTTTGAAAAGAATTATGGGAGAATAGTAGCACCTCTAACAACATTATTGAAGAAAGACGCATTTTCATCGACTCCTGAAGCAACTAAGGCCTTTGAACATATTAAAGAGGAAATGTCCCTAGCACCGGTCTTAGCTATGCCAAACTTCAAAAAAACCATTATTGTCGAATGTCATGCCTCATGAAATGGAATTGGATATTTTTAAATGCAAGAAGGAAGAACCATTGCTTTTGAAAGTTGTCCAATCAAAGGAAACTATTTTGATGCAGGAGCATTAGCTCTCAAATTTACACTACAAGAAAAAGACCCTTTAGTGGATGTTTTTTAGGAACCCCTTATAAAAATACCCCAGACATCTGTTTTTAGTGGAGGTTCCTAGAGGAGGTTGGTGGGCGAAGGCTTTTGTGGATGTATTTTGTCCAGTTCTCTTATCACCATACAATGCATCGATGCTTTCAGCACGAGAAAGTACCAGTGTGCACAAAACATTGGCACACTAGATACAGTATGCTCCATACTCACCTACTCGATGTGTTTTATTTATATAGTGCACTAGTACTTTACATAACTTCCGCATCGATGCCTTATAAAAAGCGCGCAAAAATAGAAACTTCCCGGTGTGACATGAAGTAAACGCACTGGGTCGCACTTAAAACCCCACACATTAGCACAAGGTTAAATAAAAAATCATTACGGTCAAATAAACCCACAAAAACTTGGCACTCTTGACACCGTGTGGCCCTTACAGACCCGCCTGGTGCGTTGTATTACTGTAGAGCACTGGTGCTTTACACTGCTTCTGCACCAGTGCCTCATGTGCGTGAAAATAGAAACCAGCTGGTGTGGAATAAATAAAACGAACTGGGGCACCCATAAATGCGATGCACCGGCACAAGGTTAAATCAAAAAAATTACGGCCAAAAAAACGCACAAAGCATTGGCACACCAGACACCGTGTGCTCCGTACACACTCGCCCGGTGCGTTCTATTATTGTAGCGCACCGGTGCTTTAGAACTCTTTAGCACTCGTGCCTCATAAAAAGTGCGTGAAAATAGAAACTGCCTAGGGCAGAATAACAAAAACACACCAGGGCACCTATAAACACTCTGCATCAGAACAAGGTTAAATAAAAAAAAATTACGGCCAAAAAACCGCACAAAATATTGGTTCACCGGACAGCGCGCACTCCGTACACTCTATCCTAGTGCATCGTATTACTGTACCGCACTGGTGCCTCATAAAAAGTACGCAAAAACAAAAACCGGCCAAGGCGGTATGGAAAAAATGCACCGGTACACCCATAAAAAACCCGCACACCAGAACAGGGTTAAATAAAAAAAAATTACTGCCAAAAAACCACATTTTTCACTTTCGTTGGTGCTACAGAGCTCTCAAGCACCAGTGCAAGTTATCCTTTTCTGAACCACCCTCACATCGGTTCTCCCATTGCACTGATTACATGCACTGCTATTGTGCATTGCCCACTAATCTCCAGCTTGAATTTTTCAAAATAGTGGAAAATTTTTCTTTTACAAATTTCACATTCAATATGCCTCCTCGATGGGAAAATTTATAGGTATTTTTCTTGTTTTTCCATAATTAAGACTTTTAGCGGATTAGAATTTCAAATAACCTTAAAATTAACCATTTAAAAGAAAAAAAGATTGTCATGCGGTGCGCTCAAGCCGTTCAGCTTGCACCAGTTTGTGGTGTTGCCTTTAAATTCACAGGTCGCACTGCAACTGGTGCCAACGGTATCCACACCAGTTTTGGGGCAGCACTGATACATGCACCATGTTATTTTAAATTTTTTTTAAAAGTGCGGTGCCGTCGTTTACTAGGCCGCACCGTTGACAATGTGGGACTGCAGCAACACGGTGCATTGGTGGAATGATTTGCCCTAGGGTGGGTCATGTTGTCAGTGCACCGCATACCACAATTCGACATTGTCAATGGTTCGGCCTCATAAGCCGATGCTAATGGTATCCATACTGATTCCGAGGTGGTAGCAAAGGTGCACCATGTTATTTTAATTTTTTTTTTTTTAATTTGTGTGGTCGGTTACCTCGCCACAACGTTGACCTAGTTGAATAGTGGTGATGCGGTGACTTGACCAAAATAGCTGCCCTTGTAAAATATGCACCATTGACTATGTATGGTGACAGGAGGGAGTATGATGACTTAAATATATGCCACATGGCGTATAGTGTAGTCAGCGCACCGCTCTCCTGACACTGTACCTAGCCAACGATGTCCTTGTAATATTCTAAAATGGGAAAGAAGAAATATATGAACACAATAATGGAAAGAGTAGTGATGATTCAACACATAAAATGTAAGAAGATCATATAACCATCATATAAATATCACAGAAAAAAAATTTATACAATTCCTTGAGGAAATAATCACTCAATTTAGGCAAAACAAACCTCAAGATAACATGTACATGAAATATGAAGATCACTGCTACACAAATAATTCCCAAGGCTATGACAGCACAGTTTTATTAAGTATAACTGCTACTAGAAAGTGTCAATACACAGATCTGAACTATATGGATCATACAATGCTAGGAACATAGATCTAAGCTCCCAAACACATTTTTAGGACAACCGGGGAATGATTTCTTGAAATATGAAAAAATAAAAAAATGTTGGAATGTAGCCCTAGGGCTGAATAGCAGCTGCAACTCAATAAATGTATGGAGATGGCAGAATATGATACATATAATTAATAAATCCCCTCCAATAGATCCTTCAAGTGAAAGGTTGATCCTAACACTGAAGATCTCACCCTCCAAATCAAGCACTGAAACCCCCACTACAAATACTCACTGAAATAACATAGTCAAAGAGGGATACTGCGCTGTAGATGGTGGGAATATGTTGGCCTGGTGTCAGTCTATGAAATAAATCTTAATAACCTCCCTTGCTGATCTCCCAAAGAGAAGAATGCTTCCTCCTTTGAAAAACTAGCTTCGGAAATGGGTTTCTCAACCCTCCACTGCAACACCCTGCAACACAACACAATCCTCTACAGAAACTATGTTGTAGCTGAAGACTGAAGCTTGGCCTTAAGCCTGAGTGAGAAAAATGAAGTTAAATGCTCACCCAAGAGGCCTCTCAAGGAAGGATATGGGATTCCTGCTTGGGAACACCTGGTGCTAAACAGCACAGAAATCTCAACTAAACAACTGAAGAATGCACAATAGTCACGAAGACCATAAAATCAATAATCAATAACATAAATCACTGTGGCTGCCTTGCCCCCCTTATAAGCAAGTGTGAGCCTTCTTACCTTGGGTCCCACTCACTATGGTTTCCACCTTCAAGGAATCTTCCTCCCACTGTCACTGTGTTGTCTCTATTGATGAGCTACTCCATCCATACCAGCGCTTTTGACTTGGTCAAACTTGACCTTGTTCTGATGTATTTGGCCCTGTTCACACATGAGGGTGCTACACCCAGCTATTATTATGATCCCCTTTCACATCAAGATGGATTTTATGCCTGTTTAAGAAATGTATGGGCCTCCTTACCCATTTATTCATCTAACTTGATGTTGAAAACAAAATCAATATTCCCATTAGTTGCATGCTAATTTAGGAATATTATAGTCCTCCCCTCCCAAATGTTTCTTGTCCTCAAGCAACTACAAGGATAGAATTGAAGAGCCTCCTGTCCTCCTCCTATATAATCCCCATAAAATAACTCATCCAAGGAATAAGATGTTGTGTCACCAATAAATCTCCATATTGCCCCTCCCAAATACGCAAGTTAGATTTTGGTGGCCATCCTAAAGAGATATCATCATAAACAAGTAGAATACCCATGGAGGAAATAATGTGTTTTATAGAGGTCCTCTCAAGGCATGGAATTTGAAATATATTGGGAACTATCATTCCCATGTGAAACCTCCATCCCCACGCTATCATCCATACAAAATGAGTCACCTCCCAACATGGAAACTCCTAAAACATTCCCTCCCCATGAAGCTCCTGAAGAATAGGTGGGCTTCATAGTTGAACATGATGGGTCAAACTACCCATCCCATGCTGTGTCCATCTCCACTTATGGTAAGTGTAGAGTTGTTGTTGAATTTGGGATGCAATGATGTTGCCTTCGTGAAGCAAAAAGGAAGTTGGATCCTCAAAGATCCACTCTTTGGTTCTTTCCCATACTACCCCATACAATTTTAATATGACATGATCATCGTATGGGATCCAAATGAGAGAGGTACTACAGATTTTGCATGGTTATGGAAAGTACCAATAGTCTCCCGAGTAATCACAGTGCAGTTTTTCTATCTGTTGTGTCAGAAAATAACATGGCAAGTTATTTCTTAACAAAATGCTAGTTGTGTATGTTATCACATCTACTAGTGAATAGTAAATGTCTTTGGGTATCAACTGACCATACAGAAAATGATAAAACACTTGCCCATGGTCATACGGGAGATGGTTGTCTCCATCATAGAAGTTGGCCCAAAATTGACCATGAAGCCTAATGAAAGGCTTGCCCTCTTGTGGAGAAATGCATTGTATAGAAATGGTAAGAGCATGCAAATACTGTGTTATATAATCAATAAATGAAAAAACAAAATTCTTACCATGTCATGAGAGTAAGATGATGACAAGATCCATGAATAAGACCTCCATAGTGGTATGACATGCTCCCATGAAAAGGAATGAATCATAGGTTGCATGAAGATCTTTCTTCTTATGCTTGGAAATCCAAGTTGGGAATAGCATATCACAGTAATACATGTCTCTATCCACTACTCAATCACTTTCACCTCCTCCTTTTCCACCAAGTGCATCATATGTGAAGTGATCTTGGGAACACTCCATCAATAAACCCAAGCTCCCAAGTTACAGCATTGTTGGTCTTTGCAATAAGGTTCCTATCACCTCATAGTTCCATTCTTTGACATGTCTAATGTCAAAGACATATACCATAATGTTTCCGCATATGGGATATTTCTTCTAAAGTGGAAGTACCTCCTGATCTTAGAAGGATAAGGAGTAGCCCCTTTGCACCATGATACTTCCATTACCTACTCCTGCAACATCATGCCAAGCACAAGATAGGATCAACCCATACTCTCTCAAGAAAACCCAAGTTAACAACATCTCTTGTTTCTCCCTTATCTCTCCCTCATACAAGTCATGTAGTAATATCATGATAGTTGACCTTTAGAATGCCCCATACAACCCAATCTTCTGCTGCCATAATATATGGGGGCCATGAAATACCTCAACCCATAACATACCCTTTGACAAAGGATATGTCACATAATGGCCAAACTCTTTTAAGAGTAGCCATCACAACATTGCCTCTTGCTGCCCTGTGTCATAAATCTGCAAGTGGCTTCCCAACCTCTTTCTCATCAAAATCACCCATCCAACCAATGGTGAGTGTCTATCATCATGCCCAACATTGGCATCCTCCCAATGAAGAATACCATCATAGTAATGGGAGATAAGAGGTATCTCATCAACCATATGCTTATCCTCTGCTACACATGTGGAATGATCATTTGAATGCCCCACTAATGGTTGGGCGCCCCCAACTCATCACTGCTACTCACGAACAATGTTCCTGATCTCCATGATGGTGCACCTGTTATTTCAAGAGCATGTTCACTACTGAATATATAGTTTTGCATTGCATTGCCTAGGACAATGCTCATCCCATCCTCCACAAATCTACACTCCAACCCCAAGAGTTGTGTGCAGCTCAACAATGCATGACCGGGATGAATTTTTTTCTCTTCCTTAAGTCTATCAAGGCTCCTCATCATAGTGATAGTGTGCTGCTCCAAATCAACAGTGTATCTTGAACCTAGGTCATGCAATGGCATACAACCCTCCATAAGATCAGCTGAAATAACAGGAAATGGAAACTTAGGCATACCTTGGTGAAGCTTGGGATCATTTTGTATGGTTGCAAGAGTTCCTTCCTCCAATGTGATGGTTCCCCCAACTACTGGTGTTGTTGGCCTCTCCTCCATAGTTGCATCAACACTGGTACAAGTCTACTCAAGTGGTGGTGAGGGTTTCTCCTTGTCTGATTTCTCCTTGCCAAATTTTTTAATCAACTTTTGAGTAAATTATGCAAAATTAGTCACTCTTGCATGAATCAAATGGCTTAACCACCAAGTGTTTACTTTACCCTCAAGGTGAAACACTGCAATCTCTACAACCTCTCTTTCTACCACTAGATGTAGTAGGAGGAATGCATCTAGATTTCTTGCCCAAGCCCTGCTATACATGTGGATGACCCATCAAAAGTAGACAATAGAAATTTATTGCCCTTGATTCTCCTACTACTATAAGGTCTCCTTTCTTCCTCAGGCTGGATGAACTATGGGAGAGTTGGAATCTCCTTGAAAGCTACAGGTTGATATTTATATTCAGCAAGGTATTCACTTAGAGTCTCATGATCCAAGTTTCCTCCATCTCCATGGATTTTGTCTCCTTTTTCAAAAGAACAGGGCATAGGTCCATTGCTTCTTTCCACTCCTTTGCTTGAACTCCTTGGTGAGGTCCTTCCCAGATCTAAAAAGAGATGAGATAAAACTCATTCTCTCAATCATTCTAATATTTCTCTTCTTCTTCTTATTCTCCTTATAGCATAATGGCTGAGATCCACAGGCTTAGCCAAAATTATGCTCGGATACCATTGTAATATTCTCAAATGCGAAAGTAGCAATATATGAACACACTAATGGAAAGAGAAGTGATGAATCAACACATAAAATGTAATAATATCATATAGACATCATATTAATATCATAGCAGAAAAATTTATACAATTCCTTGAGGAAATAATCACTCAAGTAGGCAAAACAAACCTGAAGAGAACATGCACATGAAATATGAAGATCACTGCTACAAAAATAATGCCCAAGGCTATGAAAATCCAGTTTTATTAAGTATAAATACTGATGGAAAGTTTCAATACACAGATATGAACTATATGGCTAATACAATGCCGGGAACAGATATCTAAGCTCCAAAACACGTTTTCAAGACAACCCGAGAAGGATTTCCTGAAATATGCAAAAATACAAAAATGTCGTTATGCAGCCCTAGGGCTGGATAGCATCTGCAACTAAATAACTGGATGGATATGGATGAAGATGATACATACAATGAATAAATCCCCTGGAATAGATCCTTCAAGTGAAAGGTTGATCCTAACATTGAAGATATCACCCTCCAAATCAAGCACTCAAACCCCCACCGCAAATGCTCAGTAAAATAACGTAGTCAACGAGGGATAATGCGTTGTAGATGATGGGAATATGTTGTCCTAGTTCCAAGATGTGAAATAAATCTCAGTGACCTCCCTTTCTGATCTCCAAAATATAATAATTCTTCCTCCTTTGAAAAACTAGCTCCAGAAATGGGTTTCTCAACCCTCCACTACAACACCCTGCAACACAACACAATCCTCTACAGAAAATGCACTGTAGCTAAATACTAGAGCTTTGCCTTAAGTTGGATTGTGGAAAATGAGTTGCAATTCTCCCCCAAGAGGCCTCTCAAGGAAGGAGACATGATTCCCACTTGGGAACACCTTGTGCTAAACAACACAACAATATCAACTAAATAGCTTAACAATGCACAATAGTCATGCCGACCATAAAATCAATAATAAATAGCATACATCACTATGGCTGCCTTTCCCCCCTTATAAACAAGTGTGAGCCTTCTTACCTTTGGTCCCACTCATTAGGGTTTCCACCTTCAAGCAATTTTCCTCCCACTATCACTGCGCTGTCTCTAATAATGAGCTATGACATCCATACTAGTGATGTTGACTTGGTCAAACTTGACCTTGTCCACATGTATTTTCCCCTATTCACACATGACAGTGCTAGATCCAGCTATTATTATGACCCCCTTTCACATCAAGAGGGATTTTCTGCCTGTTTAAGATATGTATGGGCCTCCTTACCCATTTATTCATATAACAATGTGTTGAAAACAGAATCAATATTCCCATTAGCTGCATGCTAATTTAGGAAAATTACAGTGCTAAAAAATTTTCTAGAGCACTGCCTGTAGTGCGCTGAATATTATTAGGTGCACCGAATCCGGTGCGCTCTATAGAAAGATGCACCAGGACTAGTGCGTGACTGTGTTTTTGGTGGACTGACTATTTTTTTATTTATGTATATTTCTAAATACATGTCTGATTTAATAAAAAAATTGTGTTTAATATGTCAATCATTTAGAGACTTGAAAGGAGAGAAGAGTGGGAACAAAGAAAAACAACAGGCGGAGTTGTGTAACATGGTTCGCCTGTGGGAGGCACAAGAGAGGGAGAGAGATGCGTACCCTCGCCCTATTACAATAGCTCTGCAGGGCTCCTAAGGCAGGTAGGCCTCCTCAAGTTATATGAGGAGGCTACTTCCCTAAAGGGCCATAATTTGTTTTTGAGACATCTTATTCAAAGGTGGAATGCCCAGCAACAGGATTTTCGGGTTGGTATCAACTAGTGGTACACGCCCATTGAGGAGGATATATATTTCATTACAGGGCTATCGAGGAGAGGGGTGGATTTTTCCTTGTTTCGAGAGGTTCTAGCTGGCTGTGTAGCAGGGAGTCAGTTATTTTACTCCCAGAGATACATTGGAGCAAATGTATTGTCTCCTATAGATTTTCAGGTCACTGGAGGGGAGTTACGTATTGATGCATTTGGTTGTGAGGAGGTGTAGTGTCTCTCACTTATCATTTCGACCATTTCGCACAACACTAGTGACAGGAAATGCATTAGTTGCCTGCTTTTATATTATTTTATTTATTTAGTACAGGAACCACGACTTGTGAGGTGGTCTGCCATATTTTTGCGGTAGTTCTATACAACATTAGATAGATGTCGTACTTATGCACAAGGGAGGGTCAACTTCCCTTTTTCTTCAGAGCTTTTTTATTTTTATTTCTGAAGAGGTTTCCAGAGACGAGGCCTAATTTTCTTTGACAGCCTCATAGGATGATTACTGAGGCATGTATGCACATGTGGGGGCATATGATACCCAAGAGTGAGGAAACTCTATTTCCAATGAGAATATCGCATGATGCACTGGAGTTTCTAGTGAGCATTGATGAGCATCCCTTCATTATGGTCCCATTTCCTTACGTAGCTTTGGATTGGTGAGGGTGTGCCAACATTCTCTTCACAACTAATGAGCTGCTAGATGATAGAGGTAATATTACTATTTTATTTAAATTTATTCTAACACTTTAACTTGTTCTCATTAAATTATGTAATTAAATTGTCTAATTATTGTTGTGTACTTGTACATATTTTGTAGAAATTGGCTCTTTTTATGGTGAGGAGATGTCGCCACCACCACATGATCCAGGTGTGGATCCTGATGATGATGAGGGCATGCCAGATGCCGAGGATCATCAACAGGCCAGTGCAGAGAAAATTTTTCCTATTGGTGTGCCGGTGCACAGTCGACTTGATGGTATATATAGGATGGCCCACTAGTATATTTGGTCAAAATTATGACACTTAAGTTCCGACACTTTTGATGTATTGTCAGAAATTTCCCCAACTTTTATCAATTTTTCAAATCACCCCAACAACCATCGCTATCCCAGCATTTAGGGACATCGTTTCCATTGTGACATTTATGAAAGGTGTCAGAATACCGACGTTTCGGGACACAACATTGAAAATGCGACATTTCTAAAATATGAGTCGGTATTGCGACGGTTTGGGACAAATGTCACTAATGCAACATTTAGAGACGCTTAGTGGTAGTGCGATGTAATTGGGAAAAAACTTCAGTATTTCTATGATTGGAGGACAACCATCGATATTGAGATGGGTGGAGGGGAACCGTAGGTGTCGCGACTCGTTCACCAAACGTCATTATTGTGACGGTTTGAGGAGAATCGTCGGTTTTGCGACGATTTGAGGAGAACCGTCGGTTTTGCAACAGTTTGAGGAGGACCGTTAGTTTTGTGACGGTTGGAGGGTAATCATCAGTGTTGCAATGTGTTCACCAAATTTCGTAATAGTGATGATGGTAAACATTGTAATTTTCCATCCGATTTTAACCAATTTTAAAAAAAAATGTTAACCCAGTTTCGTAATCTTCATTTTCGATATTCGTTCAGTTACATGTAGTTTCTACTCTTGACTAAGTTTTCAATCATGTCCTATACAAGTTTTAAAATAAGAAAGGACAACAACGTGCCTTAAAGTATCATATAGACCAGTTTTATATTTTAAATAGAGAGTTTAAATTATTTGATGAAATAAAATTTAATTTATTTATTATTATTTTTTTTAACTGTGAAATGTTGATATTTTTTTAAATGAAAATGTTTAATAATAAACCATTATATTTTTATTTAGATATTTTCCCAATATTATGAATGGTGTTAATGATTTTTTTTTTCGTATTTTAAAATATTTTGAAGTAGGTACATTAAAGAGATGTTCTGGTTTCCATGGATGACGACTCCAAATTCTTCATGTAATGAAATGCAAATTTATTGAGAGTGTTTAACATTTTAGTTGAATTTTTCCTTTGGATCATTAATAGGTAGGGAGATTGAAATTATGCAGATCAGGCACACCAGGTTTATTTTGTAATGTTTTTTTATTTTATTTTATTTTTATTTTATTAATTTTTATAAGATTATAATAATATATTTGTTATTTGTTTACTAGGGTGATTTAATTGACAATTATTATGTTAGCTATTACTATGTTAGCTAGGTAAACCTAACAATAATAACAATATATTTGTTATATTTAATTGTTATTAATTTCTCTTGAACTTATAACATGTTTAATCTTAAAAATGAATATAAAAAAATTTATCTTTAAATTTAATGAATGAATAAATTAGAAGTTTTATTATAACTTTTAAAAAATATAATGTCATGTGTATTGAAGAATATTTACCATTTTTTCATTACAGTATTTGTATTGTGATTACCCCACAAATTGTAGCACAATGTGGGCCCTCCCCGCCTGCTTTGACATGGTGATAGATCACACTTTCAAGAGTTGCAATTTATGAATGTCACTCGCTATGTAGTACTAATAGACATGCGTGTCACCTTGGCAATTCACTTCAACATGACATTTTTCCTTCAACGTTACTTAATTTTTGTACCACGCGGCCAATATAACCTCGCACATAATTACCACATCATCGTTGATGGTAAAGAATTTGTATCATAATGGTAATATGATGGATCTCATTCATTTTCATGAAAACACCCCTAATCATTTCACCGAGGAAAAAGCCACCATGGAGACCTTGTGCAACAAGAGCATTGGCACGTAGCACAATATACATCGCAACTCCAAGTAGAGTGAAACACCCTTAAATCATGCATAGTGTACCTGAATTGTAATGTTAATGTGATCTCCCTCAGTCTCAACAATATTATGCATTCCAATACTTTCATATGCTTTAATTACGGCCATGACCATGCAAATTTATTTAAGATCAACATCCCTTTTAGCTAGAGAATATTATTCGGTGCAGGTTGCAATATGTGTCATAAAATTTGTGATTCAGCTTCTCAACAAAGGCCTCTTGACCTTAATGACTTGGCCTTCTAGCCATTCTCTACCTTCAATAACTCTCCCTCTCTATCCTTCTACTCGAACTTTCTATTACCCTCTCCTATGTTCATTCATGTCATCCCTTTAGCCTTTTTGCAAGCTTCACATCCCAATTTCCCTTGTCTAGGTGGGTCCAGTCAGGTCAGGTGGGGTCGTTTTAGGTCGTGGTGTTAGGTCGGGCCGTGTGAGGTCGCGGGGTCAGGTCGGGTCAGGTCAGGTCGGGTCGTGTGAGGTCAGGTCGGGTCGGGTCATGTGAGGGTGCCCAAGGAACGCGTCCGAGTTGGGTCATGTTGGGTCGTGTGAGGGCACCCAAGGAAACACATTCAGGTGGCTCTGGTAGGGTTCGATCGGGTCATGTCATGTGAGGCCACATAAGGAAATGCATTCAGGTGGGTCGGGTTGGGTCATGTCATACCACCTACTATATTATAGGAGTGGGAAGCTTTACCAGAAGAAGTGTTTCAACATAATGGTCACTTGGGGATCTTGGTATGAACCTCTGCCTTAGGCTAAGGGATCAGTAAAGGACCATTGGGTTCTAAAAGTGGCTCTGTACCAGATGTAGCGGGGGGATTGTTGTACTAACGAGACTGATTTTGAAGGTTGAGGTCAATGGTAATGGGTTGGTTAGAGTTCATCATGAGAATCTAGTAATCAGAGGTACCAGATAGAGGAGTTTCAGTGGTTTCCTAACTTTCATGGGGTTGGGTAGCCATGAATCATTGCTAGGGGAAAGGATTGGTAAACACAACTGGTTGGATAGAGGTAGCATTAGGAGGAACGGAATGGGATCTGTGAGGGTGCCCAAGGAAACACGTTTGAGTGGGTCAGGTTGGATTGGGTTGAGTCGTGTGAGAGTGCTCAGGAAAATGCATTCGGGTGGGTTTGCTCGGGTTGTGTCATGTGATGACGCTCGAGGAAACACGTTCGGGTGGGTTGGGTCAGGTCAGGTCATGTGAGGGCACCGAAGGAAACGCGTTCGATCAGGTTGTGTCGGTTTGGGTCGGGTCGTGTGAGGGTGCACAAGGAAACATGTTCTCCCCAAGTCTGGGAGGGTCAGGTTGGGTTGTGTGAGGGTGCCTAGGGAAATTCATTTGGGCGAGTCAGGTCACGTCAGGTCGTTTAAGGGCACCTACCGAAACGCGATCGGGTGGGTTGGATTGTGTGATGGTGGTCATATAAAAAATTATAAGTTGTGATCACCTGTGTGCCTTGTACTATACATTTCTCCATTTTTTTTTCCATTTTGATCTCCGCTGTGCCTTCGTTCGGGCAGGTCGGGTCATGCCGTATGTGTGAGGGCGTGATAGGAAACACATTCGGGTTGGATCGTGTGAGGGTGGTCGTATCAAAAATGGAAATTTATTACAACAAAATTCGGAATATGACAGACTCAAGGGTTTCCTTGGGCGCCCTCACACGGCACAACCCGACTCGACCCGACCTGACCCACCTGAACTCATTTCCCTCGGTGTCCTGACACGACTCGACCCGCACGAACACGTTTCCTAGGGCACCCTGACACGTTCACAAAACATCGGAATAACAACATGGATAGAAAACGTCAGAAGCGCGACATAGCCTATTGAGATCGTTGGAATAGCCACGATATGAAAATACCATTTACAAAATGTCAGAATGGTGTCGATATGAGGCTTGTTACAGATTTAATACATTATTTCATATATTAGTGTAGTAATTTTGTTAATATATATATATATATATATATATATATTATCACAATTAATTAATTAAATAAATAAAACTAACTGTTATTATTCGATTTTAATTTTCAAAATCAAACTAGCCGTTATCCTAACGACTAGTTTAGCCATTTCTAATATATATATATATATATAATAACAATTAATTAAATAATTAATTAATTACTTAATTAAATAAAACTAGCCGTTATTATTCGATTTTAATTTTCAAAGTCAAACTAGCTGTTATCCTAACGGCTAGTTTAGCCATAAAGTATTCCAAGCTATTAGATCTAGATCTTGGTTAATAATATTTTATTATTCACCATTATCAAGGATAACTCAATATTTTGTTATAAATAAGATCCGGGTTTTCCATTCATTATTTACCTTTGATCCTTTTATCATAGTCGAACTTTGATAACTTTTATTTTCTTTTTGCTTATTGAGGTCCCATTGAGTTCAACACGTCTTGGGTTTTCTACACCATTGAGAGAGATAATTGCTAAATATAATTAATTTTTTTCTTTATAAGATAATTCGCATCAATGGAAGAAAACATTAGAGGTGGAAAAAAAATTCAAAAGGGTGAAAGGGGTGATGGTAGAGTTTATTGCCCTTGCAAAAAATGTTGTATGAGAAATAATGTTAGAATTTTAATGGCAACAACAATAGTGCATTGTAGGAAATATGGGAACATTTATGGTGGATCTAATTACTATCATCTCATGGTAATTAATTATCTATCTTCGTTTTGATTATATCGTAAAATTTTTATTATTTTAATATTTTTTATATACGCATGAATAAAGTTTAATGATTGTTTGTTTTCATAAAGGCACAGTTGCCCCCCAAATTTTTGCAGAACCAGCTTCCACAGCTAAATAGTAGTAGATTAGATGATGTTGCAGCAGTACAAGAGAATATTGCAGCAAATATTAGTATCGGAAATTATGCTGTACAAGGTGAAGAACATGAAGCGAATGATGAAGATGATTTTAATGATCCCATGGAGGTAGATCATGATGACAATAATGAGACAGTTCACATTAATGATGGGACAAATCAAATGCTCCAAGACTTGTATGGTGAGTCAGATGATGATGGTGGAGATAGTGACGGTATTTATGATGTACCTCTGATTAAAAGGTCAAGTGAACGACTTTTTGAACACTCAAATGCAACTCTTCTCTCTGCTACATTGTTGTTGGTGAACTTAAAGGTTATGAATAATTTGTCGAACAGATGTATGACACAACTCCTAAGGTATGCAATATGTATATATGATCACATATATGTAAATTTTGATTATTTTCCCTTTTTTTAGTTGTAATAAATGTGTAAAATAATAATTCAATACTTATATATATATATATGATTAATAATCTTTACATTAACTAGTTTTTGTTTATGTTGTAGATTGTTGGGTGAATATTTGTTACCATCGCCAAATACTTTACCTTGAACATATCGAGATCTACGTGCTATTATGAAACACTTTGGAATGGAATATAACACTATAGATGCATGTCCTAAAGATCATATTATATATTACGGATAACATGCATTGAAAACAGAATGTCCGAAATGTGGTACCAGTAGATATCGAACATATCAACTAACCAAAAAGGTGCCTCAAAAGGTTCTTCGTCATATTCCCATAATTCCACGTTTGCAGCGAATGTTCAGGTGTAACAGCATAGCACAGTTTATGGATTACCATTCAAAGAATAGAAGTGGAGATGGTGTTCTTCGAATGCCTGTAGATGGTTCTGCATTTAGAGAAATCGAGGAAAAATATGTATATTTTAAAAATGAACCTCGTAATGTCAGGCTTTCATTGGCAGCTGATGGTGTTAATCCATTCGGAGAGCTTAGATCTACTTACTCAGTGTGGCCTATTTTCGTTATCAACAATAACATTTCTCCTTGGATGTCAATAAAGAGGGAGCACATAATGTTGACTATGATTATTCCAGGTATTTGATACATTATTTCTTTGAATGTAACATTTTCATTTCTCTCATTGTTTGCATAAATATATATTTTATTTATTTACTTACTTATATATACATATATCATGGGAGTAATTATTATGTACCATAATTTTGAACAATTAGGTAAGTACTAGGTCAAAGATATGAATGTATATATTGAGCCTCTTATCAATGAGCTAATAAAGTTATAGCATGGCATCACTATGTATGACATCACTAAACCAATCAAGCAGAAGAGATTTCAATGTCGTGGAATTCTTGTATGGACAATTCATGATGCCCTAGGACTAACACATTTTTGTGGTATGTAATATTTTGTTGCACTTTAATATAATATATAATTATCTAAATTAGATATACCATATTGCATGTTTTAAAAATGATCTCATAGTATAATTGTTATTGATCCATCTATTGTAGGTCTTCAAACAAAGGGTAGATTTGCATGTCCAGTTTGTGGCCCTAAGATGAAGTATCGTCATTCGCTAGACTTAAGAAAGATGGTGTTTGATGAGTTTAGGCACTTCCTCTCTAGGAACCATAAGTATCGTACTACTGAAAAACATATTTTCAATGATAAAGAAGAAACTGGATTAAAACCACGAAGAATGACACCTCAGTTGTGGAAGTTGGAATATAACAGAATTAATAATCGTCAAGCAGCTGGTACGTAATTTGTGTATCTATGTATATATATATATATATACATACACACACACACACACACACACACACACACACACACACACACATATATATATATATATATATATATATATATATATATATATATATATTTATATATATATATATTATTTGTTTATGTAATGTTTGGAAATTTTGTTTTAACTAATGAATTTATTTTATTGTATTTTATAATTATTGTTCTGATTTATTTTATTCTTTGATATCAAGGTCATCGTCGTGGTGAAGGTACTAATATTGTACTTCCACCTGGAATGAAATGTTATCCTTCTCAATTCGTGAGGTTGCCCTACTATGAGGACCTAAAAATAGCTCATTTGTTTGATACAATGCATGTCGGGAAGAATGTGACAGAAATGTTATGGCGAACCATAGATGGTGCACACGATAGAGATAAAATTGACAAAATTTGTGCTGACATTGAGAAATCAAATCATGCAATGAAAAGTGTGATCGACGGATCAAATAACAATGGAGGTCGAAATTATAATAATATTCCATGGTTATTAACAAAACAACAAAGCAATGATGTAAAAGAGGTCGTTAGAAGAATTAAATTTCCAACAATTTTTGCTTCAAACATAAATAATATTGAAACGAAGAAAGGGGACTTCAGTGGGGTGAAAACACATGATTGGCATACCTTTGTTAAGGTAGCTTCTTTGGTATACATTTTTGTATGTTATTGCTTGAATACATCTTTTACATTTTCCTTCCTTTTGTTTAATTTGGAAACCAATAAATATTCATTTTTTATTTTTATAGTATGTTCTACTTGTATCTCTCCCTAACGACTTCGATAACAATTTCAAACAAGTTATATATAGTCTTAGTAAATACATGAGGTAAGTATTTTTTATTTATACACAAAATCTCGCTACAATTTCTTTTTGTACTTAATGACATGATGTGTTAATTTACTTGTATTGAAATATATATTATGTTTCATTGAAATAACCTTGCGTAATGATTTTCAGATGGTTTTCGTTGAAAGAAATCCATCAAGATGAAATAAAGTATTGGAAGAGAGAAATTCCTTGGTTAATGTGTGAAATGCAAAAGTATCTACCTCCAAAATTTTTCAATGCACAAGAACACTACTTGATATAACAAGTTGAGGAGATTGAAATATGTGGACCAGTACACACAAGGTCAATGTGGATGGTGGGGAGGCACCTGAAATATTTGAAGGCTTTGGTTAGACAAAGAGACCGACCTGAGGGTTCTATGGTGGAGGGATATGTTGTATATGAATCCATGGTGTATATTAGTCATTATCTTCATATATTAGCTGCGCCAACTATGAATGTAGTGGATTTCATTTGGGATGTGAACTCCATTTAAAAAAATTGAAGTGGAGCACCTATTGGCGAAAGGTAGAATGAAGAAAGTGAGAGGTAAAAGATTTATTATGTATAATACATATAATGTTTCATTTTTTTACATCATGTATATGATCATATTCATTTAAGTCTTATTCTTTCATCGTTTATTAATTAATATAGTTTACCATGGTTATAAGTTATATTTAATATTGGTGAATTATTGTTTTTTTATTCAGGTGCTCAAGATTATGAGGCACTACTTTTATACATTGAAAACAATCTTGAGAGGATGAGTGAATGGATTGAAATATGTAAAGCATGTAAGGACAATAGGTTATCATGGAAACTACTATCTGAATTGGTTAGAGAAGTGTATTGTAGTGGAGATGGAAACGTTACAGACAAGGAAATTGATTTAGCATATCATTTGAAAGATAGAAAGGTAAGCAATTAATTCACCTATTTTATTCATTAATTATTTTATATTACATTTATAATGTGACAAGAAGTTTGATTTTTCAGATAATTTTCAAGCTGTGTAAATTATATGATTAATTATTAATTGAGAATGCATCTTTTCATGTTTGGCATATTGCAGTTGAAACAACACAAGGCTATGTGGTGAAATGGTCATAAATTTCACATTAAACAGTTGGATGATAACAGGAAAACTTCTGATAGTGGGATAAATGCAGTATTCTAGGTCACTAATGTTTCCTCCAGGAGTGACAAACATCCATGAGAATCTAAAAATAGGTATTATGGGTTTTTAGATGATATAGTTGAGTGTGACTTTAATTCCTTGAAATTATTTTTTCTTGATGTCAAATGGTATAGGCTACGAATGAATGTACGTGATGATGATAGAACTCTTATTCAACATGAAAATGGATTTCCAATGGTTAAAACATTGTAGTTTGAAGCAGGAAAATATCGTTATGTTTTTCCAAGCCAATGTGAACAATTCTTTTACTCAGAGGTTCCAGGTGAGAATGGATGGTCATTTGCTATTAGATATGATCCAAGAGGAAGTCCAGTAGAGTATATTGTAGAGGAAGAAGATGATATTGGTCAAGAAGAAGATGATGCAGTGGTAGATGAGCAGGAAGATGCATTCATAGACGAAGAAGATATAGAAGATGAACCAGGTGTAGGAGAACAGGAAAAAATTATTGGTGATGATGTCGATGAGGATATTATTGAAAATGACATAATTGATAATGAGGATGACATGGTTGATCATTTCAACATCATTTCTGAATTAGATGTTGGTATAGATGTTGATAAATTGGATGAAGATCAAGAAGGTACAAAAGAAGAATATTGATATAGATGTTTTGTTCGAGTATGAGCTAGTATGTTATTACTTTACATTTTAATATGTAGGAATTATTGTCTTTATATAACTTAATAATTATGTGGGTTTATTGCATGTTGTTTATTATTTAAAACCAATAAATAATGGTCATACTATTGTACAGGCTAAAATAAAATTATGTATTTATACAAACACATGAAAATTTTGTTTACAACCTTAATCAATTTTTGGTTTGTTCGTATTCTATTTCATAGATTGGGTATTGGGAAAATGAGAGCGATGTGAGGGGGATGGGAGGGTCCATATGAGCTTCCACCTTCATGTGGTTGGACTTGTTTAGTAGAGAATAAATTATTCCTGAAACCAAGAGAAGCTCATTCATCTTTATTTGCATTATCGTAAAGGTCATCATTGTTGTCAGATTATTGCAACGCCAAAATTGTTGAAATTTTTAGAAAACATTAAAAGTGTATTTATTTTAGGAGTTGTCCAATGAGGCCATAATTTTTTTGGCATGACCATTTCCTTGCTAGAATATGGCAATAAATTCTTCAAAAAATCCCACTATGGTAGTGTTTAAATTGTTCTTTTGATGACGAAAATGGATTCAAGACCATCATGGACCCTTGGGGCACCCAAAATCTTGAATATTGACAACTATAACCTAGATTTTCAATAACATCCACTATATTTTCGCAAAATCGTGCTAGAATTTCTATTGTTTTATGAATGAAATTTTGGCTTTATTAGACTACGTGTTTCTTTTATATGAGGTTTAAGAATCTTCACTATATCTTGTATTGTTAGAATGACATGATAACGTTTAGCCATAATGTAAACACATGATTTCATGGTTTTATTCCCAGTTGTCCTCCTACTTGTTTGCATTTTATGTTTATAATTTAGTGGAGATTATATGAGCTTGAGGTTGTGGCCTTTCACGCTTATCACAAGGATGCATGGGTTTAATTAAATGACCATACATTCACATGTATCTATCATTCTAGAAATTACACAAGGAGAGATTGACTGAGGAGTTTAAAAAACAGTTCGTCCGAAGGACCCATGGAATAGTATACCAAAGGCAATACACAAGGTAATTATGAAATCCCCCTTAAACTATTCATGTTGATACTCAAGATATCAAGTTGACATTCATGTTGATAATAGAAAAAACAACAATGTTAGGGAATGTTATGGTATTTCGTGTATCATATCCCACTAAATTTTCTCCCGAATCCTAGGCCATAGAGAGCTTAGGGCACCATGGAATATTGAGTTGCATGGCTATTCATTTCCTACCTAATTTTTTTTTTTCATTTACATTTTTGGATTGAAAATAATTTTCATGAAGTATATCTGAGAGCCTATGGATGTCTCAAAACACTATGGTTGTTTTTTTGCAAAAAGGCCGAATGAATGGTTTTTAACTTCAAAAGGTTCTAAAATTTATTTCACGAGCTAGGTGGAATTCCCTTTATATGCTTTTGACCATTTATAGAATGATTTTTTCCATAGTGGGAAACTTAAATATATGTAATGAATCAGTTCATATATTTAACTCGTTCATATCTTTAACCCATTCCCTATAATATTTTCTACTACACCAATAACTAATATTTGTTACAAATGAGAAAGAGCACCACCATCCCTTGATGTTCTTACCAAGAGTGCATTTGGAACACATCTTCATAAGAAATTGTTATTGATGCCTCCATACATTCACTAGTGCATCAAAGAGTGCAATAAATAACCCATCTATCTTAAGGGGATGACCACTTTCTTCCTCATAGAAATTGTATAACACACATCTCTTGATGACATTATGAGAAATCTTTATGACAACCTATATGTTAGCTTCCTTTTACAATGTCAGTTTTATTATATATTTTTAGATTTATAATGGTGGTGGTAACCTTATTTAATATATACCTCTATTAAGAAAACCAATCAATTCCAACTAGAAGAACAGACAACATAGTGGGAACAATTTTTGAAAGGTGACTCCAATAAAAATCAAGGAGATTGGAAATATTTTCTCTATAAATGAACACGGTTGATCTCTTTTCCATCCTTTACCAAGAGTAATATTGTGCCAATGATGGGGGATATTCATGATATGCTTGAAACAAAGTAAAAACTCTAGCTAACCTATTGACCCATATATAGCTCATTTGTGTTAAAGGTTGCAAAGTTTGATATCCTTGTACTTTTCTTAAGCTAAAGTAGGTGAGATCCAATTATTTGAACTATTATGAATGGTTGAATTCACTTTTATAGTTTACATTATTATTTGACGCATAAACAATTTTTTTTCAAAGATGAATACTTGAAATATTGTTATCCTGATGTAAAGATTGTTTGGATGTTTTTACATAGTTTCAAGTTCCAAATATGAATAAATTTCGAACATGAAACTTGTGATATAGATCTAGTATGCTTTGGCACACAAAAAAAAATTGGAAAGGGATAATGATGCTTGGTTATCTCACAAATTACTACCATATGTTATTTTTCCAACAACAAAAATGGAAATAAGGCAAAATATTTATAATTACATAACTATATGGTAAATAGTAATTTTTTGACTACATGAAAAAATGATATATTGTACGGTTATAGGGTAACGTGATACTTGTTGATGTCGAGAGAGTGTGATAATACATAGATAATGGCATTATGGTATAACCATGGGCTTGAATCTTGTGACAACATTTAATAAAATTGTGACATGGTGGAAAGAAATGTGACATCACATCATGGGTTTACATTTTCATAAGGTATAACATTGAAATGTTTGAGGTATATTAATATGTAATTTTTGTGTGGTGAAAAGGCAAGGACATTCTTAGTCATTGAATCTAATAGGGTGAAATGGAAGTAAGGATTTAAGTGTTAAATGGGGCTTGAACCATGCATTATAATATATATATATAGGTGTGAAGTTAATAGGCCTTGGTCATGAGGCTCCGAGGATAATTTGAGAAGCTCAAATGATGCACCCAAACCCAGGAATGAGATGTGATCACTAAAATGATTAAGGAACAAAAAAAACAAATTATAATCCCATTTCTGTAGTTGTACAAGAGGCTTATTTCATTTGTTTAAAAAAAAACTATAATACTGTCGGTTTTACGGTGGCTTATTTCGTTTCTTTCCCACTCTATTCTCCTTCCCCTGTAGCCAAACCATCTATCTGTGATTTGAATTAGATCGCCCTGCTCTATTCTCCTTCCCCGCAGCTAGACCATATATCTCCACCCATATCCCACAGAGTCATTGACAAACTTGAGACTCTCTTGTGAATCTAATTCAATATCAGTAATAGCAGCAAGTTTTTTTTAAATCAATATTGATAGAGCAAGAACCAAATAGCCACCATTATTTTAGTTCAACAAATTGAATAAGGATTGTTTCTATGTACAGGAAAATGGTGTGTGTGTAACCTGAAAACATCATTGAACTCTGCGGGGGGATGAAATCAAATCCTTTGCCATCGCAAACACTTGAGGGAGCTCCAAATTAAATGAGAACAACTCTTTGTAAATATAAACCCCACCTATTCAAGTGTTGAGAAATTGATTTCCTAGGGTTGCATCAGAGGAGACATTAATCTGATAGGGTCACATCAAAGGAAACATTAATCTTCTAGGGCCACATTGAAAGGATAAGTGACAAAATGTTAATGTGGTTTATTCATTCCTCAAAATTGTTCAATTTAGCTTCAAAACTCATGTGCATGTACTCATGTGCTTCATGTCTATTTTATTTTTTATGGGTTGATGTATAATTCCTTCATTTTCTACTACTGTTTATTTGATATAGTTTTTTTTCATGAAAAATGTTTGAATAAACTCTTCACTTAATTGCTACACATGTAGTAGTGTTCACTTCTTGTAACACGTAAGGTATTTCCTTACTATTGCAACACGTATATCACTTGCAAGAGCAACCCATTATCACTTGCATATGAGGATAAAATGAAATATAGGAAAAACCTAAGGTATGAGAATTACTTATCATGAATTTTAAATGTTTCTTAAGGTATTTCCTTACTATTGCAACATGTATATCAGACTCAGAAAATTATACATCAAACCCTGAAAATCACTTAGAATGCCTTAAGAGCAATGTCACGATTATTTCTAGTTACTTGAGATTAAGTGTGAAATGAGTATAGACTTATGCCAATGTATTTTAGATCTCATTAAGGTGTTTGGATCAGATTTATGCTACTGTAAATGAGATGCTTCATATTTTATTGTAAAAATAGTGAGGAGAGTATGAGGAAAGAGAGTAAACCCTTAGGCCTAGAGGCCTAGTTTGATGACTAGTTGATCTTCCAATGGAGAAGGACTTTATCAAACACCTACAACAAAATTATTAGTCTTCATGTGAAACACATCAGCCCTCTGATGTCTTTGTTCTTCATTTCAGAAAAAAATTATGTAATAAACAAGGAGAAACTAATGGCACAATTGCAATAGGATTAAAACACACCAAGAGACTCAAAATTTAACCTTGGAAGAAATTGCAAGAATGATGTTAAATTGATACAAAACTTTTTCCTTAATTGGTCACATAATGATACAATTATAGAGGATTAAATCACTACAAAACTTCAAAGTACTATGGTTTGGACTTCAAAATTATACAACAAACCCCTTACTTCCTCTATTTTGTGTCTATTTCTTTGGTGATATTTTCTCGGTTATGGAAGTTGTGTCCCCTCATGAATTTGAGCCCCTAATCAATCTCCCCCCATGAATTTTAACCTCTCATTAATCTCTTCTCTCTCTATATAAATTCTTTGGCATTTCTTCATTGACGCCTAGGAATCCACCTAAATATCTAAGAAACGTGTACTCCATTGGTGTAACCCCTTGCGTGGTTGTCCTACCAAATCCTTTTCTCAATGCTTAGAATTTTAGCTTTCATCTAATTTTTCATAACATAACACTTATTTTCTTATTAAGGATAGGTTTTTGTGCAAGGAAACTAGTGTTTCTTGGCTATAAGGTTTTATCTTGGTCATCAGATGTTTCCATCCAAGTTTTTCCAACTCGTATTTTTCTCTCTATTAGTGTGCTCATAAACCACATCCAAAGGTGAAGGTAGTAAATATCAAAAGAAAGCTTTGGAAGGTGACTTGTTTGTGAAAGTGTGAATTACCAAATTGTACAAATTTAGTAAATGTGAATGTAGATTAAGTTCTCATTATGGGGTCTTAGATGGTTTTCATAATATGTAAAGAAATTGTGTGAAGAGACAAGAGTATTGAGTCTCCTGCAACACTCTAAAGTGCTAGATCTTCCTTTCAGAACAATTTGGGAGCTATTTTCAAAACAATGAAAGGTTGCCACTACTTAATAAACCATACAAATGAAATAAACAATAATATTTGGTATGGAAGATGAAGTGTGCGTTATGAGGTCCTCTCCTTGTAGTTATTTTGTTGTTAACTTCTTTTCAGTTGGTAATCACACTTTAGGTGTGGTTGAGGATAAACCAAGGAAAAATTAGTGATGGACCTAAGATAATTTATCAAATGAGAGATGAAACCCAAAGAATGTAGAGAGTGTGCTTGTGAGGGGAAACCTATAGCTAATGGAGGAGATATATGGTCCAAGTAGCACAAGAGTTTGAGAAGTAGATTAGATTTCTTTGTGATGCAAATTTTATAGAATCTAAATGCTCTAGAAATGTTTAAAATAGGCCTAAAATGAACCTATAGGAAGATGAATAAAATATGACATTGCCTTAATATCATGGCTTTATATTTCTCATCTTCTTTTGCCATTATTGATCCAAAATGGGTAATGTAGATGGCTACTAGTAGAAGTTTCTTTGTTTAAGCTTTCAGTGCCATCCATTCTTTTGTATTATTTCTCAATTGCATGGCTTGTAGGGTTGGATGCATGTCTATTGGATGCCTTTGAGTTCTAAGCTATCTCAAATGGATGGTAGTAATTTGTTGGGAATGCCCAACATGCATTGTCAACAAATGGATAATGACGAAACTAAGAGAAGTAGCTCACTATGAAAAGGACAAAAATTAGGATGTAACCCGATCTACTCAAGGAGGATGAGATATAACAATAAATTATACATAAAGATTAATACATGTGATGGAGGGGAAACCAAACATATGTATATTCATAAGAAGAGGAAAATACATGTCCCTAGTCCCTCATCTAACAATAGATAAGACCATAGTGCCTTTCATTTACATAGTTGGTTATGACACGTTTCTACAATGAAACAACACAATTCCAATACAAAATTCTTTGAGATGAGATTACTAGCAGTGACTTATACAAGTGAATTGCACTATGTAAATACAAGAGGAAGAAAGATGCAAGATGCACAAGACACCAAAAATTACAAGAGCATCCCATTATCACCTGCATATGAGGACAAAATAAAATATCAGAAACCATTAAAGTATGAGAATGACTTATTATGAATTTTAAATGCTTCTTAGGGAATTTTTTTACAGTTGCAACACATATATCAGACTCAAAAAATTATACATCAGACCTTCAAAATCACTTAGAATGCCTTAAGAGAAATGACACAAGTATTTCTAGTTACTTGACATTAAGTGTGAAATGAGTATAGAATTATGCCAATGTATTTTAGAGCTTACTAAGGTGTTTGTATCAGATTTATGCTACTATAAATGAGATGCTTCAGATCTGATTATAAAAACAATGAGGAGAGTATGAGGAAAGAGAGCAAACCCTTAGGCCTAGAGGCCTAGTTTGATGGCTAGTTGATCTTCCAATGGACAAGGAATTTATCAAACACCTGCAACACAATTATTAGCCTTCAAGTGAAATATATCAGCCATCTAATGATTGTTTTCTTCATTTCATCAATTTAAAAATTATGTAATAAACAAGGAGAAATTAATGGCAGAATTGAAACAAGATTAAAACACACCAAGAGACTCAAAATTTAACCTTGGAAAAACTTGCAAGAATGAATTTAAATTGATACAAAAATTGTTCCTTAATTGGTCACATAATGATACAATTATAGAGGATAAAATCACCACAAAACATCAAATTACTATGGTTGGACGTCAAACTTATACAACAAACCCCTTACTTCCTCTATTTTGTGTCTATTTCTTTGGTGATATTTTCTTGGTTATGGAAGTTGTGTTCCCTTATTGGTTAAATGGTCATAAGAAGGAAGTCATAATTGGTTGGGGATTACACAGTTTCACCCCTACTATAATATGTATGCCCTCAATGAGAATAAGAAACCCCACCTTGCAAACTGAGTCAACATCACAATTGAATGTATGGTTGCTAGTATTTTTCGTCATACTTGTCCACTTTTTTTGAATAGTCATCATCTTTGGAGGATTTTTTTATTCAATGTTTTTGGTAGGGACATCGTATCCAGTTCACTTCAATATTTTCTTGAGATGCAAGAAAGTTACTTGCAGGAGTTGGATTGATATGCAAGAAAGGTGATAAGACCTTATGTTGTGGTTGGGTGAGGATTATACCACCTATATTTAGTTTTTTCTAGTGGTTATATTATCATGATGAGGTGATTTTACATAACACATATTTTTTCCATTTGGTCTAGTGTTATGTTTGGCAAGAGAAAAGTTACAATTTGATTATTCATTCTTCTTCAACTTCTAAGCTTTCTTGTTTTTCTCCTACTATTATTCTGAGTTTGTAGCAGCAGTTTGATAGCTTGAGAGGTTAACAAGATCTTGAGTAGTCACTGTGACCTATGCCCCTGCCAACTACTTGGGGTAGATTTGTCTTCTTTCCTACTAGAAATATCCAGTGGCATCTGTGAGATGTGTTATTGTCGATAATTCCAGATTTTCTCTTTGCTTATGAAATTTGTTTTTAGGGCTTCTAATTAGCAAGACATAATCTTGTATTACCTTTCTAATTTTCTTCTCTTCCCTTTTATTCATTCAATTGGACCTTCCTTAGAGGATTACATCTTTCTTCCCAGTGTTCCCAATGGATTGGAAAATATTTGGAGAATCAAAGATACTTGTGAAACTGGTTTTAATTAAGTCCACCTCCTGACATTGTTTTCTAGACCATCAGTTAAGTCTATATTGTAAATTTTGGAGGCTCCTTTCCATCTTATTTTTCTATTAATATCAGAAATTTTTGCATTTCTACATATGTGAGGCATTACAACAGACAATTAACCTTACAATATTTATCTAGATCTTGTTTTACCAAATTGATGTCCTCCTTCTAGCCTATCTTGGTAATTGGAGGTGCTAAACACTATATATATGCCCTAGCCCCAAACATACATGATATTAGGATATTGCGATATCTGCATTGACCCCTTCTATTGGTATGAAAATACATTCACGAGGCCACAAAAATTTATCTCCTTTTAGTGCAGATTTGTGCCCCTATCAAGCAACCAAATGTCCATCACTAGGTTTTTCTCTCTGGCCCCAAATGTTAGGAGGGGTTCAAATGATCACCATCACATTTATCCTCCCATGATGCCCTGGCTAAAACTTCAACATCAGGAATCATATACAGAATATTATTTTTGGCCTTTGCATTGATACCTTGGTGATGGAGATGAGGATGGCTCTTCTCCCTCCTCTACATCTTACCTCTATATCTGGTATGGAGTGTTGACTTCTACAATTTAAATTTTTCCTTCTAGATTCGCCTTTTATTTGAGTATCACTTATATCTATTTATCTTTTATATTTCGAGAATCAAGTAGTCTGGCCACTTCCACAGTATTTATATGTCTCATTGTATTTTCTAGTCCCATTGGCTTACCTAATTTCTCTTATTCCCCCTATAATAATGGCAACAAAACAAGCAGGTTATGTTTGATCTAATGCCGATTGCATTTACTACCGTATTTGGTTTTTTTAGGAGGAGTGGTGGGGGTTGTTTAAAAAAATGAAATTCATCAATCTCATGCATCTAGTGGAATATAACGACAAATTAAATAAACGACAAATTAAATCAGCCAAGTAGGTTTTTATATAAAATTTGTGAAAAAATCATCAAGATTAATTTTTATTTGTTTAAAAAATAATAATAATAATAATATATGTATATATTTATGTGTGTGCGTGCATTTATGTATGTATCTATGAGCATGTTTTTGAACAATATATGATGGTTAACATGTTTTAGTCTTCAAAAATTTTTGGATCAAAGTTGAAGTTATAAAAAATATTTGTGTCTTTTGTTTGAATATATGGAGTTTATCAAAATATGCTTAATTCATTTTCCAAATGTAACAGGAAATGCTATAATATTTTTTGTCCCTAGTCCCTCGTATAACACTTCCTTGGCCCTCACACAACTTGAGAAGTCTAATATCTGAAGGTTGAATAGTCTCTCTTAAAATGAACAACACATGTTTGTAAATGATTCTTCCTCCTTTCTTCCTTGAGAGACCTTCCTTAAATATATTCATGGAGGAGGTTAGAGGATGGTTTTAGATCTCTCGAACTTAAAGAACTTGATTCTAATAAGTTCAAAATCTCCTAGTGCAAGAGAATCGATTCATTGAGTGTTGATTTCCTCAACTCATTCAATGTTGGTCTATGCAATGGGTCGTTAGTGAGATTCAAGGGTGACAAATAGAGTTGTAACAAAACCCCCTAACGTGTGAGGTAAGAAGAGGAACGAATGGTCTAAACACATTCTAATAAACATAAGTTATGAGGAATTCCAAGGAAAGAGCTAAAGATCAAGGAACTAGTGAGTAATTGAAATCGATTGTCAACAAATAGATAGGCACACCGATGCTTAGAAGAGAAACAAAGCATGGCTAACAAGATAATACAATGTGAATCCATGTAATAATATGCAAGACCATGGCCATGAAAAAATTACACAACGGGTCCATGTCATGAAAATGATCATAGCCATGAGCAAATGCAATGTGGATATGTCATAATATACATCAAGAATACAACTAATACCAATGGGAAGATGTAGTAATCGTAAGATAGTGATATAATCCATATCAACTTAGGAGGGGTAGCATGAGTGATGTGCCTCCAGAGCCAAGGTCTTTGTTCCAACCCCGATGGTATGATTCTACATCATGTGAATTGAAAAAATATTGGAATACAACAATGTATCAAGTATCAAAACTTAGTGCTATTCTTGCCTCTCCAAAAGGGGAATTAAACATTTGTTGATCCACACTTAGAAGTTGAGAAAGCTTAGCTTGAGATCCTAAATATTGGAGATAAAAAACATGAATGGAATCCCCATCAAAATTTGCACCAAGTGGCCACCATATTAGAGGGTTAATAATCATTGTAGAGCCCAGATGTACGCATGATTATAATCCATGTAATGAATGTTTTTGGACACTTGGAGGACCATTAATCAAAACAAAATCCTTATCATGCAAATATATTTAAGCTAATCTCTAGGAAAAATTTTCCTCCCTTGAAACATTTCAAGCCCTAAGAAGGCAAGCTGTTGAACCACTTTCTTAGCAGATCTTGCATTTCCACTATCATTTCCTATTTCATTCATAAATATATTTATTTTAGAATCACAACGAGTAAGTACCAAATCGTCCAAACATGCACTAAAAGCATCTAAGGATAAAAATTCAATCAAAAAACGTTCAACTGAATTCAAGCACTTCACTGCTACTCCTGAACCTTTGCACTTAACAATTGCATTACAAATTTGAGTAAGAAAACTCAACAATTGTGTTTTATCACCATTGAATAATATAATATCACTATTTCTTATGAGAATCCCATTCTCCGCACAGTTCAAATCAAGAGGTAAGTCCATCTGAAGAAGTTGCCTAGTTGTCCAAAATGGCCCTCCATCATGCATTTTAGTGACTGCTGGTTCATGAAAGTTTCCATAAGTCCACATTGATAGTTGATTCAGTGTAGTTTTATCCAACATAGATTTGATATATTATCATGTAATCAAATTTTGGAGGCCCATGTGTAACCATAGTTTTAAAAACACACAACCCAAGATCACCTTGAGTCGACTACTAACTGGGAAAGTTAATCATCCCACAAGTAATGCGACCACTCTTTATAAGGATCTGGAAAGGGAACCGTAGATAAGAAAGCATTCTCTTCATATATAGCTCATAACCCTTGTCTGCAATTTGATCATGCAAATTCAAAGCCTCTAAGATCTTGTTCTCTTTTATTAGCCCATAAATTATGGTACTGTATGTAATTATGTTAGGCATGTAGTCATTCTCATTTTGTGTTTTCAAGTTATATATATTTTTTCAAGTTTTCACATTTCTAATTTTATTTAAATGTGGCATACTGATCATGGTAGTACAGGAACAATCCCAGGATAGGATGACCGCGGAAAGCGACCAGCCGAAGAACATGTAATGTGTCAGCCTTGCTCTATCTTTAGGTATTTTATTCTTTACATAACTAAAATAATTTTAATTTTGTTCAAATATGTAGCCGGATGGCCATGGTGCTCACACTCTTAATGTCCAAGAGTCATCGCTATGTCCAAGGTTGTTGCTTTCGCAAAAATCTCGCCTAAAAGCAGCCATGGAACTTGAGTGTTTGCTAGACGTTGTGCTTCAAACACCTGAAATAGGAAAAAGGATAAGACAACTTATGACCCAACTAGAAACATATAAGGTAATAATAAAAAATACAAAATGATATTTTTTTGTTTCTGCATGAGATCAATTGTGATAGTTTGATTTTTAATTTTTACATTAGCTAAACTAACAAAAAAATTCTTTTGTATGTAGCATTTTTTGACACCTGCTGCCCCCGGTGTTGGTGGTAGTGGGACACAAAGGCAAGAGATTGCTGAGGAACCCTCTCGTACACCTTCTACGCCTTTAGGTGGCAGCCAAGAAACACACCCTGCCCAATAAGACACCCAACCAACCGCTGAACGTGTTGGCAGTGATGAGGCTGGTATGGCCAACTATATTATTGCATTTCCTGGAGCTACACGTGTCACCTCCATGGGGACCATTCTAGGCACGTTTTGGTGAACGATGAAGGTGTTCCTATAAATCAAGTACAACTCCCAGGTAAGTTTTAATATTTTAACTATTTCATGTACTCTATCTAAAACATATTTGGTCATGATTTTTATTTTTAAATTAATGATAATATCTTTTTTCTGTGTAGGAAACAATTATTTCTATAAGTTTTTGGAGAGCAAGGCGTTGGTAATTTTCGGCCCAACCATACGCACAAGGTGGAATTCCCATAATTCAAACTTGAAAAAAGAACTTCTATATTATCTAGAAGGCATTTTTGGGGTGGGAACATTTGATAGAACAATGGTTGCTCAGGTAGTTTGAAAATATCTGACATATAGCAGGGACTCCTATAGGATGCACTTGAAAATTAACTCTAGACACGAGTGTCCTCTCACAGTTCTAGAGAGGGAGTGGAGAGCACTCATCGATGACGGAAAAGAGAAAAAGGCCAAGAAAGAAGGAAAAATGCTAACTGGACCCGCAAGGTAAATCACAACTTTAATTCAATAGCTTTAATTTTCTCTATGTCTAAAATAAAAGTGTGCTATGTCATATCTAACTTCAATATTTTGATGATAGGTTGCCTGAAACCTCGAACGCAGCCAAAGCTAGGATTGAAAAAAGGAGCCATCACAAGCTAGGCCAGGGCGGCTACTTGAAATTAGCCGTAAGAATTGTAAGTAGCTAAACATCTTTTAATTAATTGTATCGCCTTACAAAATTTTTGTAATCACATCAAATAACATTAAAATTATGCAATCATATGTAATGTAGGGTAATGAATTTAGAATGAAAACCATAGAGGAAGACATAGAGATCACTTTCTGTTCCGACTATCAAGCCGTAGTTGAATGTCATAGAAGCTTGGGACAGGTCCTAAGATCTAGAATGCCTGATAAGGTAAAACATTAACCTTTCAATATTTTTATTTTCGTCCATAAATTTAATGTCTAACAACTTTTTTTTAAATCAGGGGAACAACAATTTCAACGATCCAAATAACCCAATTGTAGAGCAGTGCGTTGAGAGTGAAATATTTCCAGAAGTACATGGTCCTCACATGCAACCTGATCATTGTAGTGGGGACAAGGCCGACAATGCTAATATCAGTGAGGGCCATGACGGTAATTAATTTCCACTTATAATTTTTTCTAATTATACCTTGATGGTTGGGTCTTTATAACATTTTTTTTTAAATGACAGAGAATTTTGTACTTGAGCATCCTACCACCAGAGAGGAACACATGGCAATGGTTCCAACGGTGACAACTATTGCACTAGGTAAATAATCTCATTACAAATTATTTTTATTAATATTACTAAACTAGTTCAATGATATTTAAAAACTGACAATTAAAATTTAATATTATCTGTTTTTGTAGGCGATGCCCTATCACTGCATGAGACCAGACATCATGCGTATGAAACTAGGTCAGCTATGCGGGAAAGACATGAAACTGAATTGGAGCACAATGATGTTGATGATGTAGTTAGGAGCTTTAGAAGTAGGAATAAGAAAAAGAAAATTTGATAATGTAAAATATTGTATTATTATAAGAAAAATTTTACCATACTTGGAACCTTTTTGGCGTTATATAAAAACTCATTTATCATACTATTTTTATGTCGAGCACTTTTAATTTTTTCTTGCATACTTTTTGTTGCATTGCTTTTTTATTAGTTGTTGAATATTTTTTGCTTCTCATGAAAGTAAAAAATGAAATACAGATTGGGTATTGGGGAATTGAGAGTGCTGTGAGGAATGGGGGGAGGGGGGCGAGGGGCCATAAGAGCTTCCACGTTCACGTGGTTGGCCCTATTTAGTAGAGAATAATTTATTGGAGTGATTTAATCTTGGACAAAACCTCCCTCGATCCAACGTAGCAACAAAAAAGTCAATCTTGACTTAGTTTCTACTCTTTCAGATCATGGGAGGCTTGTTCCAAGTTCAGGCGACTCCAATAAATTGTTCTTGAAACAAAGAGTAGTTTATTCAGGTATGTTTTGACATTGTCAACATATGTTCTAACATTATCATAAGAATGCATCTTAGAGTAAAAAATACTACATCAATTACTTGTATTTATTGTATAGATAATTATGGATTTTGAATGACTTGGAAGTGCAGGTACAAATCCTCTTGCTTCATGAGATATATAACTTGTCAACTAGGGTCATGTCCAGGATCTTTTTGCTTGTGCACTTGACCAGGTTCGTAGTGTCACACTTTGTAAGTTCCTTTACAGTTCATAATTCAATATGGAGCTTGTTCATGATTATTATCTAGTTTTTTGTATGTGTTTTTTCATCTATTTGGTTATAAGTTTGAACATGCTTTTAAACATTGAAACTTTTTTTTTTATATAATATTTTTATACTTACTTGTTCTAGTTATGGTGATATAACCAACATTGTATCATATCCATCTTATCACATTCCCTTGGGTTGTAGTTAGATACAAAGGAACTCCAACCATTTCCAATTCCCTCACATTCCTCTTGGCCAACAACATAAATTTAATATATGTGGGTTCCCTATCCCAATGATCCCTTTTGTAGTAAAATGAGTGCCCTTGTTCTAGTAATTGTATATCTGGTATATTAGCCTAGGAGTGGACCTAGAGTATTTTCAGCTAATTTCTCCCTACCACCATTTTCTAGAAGTCTATTTTGTTAGGTCTTAAAATATATTGGGTCATTTATTTCCAAAAAACATGCCAATTATTTGGAGTTGAAATCTTATATCTCATATGGAAAAAAAAAAATATTATATACAATTTTATTTAAAAATTCCTAAAATTGTAGCAAATTTACTTGGTATGGTGGTGTTATAATACGTGTCAAGTTTCCAACCTTCATTTGTAGGTACAGGTGTAGGCTAGAAAGTTGGACCTATATCTAACAAATTACATTGATTCCTTCAGTTTTTTCTAGGGGTTACTTGATGTATAGAAAATGATTTCCACCTAGGATTAAAATCTCCCCACTCAGCCCAGTCTTGCAAGGTTGAAGGGTTCACCCAAGACAAGGTTTATCGTACTAAGTGAACACAATGAGATCTACAGATAACCTCCTCCTCATTCAGATGATGATGAAATTTCTTGAAGATCACAATCTTAATTTTAGCTAGGCTGACCTAGCTTTGTACTCACTTACACACTAATAAAATTATCTTATTGCATCTTATATTATCTCCTCATGCTCATCACCCTAGAATGGGATAAGCCACTGACCAATAGAATGATGGATAGGACATTTGTCACCCCCAACTAGGGGGGCTAAAAATGAAGGCTAGGGGACAAACCCCGAAAATAAGGATGGATTTATGATGGAAAATTGGCCTGGACACTTCCTACAAACATCAATCTATCATCACTAACTATTTATTCTACGCAAGGTATCTAAAGTCGCTCTATCGATTCATTTTAATGCCAAGATTTCACTACACGATTCAACAAAATAATTGTTATTTTTTTTCGAGTTAGGATATAGTTTATAACGTTAAAAATTTGGTATTGGTTATAGGTCGATAGTGTTGCATATTTTCTATTTGAATTACATCAATATTTATAATAATTACGTTTATGTCTGTGTGTGTATGTGTGTTGGCTCACACACAGACACAATGTTGAGCTGTCAAAGATGAATCTCAAAGGTGTTTTTGAAAATATAAGTGCACATGGCCATTATTGAGCCAACAATGCCCGCATATTTCCTTCTCATGAAAAAGTCTCAATGTGGAAAATCCATGAAATATAATTATTTAAACTTTTTCACATAATTCTTCCACTTTTTTCCAAAAAAACGCATTGCCAAGTGCTCTTTTTTTCACATTTTTCTAAGCAAGGAAATGGGAGCATGTTATGCTATTGATGGCAAAGTTTGTTGTGTCTAGTTGTAGGTTCCCTCCTATGGGTCAAGACCTACTAATTCTATCTTGTCACCAAAAAACCTTATAGATAGGTCACTAAAAATCTTAGAGAAGATGTCAAAAAATATTTGTTTGTAGAATGTTTAAAGATCACAATCTCAATTTTCAATGAAGAACAATAATATATTAATTGGTATGTGGAACACCCACATGGAAGATAACATGTCATTGTTATCTGGTTCATGATGTTGTGGCACTGAAGTAGAATGATGTGGCACACCTATGTGGTAGATGGTGTATCATAATGACATGGATCATTGGTGATGTGGTGATGACATGGTGAAAGCATTGCACTAATGTGGCACTGACATGGAGAGGAAGTGGAAGGTGTTGTGGAGAACATGTCGAGGAATTGATTCCAAGAAATTTGGAATCCAGTGTTTGGCCTATCTCTCAAAACTAATAGAACCTAAAATTTTTCAGTTATATTAATTGTAGCTACAAATCCAAAAGAAACCTAAGACAATATGAAATACTTGTAGCTTCCTAATAATGTAGCAATCGTGTGATATTGTTATGCATTACGTTGTTGGAAGCATTTATACAAACTGATAATAAATGCAAATAGGCTATCCCAGTTGGGCATGATTTCAAGGTGTTGCCATGGCCTATTCATGCTTGGGCATGATTTCAAGTATTAGTCTAAATTTAACATTAAACACAGTGTATTTTTTAATGGACATAAATCTTTGGTGGATACCCTAGATTCTTCTTGAATGAGAGGAATTACAACCCAAAAAATTAATCCTAATCTCTTCTTCTTGATATGATGAAGGAGAGAGGTTCTGAAGAATGCTTCAAGTGTAGAATGATTCAAGAGAGATTCTCAATGTGACTAATTGTAGCCTGTTTTGAATATGAATTACATACCGCTACAACTTTTCAAGCTATTAGCTTCAAAATTTCCTTGTTCTCAAATCAACAGGTCTGAAGCCTATTTCTTTAGATATTTGAAGCCCTCTTAGAGATGTCATACTCTGTAGGAATTCTTCTTCCATTTGTTAACTTCTGAAGTAGATACTGATCAACCTTGAACCTTTGAATAGCGCTTAACATAGTCACTAGAGACAAGGACTTGGAAGCTTCCAATATGAATTTCTAGAATAGGCATATTTGAGATATCTTCCCTCAAACTAGTCCTTCACATTATTCACTATATAAGCCTTCATATTATTCAAAATAGGATATTATTTTTTTCCCTCTTTCTATTCACCTATTACATTCATCACAAATGATAGACATTTGGATGAAGAGAGTAGAATGCCAATTTATAGCTCACTAGGTTTTTCCCTTCTTGTCATTTGTTCTTTATGTACATAATTCTCCCAATGGTTCCTTATGCTCACAATCCCACAGGTGTACATCCAAAAAAGGAGAAATGGAAGGAAATTTCTTATCAATTTAAGGTATATATGGCTGCGACTTTATTTTTTTTTCTTAGAATTGACCATATTCCACTTCTTTGGCTTTCTTATCAATGTATCTATGTTAAATTTGGACATGTGAAAAATCACTATCCCTTATTTGACATGGATTATCAAGGTTTTTCATGTGGTGACACTATATTTTCTGCTGAATATTTCAAGTATATGATTGCCACCGACCTTGGATTGATGTCCTTACAGCTTCACAGGTCCTTATGCAAAACTGATAGCTATAAGCATGGCACTGTTTCTTTCTAGCTTCAACATTTGATTGATTACTATATTGATTCAGGTCTATTTTACTTGGATCTTTCAAACTTCATGACAACGATCAAATATATGTGAGATTGGTGACTACCACATGTACTCGGTCTCCATAGGATTTTAACTTTGTAAGAAGAGTATAGTACCGGTGTCACAAGGACACATATTTGGAGAAGAGATGTATTCTATCACAAAGATAGAAATATCTATGCTTCAGAATTTTGACAAGTTTAGAATTCTTGACAGGGATCAACCGTATGCCCAGAAGAGGACCTTAATTAATTTGGATTGGTGCTTCTTTTTGGAGTTTCCCTTTGTTTGGATTGGTGCTTATTTTAGTCATGTTTTATTTTTTGGAAGTTTTTCTCGCTACAACAAAAAGAAAATGGAGTTGTGTTTTAATGACTAGGAAGTTTGCCTTGCTACAAAAACAAAGAAATAGGGTTGTGTTTTAATTATTGGACAGTGTGTCTTGCTACAGTAGCAAGCAAATGGAGCCATGTTTTAATTACTAGGAAGTATATCTTGCTATAGTAACAATGAAATGTCCATCGCTAAACTTCACATCTAGTGGCTCAACACTATTACCATCACTAACTTATTGCCCATTGACCACCAAACTAGTGGAATTATCCAACTTTGGTGTTTGTGTTAACCAACTGAAATTAGTTGTGCATTTTTCCTTTAAAATATTTCAAAAGATAGTTGAGTCATGGAGTCTTTTACACTGTAATGGTATCATAAGACTAATTGGTATAATTTTTGTGATTATCATATATAGTTGGTCTTCATATGAGATATTTCCATCACTTGAGTGTGTAACCCTACTAAGCACTAGTACAAAGACATTCCATTCTTGATATGGTAAGATTCTTGGACATGTTAATTCCTTTGTGACATGGAATTTCCTTAGTGCTTTTGATGTTTATTTCAGAAAGAAAGCTTCATGGATGGTAGATCATAATAGGAATGTAAATTATGTGTACACTCGGATATGAGATTAAGATTGTCATGTTATTGGTTTTGTTCTATCATAATACCTCTCTTGTATGTACTACAAGAGTAATCACCCTATTTAATGGTTTATAATTGGGTATACACTTGATGACCCTTCCCACATGCACCATGTATTAAATGAATGCAGGTATAGCAATGTATAGAGGCCTCCCTTTGAGGAAAAAAATAGTACTTCTTTAGAGGTATTAGTATGAAATGATAGTTGCAGGTTTCATTTCCCTCTTTACAATCCTCTTGTGTTGAATCCCTTGGAGGAATTTTAAGCATAGCCTTCCAGTCTTGTAAATGCAACCAACGGGTTTCAAACATATAGAACACACCTAATAGAAAAATGATGTGGTCCTTTTCATTGGGTTGAAAAACAAGTATAAGGACTGGTCTTATTCATGCATGCATAAATCCTATATCCTTATGTTATTTTTGAGTAGGGTTCCATTGTAGGTATATCAAACTTGAGGTGATAAAATAAGTTATTTGACATATGAAAAATTATTATGCACCCATCAAGCACAATTGAATATCACAACCATCAAGTACTACCAAGTGACATATCACTGATGTCTAATACTCTGTTCAGTATCATTTCTTACCCTAGAGAAATGCCACATTAGACTATAGAAGGATTGCATTTATCCAACATTGTTTAGTCTAATATCCTTTCCATAACCATCTATCAGATTTTCAAAGTCTTCTTTAGCACTATGACCTATATCAATAGAGAAAGGTGCATCACATCACTATGATTTAACATATAGGCTAAACCTAACTGGTAAATAATTTATTTGGCATAAATGATTCTCTGAAATTACTAATCTCGGCCTTGTGGTGGAATATTAAATCAAACAAGAGATATTTTAGAATTATTTACATCTGTTTTGGCTCGTTAAAATTTCTTTAGTTAATCTTTCTTCTATCAAAAAAAATCTTGAACCTCTTTGGTGAATGATATTCATTTATTCGCAAACTGTGTGGCAAAGTATGCCACCTTCTTTGGCATGCCTACAGGCTCTCATCTCCCAACAATCTAAAGGTATCTTAAAATGAAGTTTTTCCTACTCCTATTTTTTTTGGTAGACAGTTTTCATCAGTCGATCTTCTACTATAATAATTTGGTTAATAGTGATAATGCAAGGGCCTTGTAGTTATTCCATGGTCCACAAATTTTATTAATATATTTTTCCATGATTCTTTTTATTTATTCTTCCATGGTCTCTTTAGAGGTCATCCAGGAGGCTAAAGAAATAAAATTCATATCACCTAGCTGGGAGTTGGGGTACCACACATTCGTAGCAAGAAATATTAAATTATCCATATTAAATTCTACCATCTTATCATTATCTTGAATGTTACACCTAAGGAAAAAATCAATGAATGTTGTGATGTTTTGTAAAGGAGGGGATCCTTGTTGGGCTAATACTCTAGTCTAAAATTGGCACCATTAGTATTTTACGAATAGAGAGTATGTTTTTAATGGATATCTAGAGTGTGTCTACTAATTTTTTTGACCTTGCTTTTGATCATTCAAATACATTTCTTGAAAATTTGTTAGCCACCTTATTGATACCTGTGAAGCTGCCCCCAACAAGCCAATTTATGAAGAAGGTAATGATCCCATCTCTGTTGATCTAGACCTCAAAAAATTGATGGAAAGTGTCCATCCTCATAGGATGAGCATTGATATGTAAATTCATTGGATTGCATCATAGTCCGATTGTAGTAGATATATGGATCTCAGATTGTTGGGCTCCAAATATGTAGGGACAACTCTTTTTTTTTTCACTTTGAAGATGTGTATTTTGATTTCTTGTTCATATATGAAGAAGATTAGGATTTAATATTTTTCCCAGGTCCTTATTTTACAGGTTTCTAGGCACTGTTGCACTGTATCTAAATCTTTGGTCTCTAAACTTCAATTCAGTGGAGGAATTCTCCTCGTTTTGTTATGGGTTTGCATCCCCTTTTTTTATTGATCTTTTGGGACAAGGCTATTCTAAAGGATATGAATGGTGAATTTGGGAAGTTACTTGAAGTGGCAGAACGCAAGGGATGCCAATTTTTGTGTCTTGTATTTGTGTTGAAGTCGAGTTGGATAAAGGTCTCGTGGAGGCCATTCCTCTATAGCTGGATGAGAGGATCCTCCTCCAAGAATTTTATTACTATCTACTACCTTTCAAGTGTAATATATGCTACAGATTTGGGCATTTTTTTAGGAATTTCTAGCAAGATGCTCATTCTGATCCTAATAAATCTTAGGGGAACAAGGAACAAAGAAATGAAGAGGATCGATCTCAATTTAGGCTAGTGATGATTAATAAGAAAATAGGACCGAAATAGGCTGGATGTTTGAGGCCGATTTAAGAATATGGTCGATTACGCTTCCCTCTCGACTTTAATTGTTTGTTCTTACTCAAAATGGAGCTCTAGCTTGATACTTATAATAACATATTTAGGTGTTGATCCCTTCAGTTTATATCCAAGATCCCCTTAATGTTATCTACCTCTTTGTTATCAACTATATGGAAACTACGTGTAATGGAAAACGATTGATTTACCCTAGGGTTAAAACCCAAAAATTTATTTCGGAAATAAAATTACCTTTATAATAGTTGAAAAATGTCTATTTTTACCCCTGAAAAATAATGATAAAGATTCCTGAAGATGCTTATAAAATATCACGAGTAATTTTTGGCATGAGTTTGCCTATTATATATGCCAAAAATGTTTATGTTTCTACATATCCAAATTATTGCAGCTTTAGCTGCAATATGATTGTTTATTCTTTGCTACTCTTGTGCATATTACTGTGTGTGTAATATAGAGAGATTTTTCTTAAAAATAAATGTGGCATAATTTTTTCTTGACCTTGGCATGCAGGAACATCAATATGCAGGCAATCTAGTCCTAGAATTTGAATGCAATGGCGTGACCTTCAAAATACCCAAGGATAGTAGAGTCTCAAAAAAATTGAAAACTGCTGAGGTGTGATATTTTCCATTATTGTAGTTAGTATGAGGTCTGAAAATTCACTAAATTTTTAGATAAGTGAATGTAGCATTGTTCTCAATTTTCTACCTTGAAAGCTGCAGGATTCTTGCATTTTTGTGAGTCCAAAGTTCTCTTTCGGTGGTAATAACAAATATTTCCAGAAATGGAAGAAGATTAAAGTTACAAATAATCCAAAGATGAAGGTCAGTTACATGTTCCAGTGATGGATACATAATTTATGTATCTTTGTTTGATGAGTAAGTATTGAAGCATATATTAACACGTAAGTATGATGGAAAAATTTGATCGAATCCTTCTCAACAATGGCAGGGACCTTCACATGCAAGTAGCCCCTTCCCATATTAGCAGATAAGTATGATAATTTGACAAAAAAAGTAGGGGTGAAACTTCAAAATTATTGAAGACTACCAAGGTAACATACACTTCTGAGTAAATATGTTCAACAATGAATATGCATAAAAATATTTCGGTTGTAATACTTAGTGAAGGTTTCCCCTGATAGATGATATTAAAATTAGAGGAAGGTTCTCAACTTCGCATTAGAAAGTGATTGCGTCCATCCAGAATTCAAAGAATAATTTATTTTTCTTGTCACTGCATTACAAAGTGTTTACATCCATCTGGAATTTTAAAAATCATAAATCTTTCCTTGTCACTTCTTTCCATGGTTTCCATGGTGCTTTTGATATTTATTTCACAAGGAAATATTCATGGATGGTAGATCATAATAGGAATGTCAGTTATGTGTACACTCAGATATGAGATTAATATTTTCATGTTATTGTTTTTGTTCTATCGTAATACCTCTCTTGTATGTACTACAAGAGTAATCACCCTATTTAATGGTTTATAATTGGGCATACACCTGATGACCCTTCCCACATGCACCATGTATTAAATAAATTCAAGTATAGCAATGTATATAGGCCTCCCTTTGAGGAAAAAAATACGACTTCTTTAGAGGTAGGAGTATGAAATGATAGTTGTAGGTTTCATTTCCCTCTTTATAATCCTCTTGTATTGACTCCCTTGGAGGAATTTCAAGCAAATCCTTTTCAATGCTCATAGTTAAGAGTCTTTGAAAGTTAGACCACAAATATCAATTGCATCATAGGCTGATAGAATATGTTTCCCTTAAGAGGCATTAAGGAAAATTAGAAAAATACCACCATCTACCAACAATTCTCTCCACCTTTTTTCTACTCTTTTGCCTTCCAACATGAATCTAAGATGCTTTGTGCACCAACTAGTGGACGGGAAAAATCATAGACTAGTTTGTCTATTACTTGATATGTTTGCATTGTAATGTTGATTTGATAGAGGGATATTTGATAGGATTGGTAGAATTGGGTTCATTCTCCCCACTCAGGATAAATATCCTTCTCATGTAGTTCAGTTCATGTTTCATCTTATTGTATAGTAACAGTGTCCAGTCTTTTGCCTTGTGCTTCAAACTTAAGTCTTGACAGATAAATGGGATGGGCCAATGGTATTTCTCCCTTCTCAATATGATGACAATCTTAAGAAAACAAATAATTTTGTCTCCCTCTTCCACAAGTGATGCAATACTTTTTCACACATAAATTCAACCTTAGGATCTGAGCTCTTTCTCACAAATTTCTGGTCTACTTTCTCAAATATAATCCACAGTGTCTTGGCCCCTTATAAATATGTTTGCCTCCATACAAAAAAATGTTTCGCTTAATTTTCACAAAAATTACTTCATAATTTTGGTCTTATGCCTCAGAGATGAATCACAAAGACTTCGGTCTTTTTAGTACAGAGATGGATCATACATAATTTTGATCCTTTAGGTGATATGCCACAAAATAATATTCTTTCTAATCTTATTCCTTATTCATGGTCTTCTTTTCACTTTATTTTCTTATATTCTACTTAATTTTTGGATGAGTGAAGGCTGAAATAGAGGAAATTTCAACCTCTATTTATACTCGTTCGAACCTATTGAACTATCATGTATTTTTGAGGAGGCGAATATATCTTTAATGGAGGAGCCAACCTGTCTATGTTGGAGCTAACCTATAATGTTCTAAAATAGGGTTCAAATTTGTTTCTTTGATCTGGATTTTTCCATCCTTAACAAATTGTAAAAAAAATTAAACCATTAGGTGGAAAAAAGTACCCAATGAATTCATTTTCCATCACATTCCACATTTTTTATTTGTTGACATATGTGAGCTCCAAGAAATGTGTTGGTATTTGTAATAAACACTTTCATAAAATATGGTTATAATGCATCCAAAATATAATTTTATGTTTCAACAACGTCTCTTTAAGTATTTGTCCAAATTTTCATTCAAAACAAGTTACAAATTTCTTAATTTTTCTTGATAATCCTTTTGTTTGGCATGTCAGGGGTGTTATGGTTCCATGCATAATGTTGGATACAGGTGGAAACCTCACTACAGGTAATATTTACTTCAAAAAATTCTTCTATATGTGGTATATATTTCCTCCAAGATACTTCAAATAAGCTTCAATGGATTTATTTAGAAGTATTCAATGGTATGTTTGTCATATCTTCCATTGTACTTAGGTCAAGAATCTAATCTATTTCAATTAGTCTCCAATGTTTGCTCCAAAATATACAAGATACGCTACATATCATATCCCACATTCTGTCTCAGATTTTCATAGGTCAGGTTTCTCATCATCAAGAGATTTATCATAGATATATTTTACTACTCCAAAAAGGGTTATCAAGATGTGAAACCAAGAGGCTACTTCAATGGATTTCAATGCTGCTTATATGAGGCTTCTTCAACAGGGCTTCAAGTATTCAACAATATATTCATCAATGATTTAAACAAGGTCTTATATGAATGCTCCAAGAATGTCTACTCATATAACAATATATTTCACTCCTCAAATCACTTAGTATCCAATCTCCAATTTAGTAGCTCGTAACTTCCTTCGTTGAAAAATCTTGCACTCATGTTCATAAACTGAGATTCGAAAATCTTTGGGAACATATAACACTAGTGCACATTAATGAGGCTCTACCACCCTAAAAAAAGAGTAAATAAAACTAGTAGTCCCTTCTCAATATGCTGACAATATTAAGAAAACAAAGAATGTAGGATCGTCTTCCATAAGTGCTGCAATAATTTTTTACATAGAAATTCAACTTTAGGATCTCGACTCTTTTCCACAAATTTTCTGTCTAATTTCTTAGACATAATCCATAAGTTCTTGGCCCCTTCCCATGGAGATACATTTATTTCCTTGCACACAAAAATTTCAATTACTTTGCGTAGAAATTACTTCATACTTTTGGTCCTATATCTCCTAAGAGATAAATCACAAAGGCTTTGGTGTTTTTAGTACATAGATGGATCACATATAAGTTTGTTCCTTTAGGAGATATTCCATAGAAGAGTTTGGTTTATGATCTTCGTCCTGATTCCTTGTCTTCTTCATAAATTTTTTTCTTGTCTTCTACTTATTTCTTCAATGAATGAAGAAAAAAATGGAGGAAAGTTTAGCCCCTATTTATACTCATTTTAACCTATTGAATTTACATGTCTTTTGAGGAGGCTAAAATATCTTTAGTGAAATATCCAACCTTATATGTATCTTGAAGCCAACCTGTACAAGTCTAAAATAGGCTTAAAATTTGGTTCTTTGATCCAACTTATTCCTTCCTTGATAAATTATAAGAGGAAGTAAATCATTAGGTGAAAAAAAGTACCTATTGAGGTCATCTACCATCACAATAAACATTCCTTGAGATGCTCGGATGTCATTGGTATTCCTTGAGCTAGAAGACTGCACCAATTTTTTTTTCCATCTACGTTTTTTTCTGTTGGTATTCCGATGCTTGTTATCCACTTACCACCGTCAGTCTGGTGAAAAATTCTACAAGACGTCGAAATTCTGACAAAGTCTGCAAGACATTGGTAGAGTGAATAAGAGTCACAAACGTCGGAATAGCGACGATTGTTGGACGAATTCTGAACCATCGGATTTGCGACAAATTCTACAAGACGTCGGGCATTTGAAAAAGTGTGCAAGACATCGATAGAGTGACTAAAATTCAGCAATATTAGACTTACGACATGATTTTCAAAACCTGGGAAACGTCAGAATAGCGATGGTTATGGAACGTCAGTACAACGACCCTAGGGTATCGTTGGAATAGTGACGATGCTGGATCATCGAAATAGCGACATTTTTGCTAATGTCAGCATAGCGATGATCTGGCTAACATCGGAATAGGGACGATCTCACTAACGTCGGAACAAAGACACTCAGTATGTAACGTTGGAAGAGAGACGCACGTCTGGAAACATCAGAAAATGTGTCACTCTTCCCACACTTAACAAAAGGGTCAGAATTGTGACTCTAAGAGAAACCACGTTTTTCCCCGCCTCAAAGTGTCGCTCTTGGGACGCCTATGTGTCGCAAGAGAGACATTTTGGCAATCGAAAATTGGGCCAAATGTGCTAGTGTGGAGTTGGGAAACTAACTTAGTGTATTGATTGCTGAGGCAGGCATCAGGCCCACTCATTACAGAGACATAAAGGCCGATGATAGGATATTATAGATGTGGAGACATATGCCGCATGACATGTACAACCTGATGCAGCATGTCATAGGAGTTATGACAGCTTTTATGTGATTGATGATGAATGTTGCACGTTATATGTGTGGTTGAGTTGCAACATGTGATGGACAGTCTGCGAGCAACGACTCATCATCTCATGATCGTTCACCTTGTGCCATGCCAGATGAGCATGAGCCTCCACTAGCATCTAGCATAATTCATCATGGAGATGAGGCTGAAACATCGGCCACGTCTAGTCAGCAGCCTGCCGCACCCATCAGTACTCATGATCATGAGCAGGCTGGACCATCAACTGGTGACGCTGCACCATTGACTCATGAGCAGGCCTCCACTAGTATTGATATTGATGTTGTACTACCACTAGCTGATCCATGAAATTTATATTACAGTTGTATATTTTTAACATTATTAAGTTATATATATATATATATGGTCACTGTGTTTTATGTTCATGTATCAGTTGTACTTAATTTACATGTTGGTGATCATCATGATGTGTATATTGTTAGGTCATGTTAGATATGTTCATTTAATGTGCAGCTTGCAGATAGATGTGTATGTGATAGCATGAGTTATTTGACATGAGATGTATATTTGATGTTTGTGTTGTGATGATGTTAATATGTCATGTTAATTTTATTTTATTAGATGATCACTGATCACGATGGTGTTAGTGATTTTAGATGTGTTTTTTAGTCAAATATAGTGTTTGTCTGATGGTTATCATGAACGTGATGTTTATTAATTAATTTAATATTAAATGATCATGATATTGTAAAATTGTAATATTTGTAATTCTAATTGTATGTAAAATTCTAAAATTGTAATTAGAGTGGTATATATGTAAATTTGTAAAATTATAATGTAAAATTGGAATTTTATATAGGTAAAATTCTAAAATGGTAATTGTAACTGTCATTGTAATTGTATGTAAAATATTTGTAAAATTTAATTTTATTATTGTGAATTGATTGTAATTGTAAAATTGTAATTCTATATAAAATTCTAAAATTGTAGTTGTAATTTTAATTGTAATTGTATGTGAAATTGTAAAATTGTAATTGTGATTGTAATTCTAATTCTAATTGTATGTAAAATATTTGTAAAATTTTAATTGTATTAATGTGAAATGAACTCATTAAAATTTTTTTATTTTTTAATTTGTAAATTTTAAATAATTATAAAATAATAAATCTAGAATAATATGAATTATTGTAACATAATAAAGTTTAAAAAATAATGCAAATAAATTCATGTACTTTAGAATTATCATTATTTTATTTTGATCTTAGATACAAAAAAAGAACTAATTTATACAGTACGCCCATTCTTTTGAGATCAGCATGGTGGAAATTATCGAGTGAATTATTGATTTTAACATTAACACATGTACCATATAACTCTTGGTTCTCATGATCACCTCATTATCTTCTAGCTCGCATGGCATGATAACGCTATTGTTCTCAAAAATATGTTTTGATCTAGGGTCATGTGTCAATACGAACCACCAATCCCTATCCAACACATCTGGGTAGAAAAACACCTGGTTGCAGTGTTTAGGGAAAACATAGGGCTCCTTAGCTTCATCCCACATCTTTCTAGAGTTGATACATATTAGCCTACTATCGCGATCTTCCTTTACATTATTCCGATCAAAGGTGTCCCACCACTTGCACCTAAAAATAACACATTGGAAAGAAGAGAAATACACTTCAATGATCTCTTGTATCTTTTCAACGTAACCTAATGTCCCTCGTACTAGGTTTTGATCATGATGGCTAGATCCACTAGATTGATCGAACTCGACTTCCACTCCATAGTCTTATGTGATGTTTCCAGCATCGGCATTTTCTGTGTGAAAATGGTGTCCATATGCCCACATAGATGGGAAAAAATGCACCTATTATAAAAAAGTTAAAAAAATCATAGTGTCATGTGTCTTATAATAACCCAACAGTTAAAATATGAAATATAGATGTCTTATAAGTTTCAAATTTACATATAAATTAAATAGATTATTACCGAGTTGTTGCACCCAATCACTACGTTTAGCGCATCCTCTTCAGCACGCGGGTAACGACAGGTTGCACTGTATTTCTCTCTGACTTGGTCAACAACCCAACTGTTGGGGCATATTTTTGGCATATTTTCTTTTAAATGATTGGGATAAGGCACATTTCTACCATTCAACCATCTAAATTCTTTCCTGTCACTATCCCATTTGATCCTCTTTTGTTCGTACAATGCGACCAATGTTTGTGTCGCTTCAGAATTGTAAAGAAAGAATTTATTGTTTGCTTCAATTTATGCATTCGTTGATGAAATCAAACTAACATTATATAGTACTTAGAGATAAAAATATACATTATATCGAAGTTCAACATGAATATTAATTAATTTTTATAAATTTGAAAAATTTAAGTCGCTTACTCTTTATCATAGCTCTTTTTTTCCACTCGTTTGGAGTAACTCCCTTGTCACTTTTTTCTTCATCCCTTTCATCATCCCAAATCACCACACCTGGCGTGTTGTCGATATACTAGATGTACTCACTGCCATAATAGAAAGACTCATATGATATGTACCCCTCTGCCATAGATGCCTCAGGTTTTTCCCTTTGTCGAAAAAAACCTTTCAATTTCTTCATGTACATCTCTAAGAAGAACATCAAATGACAAGAAACCACACCAACTAATTCAACCTCATCTACTAGGTGGATTAGAAGATGAACCTACAAGTCCATGAAACTCATCGGCAGTTCCTTCTCAAACATACAAACAATCTCAGCTATCACTTGATCACAGTGTATTGTGGTATCCTAGCCACATGAATCTTCTTTGATGGATCCAATGTACAAATGCAGATAATTTGAATATGGCACGTCCTAGGTCTTGAGGGAATTCATGTTTAAAACGAAAAGGATAATGGCACTACAAAGTTATAAACACGCGCAATAATATAGAAAATTAGTTATGTTTTATGATCCCTGCATGGGATAAAATTTATTAATATAAAAAGTAATAAAATCATGATTTCGATAATATAAGTACTCTTAGAAGATTCAAATGGTCTTGCGATTTCAACTCTGAAAAATGGCCATCCACGGTGATGCAGCGTCGTAGTGAAGACACATATGAAGATGGCACGCTCACACCCATTATAACTTCCTTTGCCAAAGAAAGATCATATTTTTTTTAAATGCAAGGGACAACACCTTCTTTGAAATACCATGAATTAGAGGGACCAATGTGTTCCTATGATCCTGTACTTTCTAATCATCTTGGCCAATGTTTATTTTTTGTTTTTGAAGTAATAAGATCTTTCCTAACAACCAATGTGTCACTTTGTTTTGATGATATGTGCCTACCTAAATAAGATGAAACATTTTTAAATATATGCATGGGATCTAATAAGTGGGTAATATTAAGATGTTCCCAATATGGGAGGTTATAAAAGATAGATTTCATTTTCATCCTAATGGGAAATTTCACAACATAGGTGTCGAGGAATTCTAGATCATTGAACATAGGCTCCCCATTCAAATCAAATATTTATATGAACTCCTTCTCCTTCTATCTCTCATATAATATAAGCTATTTAGTTGGTGTCCTTATTGGAGGCCTTTGAGTTCTCTCTCGTTTACCATTGAAAGCGGATGTTGCTCTTCGGTAAGGGTGTTCTTTTGCGAGGAATAACCTAGAGTAGTCATACACTAACTTTTGTAGGTCCTTGGACCATCCAGATTTCAGAGAAGGTCAACAACATTTACATCCAAAATACCCTTTTGTTACAAGACCTGCGAGATTATATTTGTATACATTAATTAATATGCATGGCATGTTAAAGAATATCATGAATATAAAAAAATATATTACAACGTCGAATTAAATAACTAATATGTGAAAGAATATTTTTATGTATATAAACACATCAATAAATTGAACATGAAATTTACTAGAGAAAGCTCCTAAGCTTGGATAATCATGTGTCGTGTAAGCACATATGACATAAAACGTAAAACTCCTCTCTGTTGTGATGGGTCTTGATACATCATATACATTTATCCCATCCCATAATTCCTTCAATTCATCTACCAGTGGTTGTAAGTAGACATTCATATTCTTCACTTGTCTTCTACTAGGGAGTATGAGAGCCAACATAAGATGTTTATTCTTCACTGGCAACCATGGGGAGATATTGTTGGCTGATCACTACCTAGGAAAAACATAATAGTTGGTATTGGATGGAACTGGGTTGACGCCATCACATCGCTATCTTTGAGTTGTGAACCATGCTTGTTCTTGAATTTTTGTGGTATGTATCCTCTATATGCTTCATGGCTATTGAATCGGTTGGGATTCTGCTCAAACCCCGCTACATGTAGGCATGCCATCCCTGCAACATAGCTAATTCTTTGCAATGAAAAAGCCTTTGAATCCTTGGGATTATAGGCATGTGCCTCAATATCTTAAAAGGAGGACCAGTACGTGATTTACCCTTCTTTTTTTATTTATCATACTTGTCATGCCCACATTTCGAACACATCTCTTTGTCTGCATATTCTCCTCTATATAGAATACAATCATTTGGACATGCATAATATGATATGTACTCAACACCCAACATTTTAAACAATTTATTTGCTTCTTCGCAGCTACCGAGCAAGACATTATCACTCGGAAGAACCTTATCTTTGAATAACCTGTAGTTGGTGATCATGGAAAAATATATTAATAAATGTACATTAATATCGATATAATTATTAACGTTCATAAAATTTACCATTTGTAATGTTCTTTGCAGTGTACTGATTATATTTCAAATTTATATAAGGGAGGAATTTATGGTAACTTACCTCAAAATTTCTAAGAAACATGCATTCGACAAGCCAAAATTTGATTGCAAGTTGTACAATAACATCATTGTCTCGGCGGGTAGACTTTGGTGACGCGAGTTTTAAAGAGAGGGGTGGTGGAAGAAAATTTAAGGCGTTCGAAAAAGGTGTTAGGAATATGAGCATCATCCCTAACTGATCATCATTTTCAAATTCATCTAACAACATTGTCTCCATGGGAGTCGTATCCATTAAATAATCATCCATACCAACCTCTATTTGATTGCCTCCAATATTTCCAACTTGTGAAGAACTACTATTGCTGTAGTCATTCCTAATTAGTGAATATGGACGTAGCGAGAATTGAATCGGTGGTTGATTCAACCATTCTTGGTATCATTCCTCTAAGATTTTTTCTCTTAATTCAGTTTTCTCTTGATTTGACATTGTTGTGGGATGCAACGGAAGATGGTAGGTAGGTCGTTCATCATCACTAGAATCCTAATAATTAGTACAAAATATATGATATCAATTAGTAACCACATTGACCATATTGCATGATTATAAATTGGTTTGACGTTGAAATAATTACATATTAATCAATATATATACCAAAAAATTATAATTATTATCATCATTATCCTGGGATTGTGGCTAGAAGATACAATATTGTTACAATTGACAAGGCGAAGTGGGTCTCCATTTTCATCTACCAAATGCGTCTTGCGGTATGCAGCGCCTGGTAACAACTTTTGACGTTTTGGAGCAGTTTGAATATTTTGTGCATCTGACCTCGATGTTGAATCTGCATGAATCTAAAAATTTGTATACATTATAAATTTAATAAAGTTGTGCGTGATTGACTACATGGATAAAAAACATAAATTCAATTAGATAGTGAAAATATAAATAAAATATGAAGTAAATATTACATCTTGAGGTGGATGGGGAGAACTCCGCGATGGACTTTGAGAAATATTATGGAACGAGCTAGATTTTGAAGAATTTTCCGTTCGATATAACTATGATATTTTCTTCCTGCATTTGAGAAAAACAACAATAAATTTTGGTTCACACACCTAAATGTAATTTCGGTGCCTAATATACAGATCACCACATCAGTGTATTTTTGGTAATGTGCATCGGTGCCATTTTATACCCATACGCACCGGTGCGTTGATATTAAGGAATGCACCGGTGATGAATAACCACAAATAAAAAAAGCACAACTCTATTTTCTTTAAGTGGAAAAAAGCGGTAAATTGAAAAATGGCCGGAAAAATATTTTTGAAAATTTGATTTCATCCAACATTTCTTTAAATACTAAACACTTTTCATTATTTCACTATTTTTATAAAAAATTTCAGCCAGAGATTTGCAGGAGACATACCTGTAGCAAACAGAGCACGAGAGCAATAAGGAGCAAGGAATATGTTCGAACAGAAGTATTCAGACAATCAGAATTCCAAACCTATAGTGATTCAAACCCTGTAGCATAGAATTTCATATGATCTCGTGAATAAAGTTTATTGTTATTTTTACTTCTTTCTGTAGTTTCTTTTATGTAGTAAAAGAAACTAATCAAAGTTTTTTTCTTGTTTTACTTTTTCTACAGTTATTTTTATGCAGTAAAAGAAAAAAATTAAAGTTTATTGTTTTTTTACTTTTTCTGTTGTTTTTTTTACTTTTTTCTGTAGCTTTCAAAAACCAAAAAAAAAATCCATTTTTAGAAACAAACCCTAGATTCTTTTTTTTTCGCCCTTTCTTCTCCCTCTTTCTGTGATTTCATAGTTGAGGCTTTTCAATTTAGATTTATAGGCTTTGTATAGATGTAAGACATCCAACCCATGGGACGAATTGCATAGTCGGATCCCAATCCATATCAGCGCTTGCGTGAATTTAAAAAAAAAAAAAGATTTTTTTTTTTCGCGGTGTGCCCTGAGTAACATAGCACATTGGTGCATTCTGTAATACCAGCGCACCGTGAAAGTAAAATGATAAACAAAATTTAAAAAAAAAAATTATTTTTTTATCAATGGACCATATGTAAAATATGGCATCGATGCGCTATTTCATTATGGCGCATCGTGAACGTGTTGTTTCACAAAAGAAACCATTTTAGAAAGAAACCCTCCATTTTTTTTTCTGCCCTTTCTTCTCCCTCTTTCTGTGATTTCAGAATTAGGGCTTTTCAATTTATATTTATAGGGTTTGTATTGCTAAATATAAGCCTAAGACATCCAACCCATAGGACAACTTTCATATTCGAATCCCAATCCATGTCGGCCCTTACATAATTTTGTTTTTTTCATTAGTGTGCCCGACGTAACGTAGCACACCGGTGCACTCTATTATCCCAGCGCATCGCAAAAGAACATTAATGAAAAATTAAAAAAACATTTTTTTTTCTCAGTGCACCATGTGTAAAATATGCAGCTGGTGTGCTATTTCATTATGGCACACCGTGAATGTTTTGTTTCACAAAAAAAAAATTACACTTTCAAAAAATACAAACCATACATTCTTTTTGTTTCTACCCTTTCTTCTTCCTCTTTCTGTGATTTCATAATTAGGGATTTTCAATTTATATTTATAGGGTTTGCATAGCTAAATATACCTAAGAAATCCAACCGATGGGACAATTTGCATAGCCAGATCCCAATCCATGTAGTCCCTTGCGTGAATTTAAAAAAAAACATATTTTCGTTTTCATCAGTGCACCCAATTTAATCTATTGCACCAGTGCTCTATATTGTACAAGTGCACTGCAAAAGTAATGTGATAAAAAATTAAAAAACAAAATTTTGTTTATTAATGCGCCATATGTAAAATTTGGCATTGTTTTATGCTACAAAATCTAGCACTGGACGATTTTTATTATTTTATCATGGTTAATCAGTGCCATGGTTGACATGTAATGCATTGGTGCTCCTTGTTGACATAGAGCACCGCATGGTCTATTATACTGTTTTTGTGGTGTGTTTAGAAGACTCCAATGTACCGACGTTGGTGCGTACAGCATGAAAGGCACACTGGTTCCTTGATATTTATTTTTTACTTGAAAAGTTGACAATTAATTTATAAATATATTAATGAATGATATGGTATAGGTTTGATATTGATAAAGAAATGACTAACAAGAGACCAAGTAACAAAAATATGGATAACACATCAAGAAAATCAAGGAAGACAAGTTCTTTGTAGATTATTTATAAAAAATATTATTTTTGAACTATATGTAAGTTTAACTAATATGTATTGTTTACTTTGTATCATGTAGAGCCACAAAATTACAAAGCTCGATAATATTATTTCTGATCTAGGACCAGAAGAGTGTAAAATCTTGATGTAAAAATTGCAAAAAGATGAATCGGTTGAATGAAAAAATACTATCGATCCAACACCACTCTAGCTCATCTAGAGTGGTGTTGGAGGTTAACGAAAGGGGGAAAAACTTTTAAATTTTTTTGAGGGATCTAGTGGAACAAATGTATAGACGTTCTTTCCACTTACAATACAAAAACCAATCCAATGATTCCAAGAACCAAATTTTATGTAAACTACAATAAGAGTTTCTAGAGAATTGGTCAATGAGACATGTCAGACTTTTCATAGCAAAAACATACAACAACAAAAAAGAAGGAATGAAAAATTAATATTCCTTTAAATGTTTGTCTACAATTATTTATAAATATCACTTTTGTTATGTTTAATTTTCATATATCAATATAAAAATTAAATAGTTTATTGTCATGTTTCATTTTCAGGAAGATTATGAAAATCTCAAAATATGAACGAGCTAATATCATAAATATGCCAGTAGGAATGTCCAAAAAGGTGTACAAGGAGATGGTCAAAGAAATGGACAAAATTGCATTGCAGGAGGAGCCATCTGAATACCAACGTGCTTCAAATGTAATATGTAATCATTGTATTTTTTGATCATTAGGTACAATAAATAAATAATTTAGCATTAAATATTAATTTTCAAGTATTTTCTTGCAGGAAAGAAAAGAAAGTGGAACCCATTCAACACATAAAACAAGATGACAAGGAAGAAAATGGTTGATATCTAAGTTTGTGAGTAATTGTTACTTCCTTATAACAACTTAACTAGATTTAATTTTTATATTTTTTAAGTTGTTTTACAAAAATCATCATTGAATGTCTTCAAATAGGTGCTAACATACAAATAATAACCATGATAGGAATTGATTAAAATTGGGTTAAATATGGGTTGTGAGTATATGTTGGCATATCAGAAATTAATTGTGGAATTTGTAAGAATATATCGATCTAGTTTTACTTAGGTCCATCTATAATTAGTAGAACAGAAAAGTCTTTTATATTAAATATAGGATTTTTTATGGGGTATAAAATTCGTAGGAAACAAATTATGGAACTGCGCCAACAGATGAAATTTTGAAAGTTGGCATGGTACATGATTTTGAAATAATGTGTGTATTTTATGAGTCAATTGTTGCTATGGTATGCAATTTTATTTTCGATTTACATTGATGTATATTATTTAATATTGAAATTTTCATTATTCTCACCAATGTATATGTTAGTCATCAATAATTTTTTCTGATATCAAATGATGACTAAGTTATAAATCCTAGATTTCTAGAAACAACATTTGAGAAATATTGTGAGTTCTAGAAATCTCTCTACCTTCATCATCCTAAACAAACTTTTTTTACTATTGTTTCCCTCTCTCTGCCTCCTAAAAGTATATCATTGCTTAAAATAAAGACTACATCATTTTAGGCCTATTTCCCTCATTGCAACACCTTACGCCCCCTCACATTCATAATCATTTTCCTCTGAAAAAACCCACTTCTTTCCTTCCTCAAAACCCTCTTAAGACCCCCTCATTCATCATTTTTCCTCTAAAAACTTAAACAATGTAAAAATCCCTTTTTATATTGTTTAAATATGACTTTTAAGCCTATCAAACCTTCTCAAAACCTTATAAAAACCCTGTTTTTATAATAAACCTGCCTTTTTATATAAATAGGCCTTAAGCTCTTTTCGTTTCAGCCCCAGGTCTCTCTTACCCTGACAGAACCGTGCCCTCTCCATATTTTTAACACCTCCCCATATAAACTTCACCTCTGCCTTTCATTATAAAAACCCCCTCTAAACCTTTGAAAAACTAAAGGCCAGGCCCACCTTTCCTCCACTTTTCCTTACCTTTTCATCAGGCCATCTCCGTCATTGATCGGGATGTTCCCCCCGATCCAATGGATGTCGCATCCCCTACCTTGCCCACCTATGTTACAACCACTCACTACCCAACAAATCGCCCACGTCATTTCGTGCCCGGGCCCGCCTTCCACTAAAACCCCACCGACCATTCACATTGCACCATCTGTCCCGGGCTCCACCCTCCAAAATTGCACACCACTCCCCAGATCATTCTACACCGTAGATCTCATCACCCGAGATCTGACGACCCAAAAAATATATCACATAGAAAATTGTGATGGGTTTAATAACACTTAACCCACGCGAAATAGGTGGTTTTCCGCCAGACACACGTTGATCGCCCAATGCAACTGCGTCCGTTTGGCTCAAAACTGTTTACCACCTTCCACCCATGTGATAAAACCACTCCGGTTTTCCAAAACCGCTTTTGCCCTCCTCGCCCCAAAAATCAAATCTTTTCATCCAATTTTGAATTTACCCAGGTTCCGCCTTTGGAACCATGCTCCTACACCTTCTCCTCCTCTGCAAGCAAACCTTGATGATTCAAAACCCCAAAAAAGTGCAGTATTACCACTCCTTGTAGGTTTTAAAGCTAACATGTGTTTTTTTATGTGCAGGTTTAGTGGTGCGATGCCCGAGGGGCATTCCAATGGTTAAGAAATGATCAAATTAACCTCTATATGACAATCCTAGAGGTAAAAACACATAAAAGAAACCCAGGGGGTTTGCATAAAGGTTCACCCTTGATGAAGCATGATCATCAATGGGTTATAAACCCTCATACCATGAAGAAACCTCCCCTACCACAAAATACAATTACTGTCACAAGAAGCAGTGAAGAAGGAAAGAAATATTAAAGGGTTAATCTCATATGAAAAAGCAAATCAAGGATATTAATTCATAACACACAAATTAAGTCAGAAAGCGAAGATAGTCAGTGATTAAAGAATAAAGACCGTGAGATAGATTATAAAGCATAAAGACAAAGTCTAAAGGCTTAAGATAGAGTTTTATGATTAAACAAGGATAGGTTAACCCAAAGATACTTTTGAATGACTCAACAAGAAAGAATTTACTTCTCCGAAGACCAAAATTTCACCTACAACATGATTTCTTTTCATAAAGGCATTGGGGTAGTTATTGAGCTGAGTTAGAGATATTTTTATCTATCAAGGCAGTTATTGTAAAGTTATGAATAGGCCTTAAAGTAAAAAATTTCACCTATTCTTCCTTAGCAGTTAAGATAGGAGTTATTAAAACAGAGAAGTAGCTGCAGATATTCTTGACTTGAGCCTTACATGTTCTTCAAGGTTAATAATGCCCTTACTCTGTAAAAAAATTATACCCAAACCCTATGTTAACCTCACCTCATCATTTGCAGCATAAATATTGCATCTGAACTCATTATTTTGTTGCCATTTGATGACTCTTTGAAGTAATACATGTTCTCTTGGAAGTTAAAAAGAAATTGAAGTCTTGGAACTTGTTGATGTCCTCATTTGTTTGTTGATGGAGACTAGATCACTCGATCCCTGAGCTTGGTTGTTGGTGAAGTGCTTCTAATATTTTATTGTTATTTCTTGTTTTCATTATGTTTCCACCTTTCTGTGTTGCAGTAGAATAAATGTTTTAGGCTAAGAAATGTCTTTTGAAAGCACCTTAGTTCTGTTCATTATTCACTACCTTAATGTTTTATTTTTGTAGGTCATTTCATAGAATTCTTAATTTCTTTCTACACCCCTAAGCTTGTTTATTTCATGAATAGTTGAATAAAATTGTTTTCAAGTATGATTTATGGTTTTCCCTGCTTACTTGCTTCCACTTAAACACTATTTTTGAAGTCTCTCTCTCTAAAGTACCATTATTTAATGTCTGCCAAAGAGGTTTTGTTTCGATCATACCTTTTTTACTTGCTTAACTAATCATTTTAGAGATCTTTATAGCAATGATTAAGGATAATTAGAAGTTCTCTCTTCCCTGATTATAGTTATCTGTGTCTTAAGTGTTTTATGTCCTTGAAGGTGAAATCACTAGAAGTTAAATGAGTTTCTCAGCTTCTATATTTCATTGAAAAAGTTTGTCTTCAATTATTACTTTTTGAAGTGTGGATTGTAGAATTTATGGTTTTCCCTATCAATTGATTGCCTCTTCATGATTTTGTGATATTTAAGTCCCTTTTTTTAGAGGTACATATGATAAAGGATTCTTAATTTCCTTTTACCCTAATTTTCATTCTTACAATTGATGTCCATCTAAAAACCCTCTTAAAACTTGAAGATCCACTAGCCATGTTAGATTTTCCCTATGATACTCCCCAATCCATTGATGAACTTATCATGACTTCCATTTGACTCCATTTCCCAATGACTTAGATTTTTCCACATTATACCTATTCTTCTTGATCATTATACCCAACCAAAACAAAAAAAAAAACCCCACACTTAATAACTAGCCTAAAACCAACCCTTAAAAGCAAACAAGTACACATATTTTGCAAACAAATAGAGATATCCCTCTCTGAGTCTAGGAAGGCTAGGTCCTAGGACTCTAAAGATTGGTTCAATGTTGCCTTGTCATTTGGTATACCAATCTGACAAATGGCAGGACACCAATAGTATATACAGTCATTTCAGTTTATTTTTATGTTTGTAGATGGAAGGTGAAGAAAAAGAAAACAATCAACACCGTGAAAAAAACATTCCTGAAAATAACCCAAGTCATGGAAGTAGCTCTAGTATCAGTGAGAGCAGTTCAAGTGAAGAATGATAATCACTATGTTTGGATATCAATGCAAGGCGTTGTATTTTCTGAAATATGTCTTTGAAATCAGACATTGTGTTTAATGTAATGGACATAGTTTCCTAATTGAAAGACAAAGGGATACCAATAACTGTCCCATTTTGTATGACAAATATTGTCTTATTCATATATATATATATAATAAAATATGGTTTAATTTATTCTATTGCATTATCGATTGTCGCTATTGCGTTCTCCATTGTCGTTCTTAAATGCACTAATAAAAATTTAATTCATATGAATATTTTTATAAGATATATATGTATCGAATTTTCATGAGTAATGAATTTTAAAAAACCACAATAATTATGATATGATATAACAAATTAATCCAAACATCACATTCAAATGCATTAATAAAAATTTAATTAATATGAATATTGTTATAAGATGTGTCGAATTTTGATGAATAATGAATTTAAAACAATCACAATAATTGCACTATCACATGTCAATGTTTCTAAAAAATACAAAATGAAAACTCGTGCATGTCAGTTACTGTACACCGGTGCATTTGTATTCTTAAGCGCATCGGTGTGTTTCTACGACCTATGAGCACCGTAAAAATAACAAAACCAATTAAAAATATCGGTGCGTTTGTGTGATACGACGCACTGGTGCGTTTATGTGTATATACACACCGGTGCAGTTATACGACCTATGGGCACCGAAAGAATATCGATACCAATTATAAATATTGGTGCATTTGTGTGATACTGCGCACCGGGGTGTTTATGTGTCTATTAGCACCGATGCGTTTGTACGACCTATGGGCACTATATGAATACCGATAAAAATTATAAATCTTGGTGCATTTGTTTGATACTGTGCACCAATGCATTTCTATAAGTCTACGCACCAGTGCGTTGATACGACCTATGGGCACTGCACAAATCCCAAGACCAATTAGAATGGCCCCATGCATTGTATCACCATCACTATGCCCAGTGTGGTGTAATACCTTAACATCTCGATGCATTCTCCTTCGACTAGCCTGGGGCACCTTCTACATGTATGCACTAGTGCATTAAAGCCATAGTATGGCACCGATAAAAAAAAAAAAATCCGTAATAACCTCCGACCACCCATTTTTTTTATTTGTACTGAATTTCCGTTAAAAGCTCCATCAAAACCTCCGTAACCATAAATGAATGTTGTAGAAAATGGTTTTTTTGACAATTTTGGCCAATATTATAACACTAAAAACCTCCTTTATAACCTCCGCTAGAGGGTCTTTTCCTTGTAGTGTTGAATCCTAATTTGTTTTGTCAGACCCTAAGGTCTTGACATTGGCCCAAGGAGGGGTGAGTTGTAAAGACATTGTAAAAATATCGTAAAACCTCTTATAAAGTGTTTTATTTCCTACCAAGCATATGTAAGTATCAATGTCAATAATGAGAAATATAAAAAATCCCTGAAGTCATGGGATGACTTGATGAGGCGTTATGGAATTTAATTAAAACAAGTTGTAGGAGAGTAAGAATTGATTATGTGAGTCATAGGTACGGATAAGTTTGATGTTCTAAAAATAGAATCTGTTATGGAAATATAGGAGTTGGTTATTGGATTTTAAGGATTTTTTAAGGAGAATAGGATGAATGCTTACTTTTAGAAGTAGTTGCTTAAACCTAGGGAACGGGTATATATTTATAGGAGGTTGTTGAAAGAGTCAGACAAGCTCAATTTTGTAAACTATTCAATTGTAAGAACACATGTAGGAGAGGAGTGAAGGAGGCCATTGTAAATGAAGAAAACTAGGCTAGAGAGAGGGAAAGATTATTGAATGTAATAAAGGTTAAGAAGGTATAGAATACCTTATATAAATCTATGTTATTTAACCGTGCATTTGATTAATACAGAAAATGAAACATTATGTTTTGAATGGAATATGGATAGACTGAGTGAAATTATGTTTATTATGAAATAGTATATATCTCTACATATTGGATGAATTTCTTGAATAGATGAACACTATGGAATTGAAATGGTGAAATATATGTTAAGGAAAGTGCTGACACAATCATTCTGCAAAAGAACACATCATGCACATAGGATGCCTGTAATGACAGAGTTTAAGAATGCAATGAGTTGAGAATTTGTTGTGAGATGAATGCTCTACTTTGATCAACATTGGTGAAATTTTTGTTTGGAGGTTTACTTAGAAGAGGCTTGTGTTTTAATACGCTATGTGTATTCACCTCTAAGAATTTAGAGCAACAATTCTCAGTGTAGTTTGCTTGAAAAATAATCATTGAAAGGGATCACTGAGAAAGGAATTAGATCCACTATGAGCAAAGATATGGATTGAATCAATGTGACAAATGCAGTTTCTCATATTATTGATTTGGTTTCATTTTCTCTCTAATGACCAAGATTTCAAATATAATGCAAATGAAAATTCTAGGTAAGAATTGTGAATTCAGAATAAGAAATCTATAGGTAACGACAGATTGGAGACAACCTGGAATGCATGATGGAGGTAGTGATGATAAAGTTGGAATTAATAGATAATGCATGGAGAAGCCTTGGATAATTTGTGAATTCATAATTTGTTTCAATGTGATACAACTAGAAGATAGAGTATAGAAATACACAATTCCAGTGAAGAGGATCAAAACCTATTAAGAAGAACCGAGTTGTGTGAATAAAGTAAGAATATATAGCAATATATTATTGGTTCTGAAATATAATTCCTATTCCTAAATTCTATTCATGTTCAAGGAATGAGATCGAATTTGATATGAGTCAACTTATTGTTCGAGATTGCTGGTTGTCTCATAGAGGTAAGTCTATTTAAAAGTTTAAGAAAATAGATTAAACGAGAATATAACTTAATAAATTCATCATTGAACAATATTACGAGAGTGGCATGAACATGTCAAGAAGATGGAGTAAAAAGGAATTTGTAAGGAAAAACCATCATCAATCTTGCAGTTAAATTTATAATCAAAGGAAGACTAGTTTTGAAATTCCGTCGTCTTCGCTTGTGAAGAGAAAGGTCTATTTGGTAACTCGCAACTGATTTTCCAAAAGTATCCTTGGTTGAGGAGTTACAAAGTGATCTTTACATTGTGTTTTTGCAGACTCGGTGACTGGAAAAGAACGATTGTTGTTCCTTTCCACCAACGCTTCTGTTTGCCGATATAGAAGCGATAAATTTTTGGTACTAGAGTGCTATAAATATCTGGAGAGCTATGTGTGATAAATTGAAAGGAAGATGATGAGAAATATTGCTCATTAAGTTCAAACAGAGTGAACCTTAAAAATAAATATTGTGAACAACAGGCTTGTGAAAGAGTAGGAATGTTGCAACAGCATGGATCTGCAGCACATAGATTGACGTAATGATATTTATTTCAGGTTTATGTTAATTTATAGAATTAAGAGTATTTTAGGAAGGACATAAAAGTTTTAAGTGATTTTGTTAGTATTTCTACCTTATGAGGAGGACAACAATATGCTCTGAAACAATAGAACATTAAATACCGCAACAGGAGAGAAATAAAAGAGAAGTTACATAATAACACGTTCAAGAGATAGAACCATGAAATTGGTTGTAACTAAGGAAGTGTGAAGAATCTAAAAAGGGGAGTTTTAGATTGGAGAGTGAGTTCCAACAATGAGTTGGGTAGAATTGGGAGAAGGCAGACAAGGAGTCGGTGGAAAATTTTTCAAAGGAAAGTGCAGTCTTGGAAACCAGTTCCATTAGGGGAATTTCGAGGTCTAAAATGTGCCTCCTAAGAAAAATTTATAACCAAAATAAACTTTATATGAACATAGGATTCAAGCTAATGATGTCAACCATGGGGGATGATTCACCATATTTGGATTAAAAAAGTAAAAATATTAAAAAATAATAAAACAATAAAACTACATCCTCAACTCATATTTTTAACTTATCTCCCTATGTTTTTACTTAAATTTTGAGTGAGAGAACTCTTTGGATGAAAAATTTATTTCCTCATTCAAGGATTACCGATGTAACATACTTTTGATGGACCCTGCTACACAAAATATGAGAAATACATGAAAATATGTGAATTCATTCCGATTTTTTATGTATTTCAATTTTTTTGTGTAGTAGGGTCCATCAAAAGTATGCAACATGGGTACTCCTTGTATGAGGTATCAAATTTTGCATCCAATGAGTGTTTCTGCTCAAAATTTGAGCAAACCCATAGGGAGATAAGTTGAAAATAATAGCTGAAAAAATAGTTTTTTCTTTCTTCCCTATAACATTTGATGATGTAATCTAATCTTATTTTATTATTTCCACTATTATTTTATAAGGATTCTTCCCTCTAAAATTTGATGATGTAATCTAATCTTATTTTATTATTTCCACTATTATTTTATAAGGGTTCTTCCCTGTAAAATTTGATGATGTAATCTAATCTTATTTTATTGTTTCCACTATTATTTTATAATTTCCTTAGGAGGCCCATTTTAGACCTCAAAATTCCCCTAATGCAACAATGAGTTGGGCAGAACTGGAAGGAAGAAGAAGATTGTGACTAAAGATACTTTCTTGGTAAAGAATGAGGTGATTGTTTGCTCATAGAAGGATTTGATTATAGAGAAGCCTAGAAAGAGAAAGGATAGTGCTAAAATGGTTTTAAGTTAAAGAGAGCCAAATATATGGAAATATTGAGTTTTTGATCTAATTTATGAAGGAACGCAACGTAATACACATATAACCATAAGCACAAAGATGAAGTGGAAATAATGCTTCATTTTATTAATAAAAGAATGACTGAAATAAGCTTACAAACATAATGGAAACAAGCTAGGGCACTAGTAGAATATCTTTGAGAAAATATGTGGCATACGTAGGCCTCTGAACTATGTTACATTGAGGCTTGAAGGCCTATTACATACATAACGGAAATAGATGAGCTAGGGTACTAGCAGTGTATCTCTCAGAAGAGATGTGATGGATACCATCCCCTGAAGTGTATTAAAATGATGGTCGAGGGCCTATTTATTGTTGAGAAATAATGTAAAACCCGAAACGTCCAAAAACCTAACCCTAGGAGATGAAGCGCAAAAACTGTGGGCCTCGTTTGGGTAAATTGGTGGTTCAACTTCTCGGGGACGTAACTTTGGCATTTGATCTCTGTTTCACGCGCTTAATAGCCCATTAAAAAGATATACCTAAGATGTAAAACATTCGGTGCGAGCAACATCAAGGTCCCATGTTGCTCCTGGTTTTCCCAAAAAAAGTTGTTTAGGGCCTCAAAATAGCTTAGGAATTTCAAGACTCGAAAAAATGGCAAAAATATTAAGTTGCACTGAAACTTAAAAATGGAAGGAATGGATGGCAGGGGTTCAAATGGAATAGGTGGGTGGCCACGAATATCCACCTGGACCATTAATTCCCCAAAATGTCTCTGGGCATGCAAGACCCGAAAACCTGCTAAAAATAGTAAGCTTATGGAAGTGAAAAGCTGCAAGAATTGATCTTGCGAGTCCAAATGGAATAGGTGGGTGGCCACCGATATCTGCTCGGAGAATTCCTCCCTCCTTTGATAGGAATGGTCTCAATTGAATTAAGTTCCTACATGGGGGGGGGGGGGGGAATTCTGCTAAACTTGGTATTGGATTTGTCCAAGATATCATGGACCTGTTGGCGGACGTGATGGATGTAGATGTGCTGCATCTCGACAGTTGTTGAAGGATGTGGGAAAAATTATCCATCATTGTGTTCCTCTATTTCTCGAGGGCCTCCTCGAACTATATTTTGATAGGATCTTCTGCTCCCTCGCCTTTCTTTCCTTCCGCCATGGAGGGTCGTCGTGGTTTGCGAGGCTGATCTTGGAAGCATGCAAATAGATTGAGGCAACACTCCTTATACCCTGACTGCATTGGGGACATGCAAAGAAAAAAAAATAAAGAGTAGAAAACTCTGAAACCATTGATCCTGATTTATGCAAGAACGCAATAAAATACACATATAACCATAGGCACAGAGATGCAGTGAAAATAATGCTTCAGTTTATTAATAAAAGAATGACTGAAATAAGCTTACAAACATAATGGAAACAAGCTAGAGCGTTGGTATCATATCTCTGAGATGATATGTGGCATACACAAGCCTCTGAACTATGTTACATTGAGGCCCGATGGCCTATTATAGACATAATGGAAATATTTGAGCTAGGTTACTCGCAGCGTATCCATAAGAAGAGATGTGATAGCTACCAGCCCTTGAACTGTGTTACAATGAGCCTCGAGGGCCTATTTATTATTGAGAAACAATGTAAAACCTGAAACGTCAAAAAACCTAACCCTAGGAGATGAAGCACCAAAATTGTGGTCCTTGTTTGTGTAAATTGGTGTTTCAACTTCCTAGGAACGTAACTTTGGCATCCGATCTCCGTTTAAATCGCACGTTAGAAGTATATATCTGAGGAGTAAAATTTTCAGTGTGAACAACATCGGTCGATGGACCCATGTTACTTTTGGTTTTCCCAAAATCATCGTTTAGGGCCTAAAAATGACTCTGGAAGTTCATGACCTGATAAACAACTAAAAATAGTAAGTTGTGCTGAAACTTAAAAATGGAAAGAACTGATGGTGGGGATTCAAATGGAATAGGTGGGTGGCCACCAATATCCACCTGGATCATTAATGCCCCAAAATGTCTCCCGGCGTGCAAGACCTGAAAACCTGCTAAAAATAGTAAGCTATTGGAAGTGGAAAGCTGCAAGAATTGATGTTGTGGGTCTAAATGCAATAGGTAGGTGGCCACCGATGTACACCCAGATCATTCCTCCCTCCTTAGGAAGCAATGGTATCTATTGTGTTAAGTTCCTCCATGGGGGGGGGAATTCTCCTGAACTTGGTATTAGATTTATCCAAGATGTCGCAGACCTATTGGCGGACGTGTCATATGTAGATATGTCACCGATGCATAGTTATTGAAGGATCTGGTAAAAAATTTCCATCATTGTGTTCCTTTTTTTATCGAGTGCCTTCTCAAACAATATTTTGATAGGATATTCTGCTCCCTCACCTTTCTTTTCTTCCACCATGGGGGGCCGTCGAGGTTTGCGAGGACTGCTTTACATTGATCAACATTAGTGAAATTTTTGTTTGGAGGTTTACTTAGAAGAAGCTTGTGTTTTAATACACTATATGTATTCACTTCTAAGAATTTAGAGCAACAATTCTCACTGTAGTTTGCTTGAAAAAAAATCATTGAAAGGGATCACTGAGAAAGGAATTAGATCCACTATGAGAAAAGATCTGGATTGACTCAATGTGACAAATGCAGTTTCTCATATTATTGATTTGGTTAAATTTTATCTCTAATGACCAAGATTTTGAATATAATGCAAATGAAATTCTGGGTAAGAATTGTGAATGGAGAATAAGCAATCTATAGGTAATGGTAGATTGGAGACAACCTGGAATGCATGATGGAGGTACTAATGATAATGTTGGAATAATAGATAATGCATGGAGAAGCCTTGGATAATTTTTGAATTCATAATTTTTTTCTATGTGATACAACTAGAAGATAGAGTATAGAAATACGCAATTCCTGTGAAAAGGATCATAACCTATTAAGAAGAATTGAGTGGTCTGAATAAAGGAAGAAGATCTAGAAATATATTATCGGTTCTGAAATATAATTCCTATTCCTAAATTATATTCATGTTCAAGGAATGAGATCGAATTTGATATGAGTCGACTTGTTGTTCGAGATTGTTGGTTGTCTCATAGAGGTAAGTCTATTTAAAAGTTTAAGCAAAGAGATAAAACGAGAATAGAACTTAATAAATTCATCATTGAAAAATATTACAAGAGTGGCATGAACACGTCAAGCAGATGGAGTAACAGATGAAGGGAATTCATAAGGAAAAGCCATCATTATTCTTGCGATTAAATTTATAATCAAAGGAAGACTAGTTTTGAAATTCCACCATCTTGTTTGTGAAGAGCAAGGTCTATTTGGTAACTGGCAACTGATTTTCCAAAAGTATCCTTAGTTGAGGAGTTACAAAGTGATATTTACATTGTGTTTTTGCAGACTTGGTGACTGGAAAAGAATGATTATTGTTCCTTTGCACCAACACCTCTATTTTCCGATATAGGAGCCATCAATTTGTGGTACGAGAGTGAAATAAATATCTGGAGAGCTATGTGTGATAAATTGAAAGGAATATGATGAGAAATATTGCTCATGAAGTTAAAATGGACTGAACCTTAAAAAACAAGACTGTGAGAAACAGGATTGTGAAAGAGCAGGAATGTCGCAACAGCAAGGATTTACAGCACATAGATTGAGGTAATGATATTTATTTCCGTTTTATGTTAATTTATAGAATTAAGAGTATTTTAGGAAGGACATAAAAGTTGTAAGTGATTGTGTTAGTATTTCTACCTTGTGAGGAGGACAACAATATGTTCTGTAACAATAGAACATTAAAGACTACAATAGGAGAGCAGTAAAAGAGAAGTTACAGAATCACAAGTTCAAGAGATAGAACCATGAAAGTGGTTGTAACTAAGGAAGTGTGAAGAATAAAAAAAGTGGAGTTGTATATTGGAGAGCGAGTTCCAACAGTCAGTTGGGTAGAATTGGGAGAAGGCAGACAAGGAGTCTGTGGAAAATTTTTCAAAGGAAAGTGCAGTCTTGGAAACTAGTTCCATTAGGGGAATTTCGAGGTCTAAAATGGGCCTCCTAAGAAAAACTTATAACAAAAATAAACTTTATATGAACCAATAGGATTCAAGCTGATGATTTCAACCATGGGGGATGATTCACCATATTTGGAGTAAAAAAATGAAAAGATTAAAAAATAATAAAATAATAAAACTACATTTTCAACTCATATTTTTAACTTATCTCCCTATGTTTTTACTTAAATTTCGAGTGAGAGAACTATTTGGATGAACAATTTAATTCCTCATTCAAGGATTACCGATGTAACATACTTTTAATGGACCCTACTACACGAAATATGAGAAATAAATGAAAAAATGTGATTGCATTCACGTTTTTCATGTATTTCAATTTTTTCATGTAGTAGGGTCCATTGAAAGTATGCAACATGGTTACTCCTTGTATGAGGTATCAAATTTTGCATCCAATGAGTGTTTCCACTCAAAATTTGAGCAAAACCATAGGGAGATAAGTTGAAAATAATAGCTGAAAGAAATATTTTTTCTTTCTTTCCTCTAAAATTTGATGATGTAATCTAATGTTATTTTATTATTTCCACTATTATTTTATAAGGATTCTTCCCTCTAAAATTTGATGATGTAATCTCATCTTATTTTATTATTTCCACTATTATTTTATAATGGTTCTTACCTCTAAAATTTGATCATGTAATCTAATCTTATTTTATTATTTTCACTATTATTTTATAATTTCCTTAGGAGGCCCATTTTAGACCTCAAAATTCCCCTAATGCAACAATCAGTTGGGCAGAACTAGAAGGAAGAAGAAGATTGTGACTAAAGATACTTTCTTGGTAAATAATGAAGTGATTGTTTTCTCATAGAAGGATTTGATTATAGAGAAGCCTAGAAAGAGAAAGGATAGTGCTAAAATGGTTCTAAGTTAAAGAGAGCCAAATATACAGAAAGATTGAGTTCATGATCTGGATTTATGTAGGAACGCAACATAATACACATATAACCATAAGCACAAAGAAGCAGCAAAAATGATGCTTCATTTAATTAATAAAAGAATGACTGAAATAAGCTTACAAACATAATGGAAACAAGCTAGGGCACTGGTAGCATATCTTTGAGAAAATATGTGGCGTACGTATGCCTCTAAACTATGTTACATTGAAGCTCGAAGGCCTATTACAGAAATAATGGAAATAGATGAGCTAGGGTACTAGCAGTGTATCCCTCAGAAAAGATGTGATGGCTACAATCCCCTAAAGTGTATTAAAATGGGGCTTGAGGGCCTATTTATTGTTGAGAACAATGTAAAACCTGAAATTTCTAAAAACCTAACCCTAGGAGATGAAGCACCAAACTTGTGGGCCTCGTTTGGGTAAATTGGTGGTTCAACTTCCTAGGACGTAACTTTGGCATTGTATCTCCATTTCACATGCTTAAAAGCCCAATAGAAACATATACCTGAGACATACAACATTTGGCGTGAGCAACATCAAGCTCCAATGTTGCTCCTGGTTTTCCCAAAGAATGTTGTTTAGGGCCTCAAAACAGCTCAGGAAGTTTAAGACCCGAAAAACTGGCAAAAATATTAAGTTGCACTGAAACTTAAAAATAGAAAGAAAAGATGGTGGGGGTTCAAATGGAATAGGTGGGTGGCCACCAATATCCACCTGGACCATTAATACCCCAAAATGTCTCTGGGCATGCAGGACGCAAAACCTACTAAAAGTAGTAAGCTTATGGAAGTGAAAAGCTGCAAGAATTGATCTTGCGGGTCGAAAGGGAATAGGTGGGTGGCCACCAATATCCACCTGGAGCATTCTTCCCTCCTTTCATAGGAATGGTCTCAATTGCATTAAGTTCCTACATGAGGGGGGGGGGGGGAATTCTGCTGAACTTGGTATTGGATTTGTCCAGGATGTCGTGGACCTGTTGGCAGACGTGATAGATGTAGATGTGCTACCGATGTTGAAGGATATGGGAAATTTTATCCATCATCGCATTCCTCTATTTCTCGAGGGCCACCTCAAACAATATTTTGAGAGGATCTTCTGCTCCCTCGTCTTTCTTTCCTTCCGCCATGGGGGGTCGTCGGGGTTTGCGAGGCTGATCTTGGATGGTGCAAATAGATCGAGGCAGGGCTCCTTATACCCTAAATGAATTGGGGACAAGCAAATAAAAATAGAGAAAGAGAAAACCGCTCTAAAACCATTGATCCTAATTTATGCAGGAATGCAACAGAATACACATATAACCATAAGCACAGAGATGCAGCGAAAATAATGCTTCATTTTATTAATAAAAGAATGACTAAAATAAGATTACAAGCATAATGGAAACAATCTAGGGCATTGGTATCGTATATTTGAGATGATATGTGGCATACGCAAGCCTCTGAACTATGTTACATTAAGGCCCGAAGGCCTATTACAGACATAATGGAAATAGTTGAGCTAGGATACTAGCAGTGTATCCCTAAGAAGAGATGTGATGGCTACGAGCCCCTGAACTGTGTTACAATGAGGCTCGAGGGCCTATTTATTATTGAGAAACAATGTAAATCCTGAAACATCCAAAAACCTAACCAAAGGAGATGAAGCACCAAAATTGTGGTCCCCGTTTGTGTAAATTGGTGTTTCAACTTCCTAGAAACGTAACTTTGGCATCCGATCTTCGTTTGACTCGCTCAATAGCACGTTAGAAATATATATCCGAGGAGTACAAATTTCAGTGTGAACAACATTGGTCGATGGACCTATTTTTCTTCCAATTCTTCCAAAATTATTGTTTAGGGCCTCAAAATGACTCTGGAAGTTTAGGACCCGAAAAACTACTAAAAATAGTATGTTGTGCTGAAACTAAAAAATGGAAAGAACTGATGGTGGGGATTAAAATGGAATAGGTGGGTGGCCACCAATATCCACCTGGATCATTAATGCCCCAAAATGTCTCCGGGCGTGCAGGACCTAAAAACCTGCTAAAAATAGCAAGCGACTAGAAGTGGAAAGCTGTAAGAATTGATGTTTCGAGTCCAAATGGAATAGGTGGGTGGCCACCAATGTACACCCGGATCATTCCTCCCTCCCTGGGAAGTAATGGTATCTATTGTGTTAAGTTCCTCCATGGTGGGGGGAATTCTCCTGAACTTGGTATTGGATTTATCCAGGATGTCGCGAACCTATTGGTGGATGTGTTGTATGTAGATATGTCGCTGATGGGAAGTTGTTGAAGGATCTAAGAAAAATTTTCCATCATTTTGTTCCTTTGTTTCTCGAGGGCCTCCTCGAACAAAATTTTGACAAGATCTTCTGCTCCCTCGTCTTTCTTTCCTTCTGCCATGGGGGGTCGTCGAGGTTTGAAAGTCTGATCTTAGAAGGGTGCAACCAGATCGAGGCAGAAATCCTTATACCCTGATTATGTTGGGGACATGCAAAGAAAAAAAAAGAAGGAGCAGACCGCTCTGGAACCATTGATCCAGATTTATGCAAGAACGCAACAAAATACACATATAACCATAAGCACAGAGATGCAGCGAAAATAATGCTTCATTTTATTAATAAAAGAATGAATGAAATAATATTAAAAACATAATGGAAACAAGGTAGGGTGCTGGTAGAGTATCTTTGAGAAGAGATGTAGCGTACGAAGGCCTCTGAACTATGTTACATTGAGGGTCGAAGGCCTATTACAGACATAATGGAAATACATGAGCTAGGGTACTGGCAACGTATCCCTAAGAAGAGATGTGATGGCTGCTAGCCCCTCAACTGTGTTACAATGAGGCTCGAGGGCCTATTTATTGTTGAGAAACAATGTTAAACCCGAAAAGTACAAAAACCTAACCTTACGATATGAAACACCAAAATTTTGGGCCCCGTTTGGGTAAATTAGTGTTTCAACTTCTCGGGGATGTAACTTTGGCATCTGATCTCTGTTTGACACACTCAATAGCCCGTTAGAAATATATATCTTAGGATTTCAACTTTCAGTGTGAGAAAAATCAGTCCATGGACCCATGTTGCTCCCGTTTTTCCCAAAAATCATCGTTTAGGGTCTCAAAATGGCTCCAGAAGGTCAGGACTTGAAAAACTGCTATAAATAGTAAGTTGTACTGAAAATTAAAAATGGAAAGACTTGATGGCATGAGTTCAAATGGAATAGGTGGGTGGTCACCAATATCCACCTGGATCATTAATGCCCCAAAATGGCTTCGAGTGTGCAGGACCCAAAAACTTGCTAAAAATAGTAAGCTGCTGGAAGTGAAAAGCTGCAAGAAATGATGTTGTGGGTCCAAATGGAATAGGTCGGTGGCCACCGATATCCACCTGGATCATTTCAAGAGAGGATCTTGGTGAGGTAGTTCCAGCAGGGTGAAATAGAATTGTTATTGCTGAGGCTTAATACATCTCATAGTGAGTATGGAGGACTCACAAAGATGGAGAAGAAGATGACTAGTGATGGGCGTAACAGAGGTTCAGGGAGAAGCCACAAAGTAAAGAAAGAAGATGCCAATCAAAATAGAATATGGAGGAAGATGAATGATGAAGTGTATGAAAGGGAGAAGGATGAGATAGTAGTCCATTTTGAAGTATTGATGGAGCTTTTGCTGAAAAATAAAGAAGACCAAAGATATGTTTTTGTTATGAGAAGAAAAATGAAGTGGAATAGGTTACAAAAGAAGAAAGGGAAAATGATGAATGCTCAATGGAAGGTTGAGGTAATGAAGGAAAATAATTATTAGGATAAATAGTTGATGGGTGAAACATCAAGTGAGATCAGGAGATCTCATAATTTTAAATCTGACATATTGTGTATGTTTGCAAGTGAAATACATAAGGATGGACAATTTTATGATATTTCCATAGGGAAGAAAGAGGAGAGAAAAAATCAGAATTATGTGTTGAAGGAAGATGAGAGAGCTAGGTTTGATATAAAATATCATACATAGTTGATAAAAGGTATTGCTTTTCACCATGTTGCAAGGGATGAAAGAAGAGAATTTTTTTCTCATGATGATAGCCAAAAGCAAGAAGAAGTGGAGGAAGGTATCAAGCATTTAAATGCAATGCTTGAGGAATATGATATGGGGTCCATCGAATATTTTCTGAGTCATATAGAAGATTTAGAGAAAAAATATGACTTGATGACTAAAGCATCAAGGGAGGCTATTAGGTCTTGTGGTTTTAAAACTGATAATTTATATGTGATTGCTAGTTTTGCAAGAGACAACCAATTTTTTTGAACTATCTTGAATGAGGCTGAAAGTTGCAAAGTTAAGTATGATGATGAATGGATTTCAGATGAATATAAGGATGAATTATTGGAGCATAAGGAGTTCATATATTCCTTACTTAATTAAATAAGAGCTCAGAATGGAGGATGTATCTATAGCAAGGATGACAAAAATATTGTCCTATGTTCAGGAACTTGCTATTGGTGAGAACAAGGAGAAGTTAGTTTTCATAAATGACTAGAAGGAGACTCTAGGATAGTCACTTAACACTACCATAGACATGGAAAATCAGAATTCTATTCTGATAAAGAATGAAGAAGTAGCTTCACAGAGAAATTGGACTTGTGACAAAGAGGATGATAATAATGAGGATGAAGGTGAAACATATATGTCACATATTGAAGAAAAATAAGTCCAAGAATTGAATGAAGTATAATTGACTTTCATAGTTATTCAAGGAGGTGAAGGACAAATATTTAATGTTGTCAAGGAAGATGAAGAAGGATATGTTTGAATTGATGAACAACATAGTGATGATGTGATTGAAAGGGATCAATTACAAAGTAAATTTTTGAAGTGGTTGTTGGGAGAATTTGAGTATGAGAAAGGGATTGTAGTCATTGATAGAATAATGTCTCAAGTTTTGGCTGAGACAGAAGCAGATACTAGTTTACTCAACTACTTTTTGTTTTCTAGTATAGAGAGAAGTGTGAGTGAATATGTTGCTCAGTCAAGGAATAGGAAAACAATTTACTTTTTGAAAGTAAATTTGAAGATAAGGAGCAACAATTGGATTTTGCAGAGGGAGATATATTCAAGGATATTCAGGATGTTTGGGTGGCAGCAATATCTTGGAAAATATCAAGAGAAATAGTAGAAGAAAAGACAGGAAAAGATGAATAAGGTAACCAACTGCTTGAAGATAAATGTACAAAGTGTAGTAAAGTGCAGTGGAAAAAATATAGAAACAAGGTTATTTTTCAATAGAAAATGGAGTTGCAAGGTGTAATATATGAAATATGGGAATTGATGCAAGTCCTTGAGAAAATCTACAACAAGTTAAAGAAATTAAACCACTTTAAGGTTGAATGGAGACTGAAAAATGATGAAGGTAAAGATAGTGGAGCGCTACAATATAAGGTTTGAAAGCCTGGGAGGTTACAGCCAAAGAGAAATGAAGATAGTGAAGCTTATGGACAACAACAAACAAGAGTTTGGGATCCAGGAATATAAAGGTTAAACATGCATGATCAAGTCATCATGTTTTATTTCTACTTTTGGAGACTGATGAAGGAACATTAGCTCTCATGTTTAAATCCTAATTTGTTTGGTTAGAACGTAAGGTCTTTACATTAGCCCAAGGAGGGGTTAGTTGTAAATTCATTGTAAAAATATTGTAAACCTCTTGTAAAGTGTTTTATTTCCTAGCAGGCATAGGTAAGTGTCAATGTCAATAATGGGTCATGTAATAAATCCGTGCAGTTGTAGGATGACTCAAGGAGGTGTTAGGGAATTTAATTAAAAAAATATATAAGAAATTAGGACTCAATTAAGTGAGTCATAGGAAAGCATAAGTTTGATGTTCTAAAAATAGAACCTGCTATGGAAACATAAGATTTGGCTACAAATTTTTAAGGAGTTATTAAGGAGAAGAGGCTCAATGTTTATTTTTAGAAGTAGTTTCTTAAACCTAGGGAACAGATACAAATTTGTAGGAGGTTGTTGAAAGACCTGGACAAGCTCAATTTTGTAAATTATTCAATTGTAAACACACAGGCAGTAGAGGAGTGAAGGGGGCCAATGTAAATGAATAAAACCAGGCCAGAGAGACGAAAATATTACTGAATTTAATCAAGGTGAAGAAGGTATAGAATAACTTATATAAATCTATGTAATTTATGCATGCATTCAATTAATACAGAAAAAGAAACATTTTGTTTCGAATGGTATATGGATAGACTCTGTGAAATTATATTTATTATGAAATAGTATATATCTCTGCATTTTGGATGAATTGTTTGAGTATAGAAACATGATGGAATTCAAATGGCGAAATCTATGTTAAGGAAAGTGTTGACAAGAACATTTTTCACAAGAAAAAATCACGCACATAAGATGTGTGTAAAGACATAGTTTAAGAATGCAACAAATTGATATTTTTTTGTTAGAGGAATACTCTGCGTTGACCAACATTGGTCAAGTTATTGTTTGGAGGTTTACTTAGAAGAGTCTTGTGTGTTAATATGTTGTGTGTATTCACTATTGAGAATTTTGAGGAACAATTCTCTATGTAATTTTCTTGAAAAGAAATAGTTGGAAGGGATCACTGAGAAAGGAATTGGATCCACTATGAGCAAAGATCTGGATTGAATTGATGTGATAAATCAATTTTGTCGTATTATTGATTTGGTTAAATTTTCTTTGTAATGACCAAGATTTCAAATATAATGCAAATTAGAGTTCTAGGTAATAATTTCGAATGCAGAATAAGCAATCTACATGTAATAGCAAATTGGAGACAACATGGAATGCGTGGTTGAGGTAGTTATGATCAAGTCAGAATTAAATCTCAGAGAATGTGTGGAGAAGACTATGTTAATTTCTGAATTCATAATCTGGTTCTATGTGATACATCTAGAAGATAGAGTACAAGAATACACAATTCCTGTGAAGAGGATCAGAACCTCATAAGAAGAACCGAGTGGAGTGAATAAAGGAAGAAAATCCAAAAATATATTATTGATTCTGAAATATAATTCCTATTCCTAAATTCTATTCTTGTTCTAGGAATGAGATCAAATTTGATGTGAGTCGACTTGTTGTACAAGATTGTTGGTTGTGGCATAGAGGTAAATCGATTTAAAAGTTTAATCACAGAGTTTAAATGTGACCGAAAATTAATAATGCATGTTTGAAAAGTATTGAAAGTGTAATATTCCTAATTAGCGACAGCGAATTGGAATATTCGACTTTGTATAGTTTTGTCGTATGTGGTTTGTAGGTAAATAAAAAAGTGAGTAAAGTGGGTTCTAACTCACTTTAGTGGAATAAAACACCTTCCTAGAAGCACAACGTTGTAAATTAAGGGGGGAGCCAAGGGGGGCCACACACCATGTGGAGGAGGGGGCCTACATGCACTCTAGAAGCTTCTACGCATATAAGGATGAGGATGTGGAGGAGAGAGAGGCTACGTTGGTTTTGGAGGGAAACCGATGCTATAAAAGATGGAGGAGCCTCCTCATTTGGATCATTCTGGATTTGTTGATTTTAGAGTGAGACTTTGGTATTCTTTCACATGCCGGCTATTTAGCCTGTCTGCAGCACTGTTTAGTGCATTGAGTCTCTCCATGCGGAGATCTCACCCTTAGCCCCGGGGGACTTCGAGTGCCTACTCGGGAAAGGTTTTTTTTGTGGTGTTTTGTGTGTCGTTTCATTGTTTGGGTTGTTGCGGATCTGAAGCTTAGAGAGACTGAGTAGTTATTGGGAGAGAGGATGCAGACCCTTATGGCGGAGCTTCGATTTGGGTGTTTCTGCAGGAGATTTTGCCAGGATTTTGAGCAGAGGGTCAGCCTTTGCCTGTCGGTGGGTTTTGGCGGATTTTCTGGTAGTTTTGCAGCTGTTTCTATCCAACTACTGCGCTGTCCCTTGGAGGCCAGTGTAATTCACTGGGGAGGCAATTTCTGGTGTGTTCGGGGGTTGGCCATTCTTGGAATGGTTTGCGGATCTTGTCCGAGTTGTTGAGGAGAGGAGGATTTCTGATTTTCATCTCATTCCGGCAACGGGATTAGCCCCTAATCTTCAGTTGCTTCCAGCAGTAGTAGCTACACGACATTTCTCCAGCAGCTGGGATGCAGTTCTTGGAGCAGCCATTTCTTGTTATTTCTAAGGGTGTTTTCTCACTTGCCTTGCGCAAGATTGCCTCTTGTACTTCATTTCATTTCTCAGATTAATAAAATGGCTCAGTATTTTCTTTATATGTTTTCTGGTTAAATTGTCGTAGTTTCCATGGTTGCCATAGTTGCCATGGTTGCCATAGTTGTTGTATTCTCTTTCTATTTCTATTGCTGTGTTTAAGCGCTATAGTTCTATACCACTTGGTGTGTTCTTCTATCACTCCTAGACAAAGTCTGGAAAGGGCCAGGTAGCCTCCAGATCTCGTACTCTCTTCTAGACGACATATCCGGTAAATTCCCTCCCATTCAATCTCTGGTTGGATTTAGGTGTGTTTTTTAGATATCCCCAAAACAGGATATTACAGTGGTATCAGAGCATAGTTCTGGCTCAGCCTATGATCTATGACATCAGGAAAGAGACCATACAAAGGTTTTCTGTGATTTTGGAGAGCAATGATTAACAGTAGCAGTTGCAGTACCAAAAACGAAATTGGAAAAAGGGCCAAAATACAAAGGGTCAGATTTTGAAGTTTGGAATTAGAAGAAACCCTCTCTATGTTTTTTTGGGTTTTGGGGAAGGATCACCTTCCCAAATTCCTAGAATTTTCTGAGTAGTTTTCAGTGGGTAAATCGGAGGTCGAAGTCAAGCAGCAGTGTAGTTTGGAGTAGCAGTGTAGTTTCTGAGGATCTTGTAGACACATAGAACAAAGACCCGATGGCAGGTGATGATGGTGCGAAGAGACTTGGAGAGATGCTCCTCAAATTAGTACAGGATCTGTCGAGGCAGATTTAAGTGATGGGACAGAGATTCACCATTGTAGAGGCTAGACAGCGTGAAACCCCAAGGGGTTTTCATATTGGCGAAGGATCAGGTACATCCCATCAATTTCTGGAGCAAGGTGCTGTTCAGCGTGATACTCCTTAGCCGATGGCTTCATGTGCACCTACCTTCTCTACTATGCCCACTTTCTTGGGATTTGATACAGGAGAAGAAACCCGACAGGAGGCAGAGCTTGGACACTTAGATGAGTATTTTGCAGAGTATCAGGCATATGGATAGGAGTTCAGGGATGCCCTTCCATTTAGAGATTTTTTTCAGCTCCAACAGGACAGCAAACCCCGCAACTTTCACAGAGGGAACATGCACTCACATGACAGAGGCTTACAGCGCACCGTGGATAGACTCCATTTACTAACATTTGACGGGTCATCCAAGCGTTCAGAAAAAGCTTAGGTGGAGAAGTTGGATACCACTTTCCAACTTGACCGAGTATTGGAGAGGGAAACCATCAAAATGGTTACCTCGCACTTGGAGGATGAGGGCACACAGGATTACAGGGAGTTCAAGGATACACCTAGTGTGACAGAGGACTCACCCTCATTAGAGACCTCCTTGACCGTGTTGGTTGATATCGTAGAGGAGAAGGTAGAGCCTACCCCAGTAGAGCCATCCATTGAGGTGATGAATGGAGTCGTGTCTGAGTCTTTGGGTGGTAGCAGCACACGACAGATGGGTGCAGTGTCAGGAGATGTATCCACCTTCAATGAGGCACTAGGAGGTACAGAGGTAGTGGATGATGGTCGCAGACAACGGTATCATCGGATTTGGATGGACCTTTGAGTTTTGAAAGGGAAGGCCACATCAGTACGGGAGGCCATTTTTTTGCAGGACAAGGAGCTAGAGGGCATGAGAGTGGCTTGTGCAGAGTCGGCGGCCAAGTTGGCCCACATTGGGGAACGACTAGATTCCCTGATGGTACAACCAGAGGGCACGTTGGAGCGTCAAATCATTCCTCTTTAGGCATGCATGGATGGGACTAGCAGCGTTGTTGGGTCACCACTTCCCATTGGAGAGAGTGAGACAGAGCCACCTAGTCAGATCTGATACGTTGACTTGGATAGCGGTATGAGACGATTAGAGTTGCACAGGGTACAACATCCACATGTTGAGGTTGGATGGCGAGAGATTTTGAGTTGGTACCCGGTGGAGTGGGTTATGGAGATGGTGGTGGACCTAAGTATAGTTCAGCAGGAGTTTCCAGGTGCTGGGAATACAGGAACCCTATATTGGCATTGGGATCCAGGCGGGATCACCTATCACTTCCTAGGCAGGTCAGTTGACTATGTCTTGGAGGGTACAGTTGGCCTAGCAGTAGAGCATGCGCATCTGCTAGGTGAGTTTTGGTCAACTCTAGTGGCCAACCAGTTTATGGATAGACTCTCTAGGTTGTCTTGGTATGACACTTATACACGGGATCATGGGGTAGTCAACATACCTTGGCAGGAGCTTGTTGGAGGAGGTGGCATTGGCAGGCCACCAGATGGCGCCTTGTATGGGGCCAAGTATTCTTCACCTTTGTGTGGGGCATAGAGGACGTATTGGAGCTGAGCAGTGGTGGTAACACTACTGACACATTGGGAGATTCACTTCTGGGACCCCTCGATGAGGGCTTGGAGTGGTGATCCATTCATCGGCGAGTATAGCGATGCGATGGTAGAGATGATGATACCGAGTGGGGTTAGTCCAACATGTAGAGGCATAGCTCTAGGTCATCACATCCAAGGATGTGTGGGAGCCTCTAGCATTGAGCAGTGGACTACCGGTGGACATGGATATGCATGGTGGTGTATCGTAGTGTGTGGGACTACATGGTGTAGTAGGAGTGTCCTACATCACATTGAGAGAATGTAGGGAGTGACCGATGCCTGGACACAGTCAGGGCATGAGACGATACAGGGTGGTACAATAGTATCTTGGGGTACCTAGCAGTATATAGGGGTATGCCTCAGTGTGCAGTTGCATGTCAAGGAGTACATGGATGATCGGTGGTATGCGAGGGCATACGGTGCTGCACAACAGGGTCTTAGAGAATTGCTTCCAGGGAGACTCACAGACAGGGACACCAGGCTTACCTTTAGGAGTAGTTCACCGATGATCGATGAGGAGATAGATGAGCGATACTTGGCAGTATCTGTGGGGACTCACACACCTGACTCGCTTCGACATCACTCACAGGTACAGTTGATTTTGCTATTGTCCTTGGGCACTTTGGGCATGAGCAGCAGGGTACGCGAGGCTCACCCAATATATTTGGATGGAACTTAGCACACTATGGGAGAGACTTCCCAGCAGTGGCACTGGGTTGGTGTGCTAGCTGACAGCCACAGGTTAGGGGATGAGATGATGCTCTGCATGGGTGACACATCAGTCATTGCTGAGCCTACACTTGGGGAGTAGGTCATGAGGGAGACATGTGTCATTTTTCCCTCAAGGAATGTCGACATCATGCACGAGCAGAGGATACTGGGTATAGAAAAGGTAGCATCCCAGTATGTGTTTGGGCTCCAGACACTATATCGACACTTTATCGAGAGGGTGGATGGCATGTTCAATGCAGATGAGATGGCGGAGGTAGAATAGGAGGGCATTCCTTCTGTATGCCAGGGTGAGGACTCTTTTTCATATGAGTCCATAGGATCAGTTGAGGATGCTCCTGGGAAGAGAGAGAAGTCACGCAGAGATGGAGAGAGTAGACCAGAGCTGCATTCCAGTGTACAGAGTGAGCAGTCAGGGGACTCTACGGGAGATACTCTAGATGAAGAGTCACTTGTGACAATTAAGCTAGAGTGGCAGGTGATGGAGCCCGAGCCGACAGAGGAGTACACTACTCACATCAGGCATAACATTCCTTTGAGAGAGATCCAGATGGGTGCCCACATTGAGCCGATGACAGATATGCAGCTAACATTGGGGTCAGTCATTGAGGAGGAGTAGTCAGATGCACAGACACCGAGTACAGTGACCGTAGCTACAGATCCATATCCCCTAGAGATGTTGGATATCGATGGGATAGTTCTGCAGGGAGATAGGGGAAAGGAGTTTTACATTCCCAATGAGAGGGATGAGTTGCTGGAGATGGTGGAGCATCCATCTTTGGGCCGACACATTGATGGGATACAGATAGATGTACATACAGTCGGCCGAGCTGCAGTACTTTCGGTGAGTAGTACTCTCCAGGAGTACATCAATGGAGCTTGAAGCATATCTTGCCCACTTTCACCCATGATAGAGAGAGGGGATTTTTTCTATAGGAAGATTTCATTGGCAGACAGGGCAGAGCAGTGGGAGTTGATTACGGGCTGGCGGCAACATCGCAGGCATGTTCCATATGCTGTTGTTGTTGCTACATCAAATTCTTCTTCCGGGTTGGACTGGCGGGAGATCATGAGTTGGTACCCTCTTGATGGTATGGTATTATTTGTAGGGAGGACAGCGGAGCAGGGGCCCTTGGACATAGTAGATTTTACAGATCCCAGTTGGTAGGTGGGCACCATTTGTCGTTACTTCAGGAATCCTTCTTGATTTCAGGAGAGCAGGATCAGCATGGGATTGAGTTAGGACTTAGATTGCATAAAGGTGATGAGTTGGTATGCAGTTGGAGGGGCAGCATATGCAGTTACAGGTACAATACTGCAGGATCTCGGGAGCATTGATGCTTGTTGGTGGAATTCACCTCTTATAGCATCAGTCATAGCCAAAGGTAGTGCGCAGTCTGAGCCATGGGACTTGGGTGATTATTGGCCATGGTGGTGATGGGATCCGGGAGGATTATGGGTTGGCTAGAATTGTGAGAGGTCAGTTTGGAATCCTGGCATTAAGAGATCCCTTCATATCAGGATGATGTCGAAGACAGGGGAGAATCGGTGGCGCATCTGGGACCCAGGCACACTTTGCAGTGTCAGTGGGGAGCATCAGCCAGAGAGGAGGCTTGTTCAGGCATTGCTTGAGGACAAGAAACTTTTGTCGGATGAGGATGCCACTTGGGAGAATGAGAAGATTTTGCAGCATCCATCACTTAAGTTGCTTGAGGGCAAGCAACATTTTACCGGGGGGGACTGTAATATTCCTAATTAGCGACAGCTAATTGGAATATTTGACTTTGTATAGTTTTTCCATATGTGGTTTGTAGGTAAATTAAAAAGTGAGTAAAGGGGGGTCTAACTCACTTTAGTGGAATAAAACACCTTCCTAGTAGCACAACATTGTAACTTAAGGGGGGAGCCAAGGGGGGGCCACGCACCACGTGGAGGAGGGGGCCTACATGCACTCTAGAAGCGTCTGCGCAGATAAGGATTGGGATGTGGAGGAGAGAGAGGCTACGTTGGTTTTGGAGGGAAACTGATGCTATAAAAGATGGAGGAGCCCCCTCATTTGGATCATTCTGGATTTGTTGATTTTAGAGTGAGACTTTGGTCTTCTTTCACACACCAGCTGTTTAGCCGGTCTGCATCACTTTTTAGTGCACCGATTGTCTTTGTGCAGAGATCTCACCCTTAGCCTCGAGGGACTTCGAGTGCCTGCTAAGGCAAGGTTTTTTTGTGGTGTTTTGTGTGTCGTTTCATTTTTTGGATTATTGCGAAGCTGAAGCTTAGAGAGACTGCGTAGTTACTAGGAGAGAGGACGCAGTCCCTTGTGGCAGAGCTTCGGTTTGGGTGTTTCTACAGGAGATTTTGCCAGGATTTTGAGCAGAGGGTTAGCGTTTTCCTGTTGGTGGGTTTTGGCGGAGTTTCTGGCAGTTTTTCAGCTATTTCTATCCCGCTACTGCATTGTCCCTTGGAGGCCAGTGTAATTCACTAGGAAGTTTTTGGTGTGTTCGGGGGTTGGCCATTCTTGGAATGGTTTGCAGATCTTGTCCGGGTTGTTGAGTAGAGGAGGATTTCTGATTTTCATCTCATTCCGACAAGGGTATTAGCCCCTAATATTCAGTCACTTCCAGCAGTAGCAGCTACACAACATTTCTCCAGCAGCTGGGATGCAGTTCTTGGAGTAGCCATTTCTTGTTATTTCTGAGGGTGTTTTCTCGCTTGCCTTGTGCAAGATTGCCTCTTGTACTTCATTTCATTTCTCATATTAATAAAATGGCTCAGTATTTTCTTTATATGTTTTCTGGTTAAATTGCCGTAGTTGTCGTAGTTTCCGTATTTGCTGTATTCTCTTTCTATTTCTATTGTTGTGTTTAGGTGATATAGTTCTATACCACTTGGTGTGTTCTTCTATCACTCCTAGACATATTTCGGAAAGGGCCAGGTAGCCTCCGAATCTGGTACTCTCTTAGAGGCGACATATCCAGTAAATGCGCTCCCAGTCAATCTCTGGTTGGAGTTAGGTGTGTTTTTGAGATATCCCCGAAACGGGATATTACAGAAAGAGTGGCATGAAATTGTGAAGCAGATGGAGTAGTAGATGAAGGGAGTTTGTAAGGAAAAATCATCATCAAACTTGTAGTTAGATTTTTTATCAAAGGGAGATGAAATTTTAAATTCCGACATCTGAGTTTTTTTGCAGAGCAGGGTCTATTTGGTAAATTGCAACTGTTTTTGCTAAAATATCCTCTATTGAGGAGTTCTGAAGTGATATCAAAATTGTGTTTTTGCGTACTGCATGACTAAAAAAGAACGATTGTTGTTCCTTTGCACCAATGCCTGTGTTTGCACAGATAGGAGGCATCATATTTTCAGAAAACTATTTATGAGAAGGAAATGTTAGCAATACTACATGCACTAAATAAATGGCAACCTTACCTAATGGGAATACACTTCAAGGTAAAAACTGATCATGATAGCCTTAAGTAGTTTTTGGAATAAAGGTTTTCTTCGGAAGAGCAACAAAAATGGGTGGCAAAGATGTGTGGTTATGACTTTGAAATCATCTACAAAAAATGGAAGCTAAATGTTGTTGGAGATGCACTCTAAACAAAGGATGAGGAGGTGTAAGAATTTCTTTGTGCAATTTTTATTATCCAGCCAGATTTGATAACCGAAGCAAGGGAGGAATGGAAGAATGATGAAGAAGTGTGGACACTCATTCAAAATTTAAAGCAAGATCCTAGTACATATTACACATTTAGTTGGAAAAATGATTCCCCATGGTACAAAGATTGCTTATATCTTTTTGAGAATTCCCAAATAAAGAAAAATATTATTTTGGTTTTGTTATTTGAATCATCCAAGAAATTTTCATTTATGTAATGTAAAAGAGATTTCCTCCTCAGAGTGGCTTATTTCTAATGTGTTGATCGTTCTTTTCTTCTATTTTGGGGTTTGGCTTCATACAAATGGTCCATTAATTCTTTACCTGCCACAAAATTAAGCATAATATATCCTTTGCAAAATGTCACCATCCTTTCCTACCATTGTTGTCTTCAGCAAACTTCGATGCCATTATTACATAAAGTATTAATCAAACCATTCATAAATCTATACTACTGGTGTTTCACCATATATTCATGTACATTCATGAAATGAAAAAAACATTTTGTGACATGCTTCCTTTAACAACATTGTGTATACATTAGTTGGAAGTGTATAACCATCAAATAATGTATATAAAAAATAACCATTCGCATAATTATACATTCATGCAAGACAGTGTCTAGGAATTCCTTTAAAGGAAACTAGCAAATTAGTTATAATCTTTTTACATGTGAATTAAATAAACTTTATTAAAAGAAATATCCCCTTAGCTATTAATTTTGGTGCATGAAAATACGTAAAGAAACCTAACACAACATGTTGTCACTTCCTGCATGCAAATGTATATTATTTTTAGCAAAAGCTGACACAAAACTTACATGTGTATACATTGTAATCCAAAAGAAACTAAGAAAATATTTATGATATCCTAAAAGTAATCACATATAATTTTTCTATGGAAAGATAGCTCAATAGTTCTTCTATCCTTGCAAAGAACATACCTCTATAACACAATGAATATTCTTCGTGCATGGAAAATATTATCATAATAGCCCTTCTTTAATGTCTTGAACACATATTCGTTCTATAGAATTCTACCATCATTAGGTATTATTTCCATGTAAATAATTTCATCCTTATTTAAAAAAAAAAAGGTAATATAACACCATTTCTCTATCTTCCTATATGTAAATTTCTCATGCTTCCCTTTCATTATTACCATAGATAACGATCGTTTATGCATAAAACAAAAGCAACATTAACAAGGTTGACTTAACCTTTTATGCACCTAAATCAATAAATTAACACAATTCATCTAGTGAGACAAAATTTTAAAGAGATTATTATTTTCAAGAAAATTATGAAAGAAACACGTTTTATATATCACAATGACCCTTACTTCAATGCACATAATATCTTCAAGAAATAAGAATGCATTATTTTTCTTGTATGAATGAGATTCATATTCATATTTTATGAAAAAAATATTTATTTTTCATCAAAAAATCCAGAAATCCCCTATGTGAGCTTTTTTGACATCAAATCCTTATAGTCTTTAAATAAACAACATGGGTAATATATGCATAAAAATTAATTAAAACGCTTCCAATAAAATTAATATAATTAAATTTTCTCTTTTCCAACAATCTCATAATGTATGCAAAGACATTTCACAGAGAAGTCTAATAAAATGATGCATGCAATTAACATTTTCTTTTCAAGAATTAACACAGAAAATTATTCAAAGAATTCCAATATAATGGGTAGTATTGTTATGTGCGTATTCCTATTAAAAGTCTATAGGAATCATTCTAATATCTCCAAGGAAATAATAATCTAATTTCCTCCCATAATTTCCTTGTAATATTTTCTTTAATGAAATAACTTATTTTATTTCTCTTTCACAATGAAAGTTTACATACATTATTTTCATAAAAATTATCATCCTTTCTTTAATATTTTGAGTGTGGGTTTCAACAGGTTTTTCTTTCCAAGAAAATAACCTCCCAAACTTATCTTTTATTTTTCATAAACTAAGAAAACATTTTCAAGAACTTAGCAAGATATACACAAGTATGCTTGCAATCATTTAATGAAATAACAAGGCTCGTATACAATGCTCCCTTGTATTCTTTTCCAATTAAAAAAAAAAGTCTAGCTTTTGGAAAAGATTCTCTGGTAATTTATTCCAAGACAATGAGAGGGCTACATAATCATTTTACACACCTACCCCTATAAATATTTCAATAAATCTTAAACACTAGAATTTCACAATTTTTCCCAAGGGTACTACTAAAAGAATCTACCCTTAAAATACATTAATTTTTTTTTTTTTAGCTAAGAATATGGTTACTAAATTTTATGTGAAATACCTTTAAATATTTTCAATAACAATAATATATGGAAGTATACCTCTAAAATTATGACTAGCCTTTCACTGGTTGTCCTTGGAAGTGCACTCGATTTTGAGGCTTATAGCATCCCTCTACGAAACTTCCCATTGTAATACAACATCTTCGGGCCATTCGCATCCCACTACGAAACTTCCCAAAGTAATGCAACATATCTGGGACATTCACATCCCTCTATGAAACTTCCCACTATAACACAACATCTTCGGGATATTTGCCTAACCAACTCTAATGCTCCTCCTACTATTACTTGAAACAAGTTTTTTTTTTCCACGACATCCAAAGTCAATCATATATATACAATTTTCCTTTCCATCTCACGGACTAATATTATAATCCTTCCAATGGGCGTTGTGAGTTCGTTAGCCTTTAGAACTGACAAAACATTGATTCTTATAAAGAGTGTGATTAGCCATAGGAAAATGATGAGTAACGACTTCTTGTTCATTAATGCATGCCAAAGGGTATTTTCAAAATGTGAGTAAAATTTTGTATGATCCCCAAACATTAATATATAATCTCTTTTTTTTTCACGAATGTTAAAAGGATTTGTAACTGATTCTTGATAGAGTAGTTAATTTTTTTTTTTTTTTATTATTAACTTATTTTCTGGCAATATTCAATATGCTATCTTTTTTTTTACAATATTCCAACTTACTGTTAGGTCCCTATAATACTAGTGTATCCCCTTATTGTTGTTAGTGTAACCCCCTTATTGTTATTTTTGTACCCTTGTAACCCCCATATTTTTATTATTGTGCGCTTACATTATTATTGTTAGGTCGACTAGGATTATATTGTGGCCCCAAGGACTCCTATATTTAGAGAGGAGGTTTTTCCATTTGTATCATTCAAGAATTGTTCATTTATGTAATGTATTAGAGGTTTCCCCCTCAAATTGGATTATTTATAAGAAATTGATATCTCTTTTATTCTATTTTTGGAGTTGGTTTCTTAACATTTGGTATGAGAGCTTTGGAATCTAGGGTTTCACTCCTCCAAACAGGTCATCGTGGAATTTTCGCTATAATGTTTTTTCTACGAGGGTTCAGAAGTTAAAATTTTAAGAGAGCAAAGTCCCAATCTTGAGGATGTAGAAATTTTAGATCTTGGTTGGCATTATTTTTGGATATATGATCTGTGGAAGTTAGGGATTTTTCAAGCTCCCGAATTTCATCTCAAAGAGGTGATCGTGGGAAAATCGTTACAACTCTCTCTATGAGCATCAAATTGGAATTATATAAAAAGTTGCTGCAAGTACATGGACTGTAGTTTCTTGTGTATAAATTTCATAGTTGAATGAAGAAACAGTGACACGTGGCATGTCGTACAAGTTCGCTCTATTGAACTAGTCCATAATTAGGTCATTGTGGGAGATTAGACATAACTTTGTCTTGAAAAATCCAAATTAGGTCAGACCTGTGGCATTCAAAAGAAGACTCAGAGGGCTACTAGAGCACCAAATTTAAGATATTGAAAATCCGAAATAACAAAGATAATTTAGTTTCAATATCGAGCTCCTCAAAAGAAAAAAAAGTGTGTATTTTTTAAACAAGTTTGCATAACATTTGTTTGAAAAATCAGTTTGAAGTGATTCCAAGGGCATATTGAAGCATAGATATCAGTATTGAGTTATATAATGCCTCTAAAAAATAATTCCACACCCATTAAGCCCTCACAAAGCTATACTGTGAAGCATGAAGAGGAAGAGTTGAAGTGTGAGATATCAAAATTAAAGTGCCAAGTGCAACAAATTTTGATCTTACAAAGAGAAATCAAAGATGGCATAGATGGTTTGAAAGAAAAAATGGAGGCTATTTGAATGGTTTGAAGGATCAAATGAAAGCTAATATGGATGATAAAATAGTGGAAGATCACATCGACCATCAAAAAAAAGTTCTCCAACTCTCAAAGGATAACCTAAACTTTGGTGCATAATCGAATGAAAGAACAAGAAGATCAAAATCACAACTAAAGAAGTTCTGAAGCAGTCACACAAGAAAGAACTCGACAACTACCAAATCGATCAATTTCAGAGTAACTCAGCAAGAACACTGTTACCGATGAAATAGGTAACCTGACCTCAAAACGAGAACTCTAGACCAAAAAGACTCAAAAAACATGAAAAAACACCCCAAAAACAAAAAAAGTGTATTCCAGAACGCACTTGGTTTTTTTTGAAGGTCAAATTTCAACATTTTATAAAATTATGCTAAAAACAAAATTGTTTCTTGAAAAAAGGATTGAAAAGAACACCCTCAAAACAAAACTAGTTGATACTAGAATAACAAAAAAAAATAATTGTGTCATATTTTTGACATTTTTAAAAATAGAAATAACATTTTTTAATTTTCAAAATTCAAACATTAAAAAAAACCTAAAATTTAAGAAAAAAAATAAATTTAAAAAATAAAAACATTTTAAAGCTTAAAATTTAAAAATATATAGGAATAAAAAAATAAAAATTAAAACAAAATAAAAAATTTAATTCAAACATTAAAAAAACCTAAAATTTAAGAAAAAAATTAAAAATTAAAAATTAAAAAAAAAATTAAAGATTAAAATTTTAAAATATATAGAAATAAAAAAACAAAAATAAAAATACTAAAAAAAAAGAAAAAAAAAAACTTTAAAAAAACAAAAAAAAAAAAAAATATATATATATATATATATATATATATATATATATATATATATATTAAATTTAAAAAAGAAAAAGAAAATGTTTATTAAATTAAAGAAAAAAACAATTTAAAGAAATATATTAAATTTTAATAAATTTAAAACTTTCAAAAAAAATTATTGAAATTAAAAGTAAAAAAATGAAAAATTAATTATAAATAAAAAATTAAAAATAAATTACAATAAAAATATTAAATTTAAAAAATATATATTAAAAAAAACAAATAGATTTAAAAAAAAATTAAATTTAAATTATAAAAAATAAAATATATATATATATATATATATATATATATATATATATATATATATATATAAACTTAAATTAAAAATATATATATTAGATTTTATTAAATTAAAAAAAAAATGTTAATATTAAAATAACAAATTCAATTAAAAAAAAATATTAAATTTTAATAAATAAATGAATAAACAAAAAAAATTTGAAATAAAAAATAAATTTTAAATATAAAAAAAAAAAAAAGCATTGTTAAAATAAGAAGTTAAAAGCCTTTAAAAATCAATTAAAATTGAAAAATTGAAAAAAATAAATTAAATAAAAAATAAAATAAAAAACAAATTAATTTGAAAATATTAAGTTTAATTAAAAAAAAAAATTAATTTTATATACACAATTTTCATTGAAACAAAAGAAATATAAAAATTTTATGTAATTAAAAAAATAATAATAAAAAAATTAAAAGTTAAAAAAAATATTAAATTCAAATAAATTAAAAAAAAAAAATACAAAATTTACTAAATTTTAAAAAATTAAATGAAAAAATTAAACATAAAATTTTATAATAATAAAAAAAATATGAAAAAAAAAATCAATTAAATAAAAAAAATACAAAATTTAATAAAAATTACTAAAAAAGATTTAGAAAAAAAATTCAAAAACAAAAAAATGAATAAAATTAAAAAAAAAAAAATTAAAGAAAACAAAAAAAAATTAAAACAAATTAAATTAAAATTAATAATAAATTTAAATTTTTTGAATAAAAAAAAAATTTAAAAAAATCAAATTAAAAAAAAATATATTAAAAATTAAAAAAAATAGAAAAAATAAAAAACAATTTTTTGATCGTGGTGGCGTCGCCAATCGGCCTCCCGCCCAAGTGGCGGCAGAGGCCGACCATTGGGCGGGAGGCCGGTTCCGGGAATCGCCCTCCCGTGGCGAGAGGTCGATTCTGGGAATCGCCCTCCTGCGACGGGAGGCCGATTCCGGGAATCGCCCTCCCGCGACGAGAGGCCAATTCCGGGAATCGCCCTGAGGCCGATTTCGGGAATCGCCCTAAGGTCGATTCCGGGAATCGTCGTGAGGCCGATTCCGAGAATCGCCCTCCTGCGGCCTCAGGGCGATTCCTGGAATCGGCCTCAGGGCAATTCCCAGAATCGGCCTCTCGCCGCGGGAGGGCGATTCCCGAAATCGGCCTCCCGCGGCGGGAGGGCGATTCTCGGAATCGGCCTCCCGTTGCGGAAGGGCAATTCCCGGAATCAACCTCTCGCCGAAGGAGGGCAATTCCCAGAATCGGCCTCCCGCCCAGCGGCCAGCCTCCGCCGCCACCACAATCAAAATATTCTTCTTTTGTTTTATTTTTTAAAAATTTTTAATATTTATTTTTTTAATCTGATTTTTTTTTTTATTTTACTTTTATAAATTCAAAAAATTTAAATTTTTTTTTTTTTAACTCAAAATTTTTATTTTAAATTTAATTTGTTTTAATTTAACAAGTTTTTTTTTTAAATTTTGTTTTTAAATATAATATTTTAGATTAATTATTTATTAAAATTTAAAATTTATTTATTAAATTTATTAAATTTTAATTTAATTAAAAAAAAAATTTTAATCTTTAGGTTTATTTAGTTTTACATTTTTAAAATTTATCAATTGTCTCATTTAAAAAAAAAACAGTCAATTTATGGATATTTTTTTTTTAATTATTTGCACGTGGTTTTTTTTCATTTTTTTTTGTTTTTTAATGATAGTTTTTTTTTTTTTTAATTCTTTTATTTTAATTTTCGTTTTCAATTTTAAATTTTGGTTTTTCTTTTAAATTTGTTTTTTTTGTTAATTTAAAATTTTTTTTTTCTTATTATTATTTTTTTTTAATTTAAATTTTTAAATTTAAATTTTTCTTTTTTGTATTTTATTTTTTTTATCTAAATTTTAATTTTGTAGTTTAAATTATTTTTAAATTTTCAATTTAATTTTTTTTTTTTTTAATTATATGCTTTTTTTAATAACTTAGAAAAAAATGTTTTTGATGTTTTTTTTTTTTTTGGTTAATTTTTGTTTTTTTCTTTAAATTATATGTTTTTTTTTTCAAATTTTGTCATTTCTTTTGATATAATTTTCGAATATTTTTGTTCTTTTCTTAAAATTTATTTTTGTTTAAATTTTTTATTTTTATGAGTTAATTTTGTTTCTTTTTACATTTTTATTGGTTTTTTTTCATTTTTTTTATATATTTTTTTTTATCTAAGTTTTGTGTTTTATTACCAACATGAAAATCACCACTCTAAAAAAAAAGGTTGATGCTGCATCAATACGTTTCAAAATTAACATGAAAATCACCGCTCTAAAAAAAAAAGTTGATGCTGCATGAATACGTTTCAAAATTAGCATGAAAATCACTAACATTTTAAAACAAATATTCATACTTCATAAATAAAAATATTAGAGTGTCGAAAATGTGCTCAAAAAAAAAAAAAGGTGATTCTGCATCACCACTTTTCAAAATCGGGTGCTTTTTATGCTACCAAAAAAAAGTAGGTAACAGTGCGGTTACCTATTTCATCGGTAACAGTGTTCAAGTGGAAGAACTTACCCATTGAAGATTCCACATGGGAGGATGAGAATTTTATACATAAGCATCCAAAAATAATCAAGCGTTGTGGGCAACACTTCTCTGAAGGAGAGGGGCATGTTAGGTCCCTATAATACTAGTGTATCCCCTTATTGTTGTTAGGGTAGCACCCTTATTGTTATTGTAGTACCCTTGTAACCCCCATATTGTTTTTATTGTGCCCTTACATTATTATTGTTAGGTCGGCTAGGATTACAATAATATTATTATTGTTATAGTTGTTACAATAATATTTCTTTATTTTTCTTTTACTAGAAAATTAAATATAATTAAAAAGGCTAACAATCATTCGTTTAAGCCAACCTTTGAGGTAACCTTAATTATATTTGATATAGTTAGACTTAAATTTTTCTCAACGCACAACTATGTTACTATATAATGGTTCTCTATGCAATTAAAGATAATTGGCTTTTGAATGTACAATTATAATTTGTAAAATTATCACGTCGGGGTACCTTACATACTCCCCCCCTTAAAGTGAACATCGTCTTTGGTGTTCATCTCTAGTTGGAATTTTAATTTTTACTAATGATATAACAATATAAAGACCAAAAAGAGAATTATTCTCCTTCAAATAAAGGATTTCATTTCTAGGAGACACTAGTAAGAAAAAATAATAACATTTTATCAATAGTCATTAGCATTTATAATAGAAAAAATAAGCAATTTCTACCCTCCTTTACTTGGCCATTATTCAATTTAACACACTAAAACAAAGTATCTATACCAAATTACCATTACTTATCAATCACTCTAGGAAGTCATAGTCACTTTTGTGCAAACACTTTAATAATGGTTTGACAACCCATCAGCACTCTATGGTAAGCACCTTGCAATGTATGACTAATAAATCCAACATAATCACATTAGTTGCAAAATTTCCAATCAAATTAAATATGGATAATTAATGTTTAAATGCCAAGTAACATTGTAATCACAATATTCCTCAAGTACGTGAAGAGAACCTAGCTCTTCAATCATAAAAATGATCAATAACTACATCAAATACATATTCTCTTAGCCCCATGCTAAATAAATCCATATAGTACCTCTACAAGTACTCAGAGATAATTGTATCTCTCCAATCTTTAAAATGATCAATAATTGTACCAAGTGCATACTTTTCTTAGCCCCAGCTAAAGACACTCACAATATTGGTAATACATCAAAGAAACTTACACTTCCAGTACTTCCTTTCTAAGAACTAGGCTCCTTTCTTGTCAAGATGTTCATAAAATACCTACACTGTTATATAGAAAATTAATTTTGAACACAACACATAAATTATTAGTTAAATTTTTATGCTATGCGGACCCCAATGGTAAAATAATGCTCCTCCCAACCCATGGGAACTGGTTTAAAAAACCAAATCAAGCCCTTTTCACATCTACACAATTCTCTCATAGAAACCATAATAGGTCTAGTATGGAATTCCACTAGCCAACCATCTCAAGAATTGCAATGATCACAAAGGGTCCAATACAAGATTCATCTTGGAAGAATCTTGCTTGTTCCTATGGCAACGTCCCTTTTATGAGGAATTTTTGGGCCTCCTCCAATAGGCTCCAAAATTAGAATAGTCGCCTTAGGAATTTTCCCCTGTTCGCCATCTTTTCCAAATATTTTCCTTAATGAGATCATTTATCTCTAGGGAGAGGAAATACAAGAGGAAAAGCACCATCAACCACTCTGAGTAGGCAACTGCCATCAACCCAAGGCCTCTTGGCCTTTCACAACTGTCAATAATTGTCCTGCATGTAAAATTCTATTTTATCGCTCTTTCCAAGAGTAATTTACATAACGAGCCTTATGCACATTCTCATTAAAATAGAAGAAACATTTATGTACACCATGCATTTATACATGACCGTGAGCATGGGTCTACAATATCTAGATTGACAAGAAACATAACTGACGTATAGGTGATATACATTTTTATTTTCCAAATAACACAATCATGCATATCATAGCATTATATTTTCTCATTTATAGTTGCAAATCACATTGAAACGTTTCACATGCACAGGTTCTCAAGTTGTTGTTAAGCTACCCCTACTTAATCCCATCAGCAAAATTATTCATAAATATGCATTGTTAAAAAAAGTACTCACTTTCGAAAGCATTTTAGTTTCATGCATACAATATTGTCATGCATAAAAGTATGTAAAGATATTCAGTAATGTGTAAATGTCAATAAAAATTAGGGTAACAATCTAAAAATTTCCAATTCCCACAATGTATTAGTTGACTCATGGTTTAATTTTTTAACATCAAGAAGGGTTATTTAAATTTCCTTTTAAAACACTTTATCCTCCTCTTCGAGGACATTCCACATATTTTTCATTCACACATTTATTCTTGATCAGTAGTGGATTGTCAATTTAGTCATGTTCATTAAATATATCATTACTATTTTCATATTTGAAATAGTTTGTAGTTGATTCCCACTTTCCTTGGTGAGTTTCCAACATTTTTCATAGGTGTAATAGAGGCTTTATTGTCTTTTATACTCATCGGGATTCAAATTCATGAACACGGTTTTGCAACAGACGTAATTACTCATTACTTTTCAATGTAGTTATAAAAATTCATCATGCATCTCAAGTCACAAGTAGTCTAATACATATATCAATATGCAGATTGTTAGATTCATACCTCATTTGATGCACGCTAATAGCATACCTCGATTTTTTTTTGCTTAACAATCCCCAAAGGCGACAATGTGGCAACCTTCATCTCTTATACCACTTGTAACGTCCTTCAGTAACCTCCCATGAAAATGTATGGATTTAGTATTCAAATTACTATTGTATATTTCTCATTAGCTATTAGATATAATCTTCATCATTACATATAGTATCTTTAGTAAAGTAATATGAAATTACATAACTATTACTACTACTATCATAGCATGTTAACATAAAATCTCTCATGTAACATTACAACCATTTCATGGTTCCTTTAACTATATTAATTAATCACAAATTTGATATTATAAATATCACATCATACAAGGAATCAACATTATCAAACTGACAAAATAATCAATCACAACATTAAACACTGATATACCCTGGAAACCCCGTAAGGTAAAAACCAAAAAACGTTTAATTTTATTATTAAATGCTCGTGAGGGTATTAATCCCTCACTCAATGGCTTATAATTGAGTCCATCCCTTAACCATTGTCATAAAATATTACAAGGAAATATCACTTAAAATACAAAATATCTAGCTAAAATCTATTGCAATCACCATGATATTATTTACCCAAAAATATCCAATCTATATATATTTGTGTTTTGGATGTTTCATCAATGGACCATCCTTCAGCTCACACTCATGTTCATGGAACATTAGTTCTTTACCTGCCACAAATATTAAACATAATATATATTTTTCACAGTGTCTCCATCCTTTCCTACCATTGTTGTCATCAGCAATCTTCGTTGCCATGCTTAAATAAAGTATTAATCAAACCATTCATAAATCTATACTAGTGGTGTTTAACCATCTATTCGTATACATTTATGAAATGCAAACAAATTATCATGGCATGCATCCTTTAACAACACTTCATATTCATTATCTTCGATGCCATTCTTAAATAAAGTATTAATCAAACCATTCATAAATCTATACTAGTGGTGTTTAACCATCTATTTGTGTACATTCATGAAATGCAAGCAAATTATCATGGCATGCATCCTTTAACAACACTTATATTCATTTGTTATAATCGTATAACCATCAATGCTTGTCTATAAACAAATACCACTCAAATAAGTACATATTCCTCATGTAAACAATTTCATACTTCATTTTCATTTATGTAACTTCCTGTATGTAAGTTTCCCATGCTTTACTTTCAATAAATTACCATAGATAACCATGTGTTATGCATAAAACCCAAGCATAAATAACAAGGTTAACTTAACCTTTTATGCACCTACATCAATAAATTAACACAATTCATCTAGCGAGACAAACTTTTAAAGAGATTATTCTTTTCAATAAAATTACACAAAAAACATATATTCTATATCACAATGACCCTTCTCCAATGCACATAATATTTTCAAGAAAAAAACATGTGTTATTGTTCTTGTATGAACAAGATTCATATGCATATTTTAAGAAAATAATATTTATTTTTCATCAATTCATGCACAAAACTCCTATGCAAGTATTTCTGCACACAAATCTTTATAGTTTTTAAATAAAAAACATAGGTAATATATGCATACAAATTAATGAAAACCATTCAAAGAAAATTAATCTAATTTTCATTTCTCTTTTCCAAGGATCTGATAATGTATGCAAAGACATTTCACACATAAATATAATGAAATGATGCATGCAAATAAGATTTGGGGAAGATTGAGATCCAGGAAAATGGTGGGGTTTCGGTTCTGAGTTTTCCAATAGGGTTTTATTTTGTTGTAGTAGTGAAGGTTTTTTTTTAAGATTCTGAAGTACACCTATGGCAGCGGCTTCTGGGGGGGGAGGCCCCCTCCTACAGTAATATCATGATAGGGGAAAGTAGTGGTCAACCTCAAGCCAGTGGTGCTGGTCCGGTACTTTGGGCTCAACGGCAAGCCCAGCAAAGAGGTCTGTGTTTTCCTAAATCATCAAAGAAACCCCGTTTTATCATTCCTCATAATAAACTTGATCAGTATAGGGGTTATATGAAGGATCATGCATTGATTTTTAATTTTATAGGAATTTGACCCACGGAGAAGGATCTTCTTAAATGGATTCATATTAAGTGGCAACCCAAAGGGCATCTTGATATCAAATTTGGTGCCAGGGGTTTTTTTATAGTTATTTTTACAAAATTATTTGATAAACAAAGAGTTTTTGAAGGGGCTCCATATTTCTACCAGAATGCCGGTCTTTTCCTGTGTCACTGGGAAGAATGTTATAACCCTGATAAGTAACAATTTCTGCAAGCCCCAGTGTGGGTACGATTGTTTTCTTTGCCTACGGACTTCTAGGATCTAGAAATTTTAGAGGGCATAGCAAATTCGCTTGGTCGTTTTGTTAAGATTGCTGAGATGACCCGTAGGGGTTGTTATATGTATTTTTCTCGCATCTGTGTTTATATGAACATTTCTGAACCTCTTCTGGAATCTATTGAACTTGAATATGATGGGGAGCTTTGGTAGCAACCGCTGGATCATGAGCATATTCCTTTTCTCTACAGGCGTTGCCATGAATATGGGGACTTGTATAAAGCCTGCCCTCTTAATGAGTTGGATGCCAGTCCTAAAAAACCAAAGCCTAAGTCGGAAGGAATCAAGGAGGAAGGTCTTCAGACAATTTCCATAAAAAAAAGCAACCGGGGCATGCTCAGATCAGCCGTGTAGTGCAGGAAAAATTGCCTCAACAATCAACAAATCGATATGAAATTTTACAGGAACAGGATCAGGGGGACAATGAAATGGATCTGTTGGTTGAAGACATTCGGCCTCCCCAGCAGTCCCCTCTGACGATGGCTAAATGAAAAGCTCCTTTGGAGCGTTTGGACCATGTGGGGCAACAAGAGCATCCATAACAGGCTGAAATGGATATTGATGTTTCAAAGGGCGACCTTATGAAACAATTACTCAACGACTGGAAAAATTTCGATGATCGATTCATACCGGATGATCAAAAAGAATTATATAGAGATACATTTGAACAGTATCTTACGATACAGGCACGTTGGGAGGTGGAGGTAGCAAATCAACAACAATCAGTGGATGTAACTACTTTACCGTTATCTCATCAAGGGAAAAATATGAGCTAAGAACCTCCTCATAAGACTAAATCTGGTAAGAAACGAGGTCGTAAAACCCTACAAGAATCTATTTAGTTGGTAGGCGAAATGTTAGTTAACTCTAGACATATTGTGCCAATCTCCATGATATTCCAGAAACTCAACAAATCTTCCTCACGATTATAATTTCCTGGAATATTCGTGGCCTTCATAGTAAAGGAAAACAAAGACACCTTCAGGATAGGATTGTTAAGGATAAACCCCACATCATTCTCCTTCAAGAGACTAAGCTATATGGGGAAAGATTAATGCTTATTACTTCACAATTAAAACTGTGTTATGAAGTTATGGCTATTGATGCTAATGGTACTACAGGGGGAGTTGCCATTTTATGGAATCCCACAGATTTGGAGGCTACTGGTTGGTTTGGACTGCCTCAACTGCACACTGGTAGGTTTAGGCAACTTGGTACAAAATAGTGGTTTGTTGTATCTTTTGTTTATTTCCCCACTGTTCTAGGGGAGAAGCCTAACTTTTTAAAAAAAATTAAGACTCTTAAACTTATTAACCCTGATAAATACTAGATTGTTAGAGGTGATTATGATATGATAGCTAGTTTTGATGAAAGAAAAGGTGGTATTGGTCAATACATTCAAGAGAGGCAGGCCTTTACTGACCTCATTACCGATACGTCTCTTGTAGATGTTCCCACTACTAATGGAAAATTTTCTTGGAATAAGCGCCGAGGGGGAAAACATCAAATCGCTTCACGCCTTGATTGTTTTTTGGTGTCTGAGGATTTTGTCAGTTTGGATATTTTTTACGAAGCATCTATTGTGCCCTGTCATTGGCCTATTCCAATAATTGGCCTATTCGTTTGGAGGTGGATGTTAAACAACAACAGAATAAACGACCTTTCCACTTTCAATGTTTTTGGCTCCGTGATGCCTCTTTTGTACAGAAAGTTCATTGCTGGTGGGAGGAGAGTTGGCTTATTGGCTGTAATTGCATGCACACTTTTCAATTAAAGCTCAAGGACTTAAAACAAAAAATCAAGAAATGGAACCAAATGTAATTTGGCAACATCCATAAAGAGAAGCATAAACTTGAAGGGCATATGCACCAAATTCAGCATCAAACGATATTAACAGGACGAACAGACAACCTTATTCGAGAAGAGGGGTAGGTCCTCAGTCAATTGGAGGAACAACGCAAGCAAGAGAAGTTGCTATGGAAACAAAAATCTCGGATTTGTTGGCTCTGGGAAGGAGAACGAAATACGAGTTTTTTTCATAAAGCCATGATTCAGCGTAGGCAACATAGTCGGATTTTTTCTCTAAAAACGGCAGATGGAAACTGGCTAGTTGAGCATGAGGATATGGAACATGAAATTGTTACTCATTTCTCAGGAATCCTTTCAGAACGTAATCAACATAGACTGGATGTTATTGCTAAGGTTTTTGATGTTATTCCTAAGGTGCTGATTCATGATCAAAACTTAGCTCTACTTCGGGAAATTACTTTGGCTGAAGTTGAGGATATTGTTAAGGCAATGCCCTGTAATAAAGCTCCTGGATCCGACGGCTTCACCGTTGAATTTTATCAAGCATGCTGGCACTTTTTGGGTCCAGAAATTGTGGATATTGCTGAGGAGTCACGTCAACTCCATCAGGTTTTCCCTGGCCTAAATCCTACCTTCCTTCACTTTGATTCTGAAAACTGAGTAATGTCATACCCCTTTGGGTTTCCATCCTATTTCCTTATGTAATGTCATCTATGAAATCATTTCTACCATTATGGTGAATCTCTTGAAGCCTATTCTACTAGCTTTGATTTCACTTGAACAAACAGGGTTTGTCAAGGGGCGTTAAATTCTTGATGGTATTATCACTACTCAAGAGGCTATCCATTCCCTTCACTAGCTTAAAGCTAAAGGAATGTTGATTAAGCTCAACTTTGCCAAAGCATATGATAGTCTTAACTGGACTTATCTTCAGCATGTTCTTTTGTCATTTGGTTTTGATATTCGATGGGTGCAGTGGGTGATGTCTACCATTTCCTTTGCACACTTCTCTATTTTGTTAAACGATTCTCCTTCATGCTCCTTCCATGCTTCTAGGGGTCTTCGGCAGGGTGATCCTCTCTCACCCTTTCTGTTTATCCTAGCAGTGGAGGGACTTAACTAGTTTATTGAACAAAAATTCTAGGCTGGCGAGATTAAAGGGCTTAATTTATGGGGTCCCCACTTAACTTTGTCACATCAAAAATTTGTTGATGATATTATGTTATTTTTCCAAGCTACTCTTCATGAATGCAAAGCAGTTTTGGATCTTTTAACCACCTTTATGCAGGCTTCTGGGATGATGGTGAACAAAGGAAAGTCTTGTTGAACCCTTAGTTAAACTGAGAGGGGGGGGTGAATCAGTTTAACACATACATGGAATTTTTAAAACTTTTTCATGAAAACTTGTTTACACCTTCATTTCATGGTCAAATTAATATGTGAGCAATCTTAATTTGTGAGCAGCAAGTATCAAGCAGATTTGTTAATGTAACAGCAGTCTTAATATGCAAGCAACATGTATTAAGCAGATTAGATAAACCACATCAACACATAGACATTATACACAGAGACACCAGATATAAGTGGAAACCCATAAAGGGAGAAAACCACATCTTATTATTGTTGTGATGCAAAGGCAAGCTCCAACTCCCTCTCACCATTGATTTTCTGTAGGCACCAACCTATAGGAGGCTCCTACCTCAATTTTGCAAGCTACAACTTGCAAGGAAGCTCCAACTCCCATCAATTTTCTGCAAGCACCAACCTACAGGAGGCTCCAACCTCAGTCAGCTACAACTGACATTTTATCAAGCTACAACTTGATGTGGAAGCACCAACTTCCATCTATTTTCTGCAGGCACCAACCTACAGGAGGCTCCTACCTCAGTCATCTACAAATGACATCTATCAAGCTACAAATTGATAGGGAAGCTCCAACTTTCTTACTCTTTCAAAAGAAAAACACTTGTTGATTTACCTTGGATATCAACTCTGTTCTGTATTTTCTCTTCTGCTATTCATCAGTCCTCATATCAGCCCTGCATCATCTCTACTCAGCCCCTCCTTCTTCTCTGCTCAGGTCCTCCTTCTTCATGTCTTTTCTCCTCAATTCTTCATACTCTGCATTCTCTATATTCACACTCTCTGACCTCTTGCAACTTTCTTATCTTCTTCAACTTTCTTCAATTCTGCTGCACACTCTCTCCTTTTCTCATTCTTTTTTCATAAAAAAAAAATCTCCCCTTGGATATTACCCTGTTTTTTACAAAAACAGCTTCATGGATGTTTGTATTCCACTGGGAATTCGAAATGGACAGCCATGTCTCTTTGCCTTCTACCTTCTCATCTCTTTTCAACTCACTCAGAAAAATGTAACTGTAGGTGCTTATTTTAATATTACAGTGGGATATTTGCTCTCTTCTAGAGACTTTCCAATGCATCACAAACAATATAAACCAATTAAAATATTACAGTTAATTACAATGAGAGCTCTAGCTCACTCATACAGCCTTTTGGATCACTGCGCATTTGTCTTTTTCTTTGACTGTGTCTGTCTTTTCTCTGAATGTGCTTTATCTCCTGTTAGCTCTATTTGCTTTTCTATCCTCTGCTGTGGTGTAACTGTTGCCTTTTAAATCTGGGCATATTCCAACGCCTTTCACACAATAAGTGTCTTTTTGATGTGGAAGTTCCGCAAGCGGAACACACATACATCGCAATTGTTTTATATAAAGAATCGCCCTCCACCTTGAGCCGAGGCCCATGGGTCTACAAACCACGCGGCATATTTTATTACCATCGTAACCATCGTTTTATCTTTATGACAACTCTTTTATATATATAACCCAACTTTCATTACACTAACTTCCTTTTAATATGCCTTTAAATCAATTCTCGGCGTATATAATAAAACCTGTTAAAAACATATAAAAAGCTCCTTTCGGGCCCACTTGCCACTTTTCCCGATGCAATATATTGCTCCTCCGATTGCGATTGATTGCTCTTGCTCCAATTGCGATTGACCACTATTCATTTTGATATGATGATGCGATGAATCGCAATTGAAATCTTCCGATTGCGATTGGATCCTTTGTGATTGTTCCGATTGCGATTGATCACTGTTCACTGCATTTTGCCAATGCGATTAGGCCAGAATTTAAACTTATAGAATCATAACTTATAGACCCATCGGGTCCGGAACTTAATCGCAATCACAAGTTCCTGTATGAACGTTCCGCTCCCTTTATATTCTCTGATGCGATTAGATTGTTCCGATGCGATCCGTCACTGTTCACCGTAACTCAAGGTATATATAAATTATAGTTTATGTACCCATCGGGTCCGGACTTCCAATCGCAATCACAACTCTTTGTTGCATGTTCCGATGCTCTTATAATCTCCGATACGATTATGCTGGACTTCAAATATGTTTGAATTATAATTCATACATCCATCGGGTCCAGAAATTCCAATCGCAATCACAACTCTTTGTTGCATGTTCCGATGCTCTTATAATCTCCGATGCGATTAATGTGTGGACCCGACCATCTTTTATATGACAGAGTTTATTCAACTATCACTTCCGGACTTTGCCAATCGAAATCAAAAGTTTTGTTGTGACGTTCCGCTGTCTTAACATTCACCGATGCGATTAAGCCAGATTTCAAACTTATCAAGCCACTGTTTATATGCCCATCGGATCCGGGCTCTCAATCGCAATCGCAACTTTCTGTTAGTTACATGTTCCGCTACCCTTGCGATCTCCGATTGCGATTGGGGAGGGGTCCCACCTTATAAAACTTTGTTTTATGTGCTCCACTTATATAACATAATATATATGCCTTGGACTTTTGCAACATATGTAATGCGTGGCATTTATATGTACTATGATGGATATATATATATATATATATATATATATATATATATATATATATATATATATATATGTATCCTCCATCGGGGTAGGCAATCCCCAGAATTTATGTGCCTTGCCGCTTGGGGTTAAGTGATTCCTGGAATAAGGTTTATCTATTATATTTAACTCCCATATATGTATCCTTCATTTGCTTCTTTGCTGCCTCCATTGTATTCGCTGCTTCCTTTTTCTGTCTTTGCTTCAGGGTTGCCTCCTTTGTCTGTCTCTGCTTCAGCGCTGCCTCCTTTTCCATCAATGAAAACATTTCCAACAGTCTCCCCCTTTGGCATTGATGGCAATCCACTTTCTCTGTTTGCCTTCTCTTTCTCTTGTTGCTTTCTCTTCCTATTTGTTCTTCCTCCTCCTTTGACATCAATGGCAAAGGGTTGCTCATTTCCTAGTTTTCTTTCTGCATTTCCTCTCTCTGAGTTATGTTTAGGCCCTCTTCTGTTGACTTTGTAGCATGCTGCTCCAGACTAATGTACAAGACTTGTTGAGAGAACACTTTGAGGATTATTGGACTTGAATATACAATGTAAATTGGTACAATCCAAAGCACAGTCCCCTATCACTAGTATAAGGTTGAAAATGAGGATAATGTTCCTTCATAGAACACATTGTACCAGCTTTATCTAATCAGAGATGTATGATTGGATCAAGAACTAAAATACTGAGAAGGCTTCAAATATACTTCTGTCTCTATCCGATGTAGTGAGCTAATATATTTCTGTTGAAGAAGATTGTAGATTGAATATGTCTTTTCCTGCAATACTCATCTGCAGTACCACACCTGTTCAATTATGATAATGATTCCAATGTATCTTTTATTGCTATGGTACACCTTTCCTGCCTGTTGGTGATGATATGATCTAGGATGCTGACGAGGATATTACATTCAAAGAATGAAACGTCCTTGTTGCTGTTGTGAACAATGAATCAAACTAGAGTTTACAGCTTATTATAAGAATAGGCAATATCTTTCAATATTAGAGGCCAACTGACTTTTACTGCTTGCACACTGTATTTTCAAAATAAACCCTTCAATGTACTGGTCAGTTTCACTTATCAACCATGCAGTTTTATTTATGACATAAGAAGTATGTATGTCAATGATCACTCTTTCTTTAAATGGTGAAATACTAGCAATTCCTTTCTACTGAAGTATGCTTGGATGGACTAATAAAAGACTTTTGAGCTTTAGTGGTAATCACAACTAGTCCTTCATTATTCAGATATTTTAACTATTCTGTCATGATTATTTCCAACAAAGACATCTTCAAGTTGATTAATTTATATCTTAGCTAAAAAACTTTACCCATTTTATGAACAATTTTCAGAAAGAGGCCTTGAAGATATATGTACTGAATTCAGGAAGGCATGCAATTATATATATAAAAATATATTTCTTCGATGCTAAATATACTACTTCAAGTGTAAATTAGATACTGATCCTTTAGCACTGCTACTGCCTTTTTCATGCTGAATGCAGATAACCCTGGGAAGTTTACCTTGATGCATCATTTCCATAGTCCTTTGAGCCTGTGGACCTGTATCATACTGCTGCTTCACTGAGAATGCTTGGTAATTTTTTGATAAGCATGCTTCTTGTACCTAAACATCAATTGATATTACTTTGATAAACCATGCAGAGATATCACTTTAGCTAGCACATGTACCCATAGTTTCTACTATTGATATTTTCACTGTTCACACCAACCACCATTAATATATTGAATTAGGCCTTGGCATCATTAACCTGCTACTTATTCTGTCATCTTGATTTGAAAGAATGTCACTGCATTTTATTTTCTATGACAGTTCTAGAATCATTGCTGCTTTATATACCACTTCAACTATTCTGACATGATGATCTTCAGAAGGATGTCTTCAATTTCTATACTATGAATCTTCATGGGCTTATTACTTAGAGATTTGTCACTTATTTGTCTTCATTCCTCCAAGGGGACTTTTCATATATCAATTATGTCCTGACATCAAGATAGTAGACTCTTTTCTTACTTAATCTTCTTAATGTGATTCATTGTTAATTCAAGTAGAATGATACAAAACGTGATCATCACTTAATGTGCTGATGTATTCCAAGCTTACATGTTCATAGCTGATGTTCTCTCTACCACCAAGGCTTCTTACTATCTTCTTTTCTTTCATCAATCTGTCTACTACTTAATACTTCAGATGATCTTCTTTCTCTATAGTTTTCTTTTAGAGGAATTTCCTTTTTCTTGCTGATCTCATAGCTATTCTCATTACATGGAGCTCTTCTTAGACTACTTTCATGGGGTCTATATATGAACTTCTCTCCCCCTGGGATGTTGCTTCATATTTGTCACTAGATGGATTTGTGCTTTGTTTCCTAGAGCAGCTCCTACTGAGACTATGGAGGATTCATTATGTTATTGAGGTAATAGGCTCCCCCTTTCTCTTTTCCTTCCATACTTTATTGGGGTTCTTCATAATGTCTGCACTTCTTTTAAATTCATAGTTTTGTTTGATTTGCTTTGGTCCCATCATCTGTCTAGAGTTCTTTAATGTATATGGTAGTTTAAAATATTTTTCTTTGTGACCAAGTTTTAGGCATACATAACATCTTATTTGACCAATGTGCATTTGAGCTGATGTATAATATTTTGTTCCTCTTCTTGGATACATTTTACAATCAACAATTTTATGTCCAAAATTATTGCATGCATAACAATAGCCATGAAAATGATTTGTGTACCAGGTGAAAGATTGTCTTGTCCATTTGCTTGCTTGAGGAATTCCTCTCTTTTGCTGCATCCTCTTCTCCTTTCTATCAAGGAATTGGATTGCTTTGTCTTTCATTATCCCGGGCAGTCTGTTTGTAAGTGTGATCAACATGATGCTTCCTATAGAGGAAATAACTTTCTTTTGACATCTTCCGAATTTGTTCAATACATACTTAGGAGCATAAGAGCCTTCAGCAATTGACTGTTTCATCTTCTCATTCTCTGTTCTTTCATTTTGCTGCTTGATTCTATTTGTTTCTTTACAGCTCATGTTCCTGCTAGCTTCTGCTTCTGTAGGAGTTTGCTGAGCTGCTTCACTGTTCTTTACATCTTTTACAAAAATGATTTTCTTGTTATCTTCAACCTTGGACTTATTGGTTTCACCTTCATATCCTATCCCAGTATTTATGATAGGTGACCTTTGTGCATTTAGAATTTGGTCCAACTATCTAGAGCCTTTCATTAGAGGTGTATTCATTAATAGTTCTCTTTGGGCTTTTTCTAAGTTCTTTCTCAGGCTCACTACTCTTCTTCCAATCTTTCACATTCCTGACTTTTCTCTCTCATTTGTTGCAGCAGACTGTCTTCTATTTTCCTTGCTTCTTCAAGGTGTTTCTTCAGGTCAACAATTTCTTTCTTATCCTCATATTCTCTCTCATCACATATTTGCACCACTGTCTTAAGGTCTTTGTTTTCATTTTTCTATTTTTCTATTTCAGTAAAAGCAGTGTCAAGCTTGGCTTTTTCTTTAGCTATAATTTCTTCGTGGTTCTTATCTCCATTCATACTAGTAGGTACTTCATTTGATTGAATTATTTTCCCTCTTAATATGAGTTTTTCTTCTTCACCTCTCTATCCTTCTTGTCACAGCAATTTTAGTGTCTACTCGATGTATGAAGTGTAATTTATCCCAAATTTATTTTGCGTAGGTTAAATCCATTATCAACTCGAGATCCTTGTTATGAATATTGTCATATATCACACATTTTTCCTTAGCATTCCTCTATTGTTCTTTCACCATGGGTGATTCTTTGCAGTAACCATCACATACAAGCTTCCATACCTTAGGTTCATAGGCCATTAAACCTATTTTAACCTTATCTCTCCATTCAAGAAAGTTTGTTGTATTTAACACAGGTGCATTTTGATAGTCCATGACTCAACCAAATCTCCTTCAAGCTATTAAGCTTACACCAAAGGAACCAGCTCTGATACCAATTGTTGAACCCTTAGTTAAACTGAGAGGGGGGGGGTGAACGTTAACATACATGGAATTTAAAACTTTTTCATGAAAACTTGTTTACACCTTCATTTCATGGTCAACTTAATATATGAGTAATCTTAATTTAGATACAGCTAGCATCAAGTAGATTTGTTAATGTAACAAATAGCCTTAATATGCAAGCAACATAAAACATTGCTGCATTAGATAAACCATACCAACACATAGAAATTATATACAGAGACACCTAATATAAGTGGAAACCATAAAGGGAGAAAACCACATCTTATTATTGTTGTGATGCAAAGGCAAGCTCCAACTCCCTCTCACCACTGATTTTTTGTAGGCTCCAACCCACAAGAGGCTCCTACCTCAATTCTACAAGCTACAACTTGCAAGGAAGCTCCAACTCCCATCAATTTTCTGCAGGCACCAACCTATAGGAGGCTCCAACCTCAGTCAGCTACAACTGACATTTTATCAAGCTACAACTTGATGTGGAAGCACCAAATTCCATCTATTTTCTGCAAGCACCAACCTACAGGAGGCTCCTACCTCAGTCAGCTACAACTGACATCTATCAAGCTACAACTTGATAGGGAAGCTCCAACTTCCTTACTCTTTCAAAAGAAAAACACTTGTTGATTTACCTTGGATATCAGCTCTGTTCTGTACCTTCTCTTCTACTATTCATCAGTCCTCATATCAGCTCTGCATCATCTCTGCTCATCTCCTCCTTCTTCTCTACTCAACTCCTCCTTCTTCATGTCTTTTTTCCTCAATTCTTCATACTCTGCATTCTCTATATTCACACTCTCTGACCTCTTGCAGCTTTCTTATCTTCTTCAACTTTCTTCAATTCTGCTGCACACTCTCTCCTTTTCTCATTCTCTTTTCATAAAAAAAAAATCTCCCCTTGGATATTACCCTGTTTTTTACAAAAACAGCTTCATGGCTGTTTGTATTCCACTGGGAATTCGAAATGGATGGCCATGTCTCTTTGCCTTCTGCCTTCTCATCTCTTTTCAGCTCACTCAGAAAAATGTAACTGTAGGTGCTTATTTTAATATTACAGTGGGATATTTTATCTCTTCTAGAGACTTGCCAATGCATCACAAACAATATAAACCAATTAAAATATTACATTTAATTACAATGAGAGCTCCAACTCACTCATACAGCCTTTTGGATCACTGCGCATTTGTATTTTTCTTTGACTGTGTCTGTCTTTTCTGTGAATGTGCTTTATCTCCTTTTAGCTCTGTTTGCTTTTCTGTCCTCTGCTGTGGTGTAACTGCTACCTTTTAAATCTGGGCATATTCCAACGCCTTTCATACAATAAGTATCTTGTCGATGTGGAAGTTCCGCAAGCAGAACATACATACATCGCAATTGTTTTATATAAAGAATCGCCATCCACCTTGAGCCGAGGCCCGTGGGTCTACAGACCACGTGGCATATTTTAATACCATCGCAACCATCGTTTTATCTTTATGACAACTCTTTTATATATATATAACCCAACTTTCATTACACTAACTGCCTTTTAATATGCCTTTAAATCAATTCTCGGCGTATATAATAAAACCTGTTAAAAACATATAAAAAGCTCCTTTTGGGCCCACTTGCCACGTTTCCCGACGCAATATATTGCTCCTCCGATTGCGATTGATTTCTCTTGCTCCGATTGCGATTGACCACTGTTCATTTTGATATGACGATGCGATGAATCGCAATTGAAATCTTCCGATTGCGATTGGATCCTTTGCAATTGATCGCAATCGCGACTCAAATACTCCGATGCGATTGACCACTCCTGCTCCGATTGCGATTGATCACTGTTCACTGTGTTTTGCCAATGCGATTAGGCCAGAATTTAAACATATAGAATCATAACTTATAGACCCATCGGGTCCGGAACTTAATCGCAATCACAAGTTCCTGTATGACCATTCCGCTCCCTTTATATTCTCCGATGCGATTATATTGTTTCGATGCAATCCGTCACTGTTCACCGGAACTCAAGGTATATATGAATTATATTTTATGTACCCATCGGGTCCCGACTTCCAATCGCAATCGCAACTCTTTGTTGCATGTTCCTATGCTCTTATAATCTCCGATGCGATTATGCCGAACTTCAAATATGTTTGAATTATAATTCATACATCCATCGGGTCCGGAACTTCCAATCGCAATCGCAACTCTTTGTTGCATGTTCCAATGCTCTTATAATCTCCGATGCGATTAATGTGTGGACCCGACCATCTTTTATATGACAGAGTTTATTCAACTATCGTGTCCAGACTTTTTCAATTGCAATCGCAAGTTTTGTTGTGACGTTCCACTGTCTTAACATTCACCGATGCGATTAAGCCGGATTTCAAACTTATCAAGCCACTGTTTATATGCCCATCGGATCCGGGCTCTCAATCGCAATCGCAACTTTCTATTGGTTACATGTTCCGCTGCCCTTGCGATCTCCGATTGCGATTGGGGAGGGGTCCCACCTTATAAAACTTTGTTTTATGTGCTCCACTTATATAACATAGTATATATGCCTTGGACTTTTGCAACATATGTAATGTGCGGCATTTATATGTACTGTGATGGATATATATATATATATATATATATATATGTATCCTCCATCGGGGTAGGCGATTCCCGGAATTTATGTGCCTTGCCGCTTGGGGTTAAGCGATTCCTGGAATAAGGTTTATGTATTATATTTAACTCCCATATATGTATCCTTCATTTGCTTATTTGTTGCCTCCATTGTATTCACTGCTTCCTTTTTCTGTCTTTGCTTCAGCGCTGCCTCCTTTGCCTGTCTCTGCTTTAGCACTACCTCCTTTGCCATCAATGACAACATTTCCAACAAGTCCAATGTTTTCTTTTTTAATATGACTCCTCAATCTCAGTGTTTTCTCACTCAAACCATTGGTTTTACTTTGGGAGGCTTCCCTTCCAAATATCTTGGCATGCCTCTGTCAGAAAATGTGGTCAGAACTAGTTGTTGGAAAGCCCTTTTGACTATAATTAAAAAACGTTTGCTCAACTGGTCTTTCTATGCCTTAAATTTGCCAAGTCGGGTTATTCTTTTGTGCGCGGTTCTTCAATCTCTCCCTATCTACTAGTTATCCGGCATGGCTTTTCCACATAAGACTTGTGCCAATCTTGTTAGCATGTATAAGAAATTTTTATGGCAGGGTGTTCAAGAGAAGCGGAAATGGGCATTGTTATCTTGGGATAAGATTGTTTTACCTACATCAAATGTGGTGCTTGGACTGCAAGATCCTTTCATTCTTAATCAGGTTATGGGTGCTAAGTTATGGTGGTGGTGGCTAGAAGGCGGAGTCGCGTTATGGCAGACTATTTGGACTCAGAAGTACCATATGCATCCTACAGTTAGAGAGCGCCTTAGTTTCCCTAATGTTGGAAAAGGCTTGGGGATATGGAATCTTGCTTCTGCCAATTGACATCTCATCAGGAAGCATAGTTTCTGGGAGGTTGAAGATGGTTCTCTCGCAAGCTTTTGGGAGGACTCATGGCAGCAGCGGGAGAAGCTGTTCATCCAACTAGATTTGGCAGAAATATTTTTTTTTACGTGAAACCCTAATTGTTTGGTAGTTCACCATTATTGGAATGCTCAACCTAATGCTTTTTGAAGAAAATGGAAAAATAAGGAGCACTGGCCATAGGCTCCAAATACACAGCAATGGCACAATTTTGATAACGAAATTTGAACTCCGAAGATCCTTCTCCAGGAGGGTTTTGATATTTTTCGTTGGGGGTATTGGCCGCGAGGCATGTTTTTGATACAAGAATCTTATCAGCTGCAAGTGCGGCATTTCAATATTCTAGTTAATCAGTTATGGAAAAAAATCTGGGCAACTCAGCATTGGCCAAAGATTCAACATTTCTTATGGTTGGTAGGGCACGGGCGGATCCTGACATGGGATCAACTGCAGAAGAGAGGTCTGCATGGCCCATCTCAGTGCATTATGTGTGCCTCTTCTTTAGAAATGATGGAGCATTTGTTGAATACTTGCCCTGAAATGGAACGGTTATGGATTAACCTTCATCATTTATTTCAACAAACTAACCGACATGCTAACAGTCTACCCTAGACCATTCCTAACTGGAGGAAAGGGGGTTATAAAAGCCCTGCCGTTAATAGAGCATGGGAGTTGATAGTTGGTTTTATTCTCTGGTTCCAATGGAAAGAATGTAATTGCAGAAATTTTTCAAGACTGTAAGCTTCCTTTTGAGGAAATATGGACCCTTACTAAGCAAGGAATCCGTGAGACCATTCTGGCTAAAAAATGGGACCATGATGATTGGGTGGTTTCTGCTCAAGAGAGGAGAATCCTTCAACAGTTAAACCTGGCCGAAGAGATGGTGGCACCCTCCTGTTGGGAACAAGTGTCGTTACCCTACCAGGTCAGAAATATTTTCGTGAGACCTCAGCCTGGATTTCTCAAATTGAATTATGATGGTAAGTCTAAGGGGAACCCTGCACTAGCACGTGTTGGTGGTTTGTTTCAGGATTGTTTAGGGACGACCCTCAGGATTTTTTCAACTAAACTAGGGCATTCTACGAATAATGAAGCCGAAATTATTGCTGTCAAGGTAGGACTTGATATTTCTCAGAGGGAAGATTATAACAAGCTTGAAATCGAAGGAGACTCTGCCATGGTTACTGGCATTCTCAAAAAACTCCTACACGGCCTAAATTGGGATTAAATTTCTAAAGCTGGCGCACAGCCTGACTAATACATGATATTCAACAGCAAATTAGGAACGTCCAATATATCATACATGTGCATGTTCGTCAAGAAGGTAATCAGGTGGATGACTATCTTGTAAACTGGGCGTGTCGACATGTTGATGGTTCTCTGGATCAGCTATGGCATTGGGAGGTGCTGCAAACTATACCGGATCTTCATGCAATTTTAACAAAGGACTTGGATAACACCTCTCCAGCTTCGGGTACTCTGTGTACCTCAAACCAATATAGCATTACATCGCACAAGGACTAACATGACAGCTCCGGTAGATTGTGATAACGTGGCTGTTGTACGCCGACGTGGTTGAGGGTCTGCAGGAACTATACGCCTACCACGTGGTGGGCACATGCAGCCGGTATGAGGAGCTCACCGATGGGACATTTGGAAACCCTCATCTTAAATGATTTCTATTTTTTGGAGCTTCCAGCCGGATCGGCCAGCTCACTTGTCAGTGGTATTTTGGAAACTGTGCCGAGGGTGCGGGGTTAAGATTTTCCAGGTTGTTTGCTTTCTCATTGTCATTTGTTCAGTTCGGTGTTTTGTTCTTGCAGGTGCTCGTGCATGTAGTGGTGTCAAATACCAGGGTTTCAAGTTGACGGACCTCTCTCAGCCGTGATATGTATCTCATTTTCTACTCTTTCAGTTCATGAATCTACTCTCCTCTCACCTGCGGATTTTTCATATGGTGTTTTTACCATATTTGTGGGAATGGAGGAATGGCTGCTTCTGGCTGGAATTTATGAGGTAGGATTTTGTCTTTCACTGCCATAATTGGTTTCTTCATTTCGTATCTATTCATTGTTTACAGTTTGTTAGTCCTAGTTTGTTTGTGCTGGGCAATTATTTCCTTCTACGACATATATTTTCGCATTGGGTGGGTTGGTTGTACTACTTTTCTGTTTCTCTTCTTTCTGGCTCTCTTGTTGAGGACAAGTTTTGCATTTGGTATGGCTCTGTTATTATGCACCTGGTTGGCTGTCAGGGTGCCCTTCTCCGTCGCATGCATTTTGTATACACGTTGGGTTTAAGAATTTGTTCTTCTACTCGTCAGGCAAGCTCTGTGTTGGTTTTGTATTCGTTTTTTTGGCAGCATGGTCGACTATGTCACCGTAAAGGTATTCAGTTTGGTTTGGGTTTTCCTAGCACTGGTTTTTGGTCAACTTTTGCTATGGGGTTTCTGCTCGGGTTGCTTATTCTCACCTGTCTCCTCTGTTGTATTGCTGGAAATCCTTCTCTGTGGACTAATTCCCAGCATGGTCTGGTTCTGCTCTGCTATTCTTATCTTCATGCCACACCATTAGCTCTGCGCCTTATTTCGATGCCGGACCTAGAAGCTGCTAGTGATATATATTCTATTGTTCTTTCTATGCTTTCTCTGCAGCAGACTTCTCTTCTTTTATGGGTGGAATTTTTAACAGATTTTTTAGTTGTCTTTGCAATGGAAAAATGAGGACATAAGCCTGTTGGGGGGAAGGGTAAATAGGCCTCTGCTGCACTGCATAGGAAACGTGGTCGCAAGACAGTTGAACAGCACCTTGAACCTATGGTTCATAATTTTATGAATGAAATTCCACCTCCTGTTCGTGATCGCGTTTATGTTTGGGAGTGTAAGATCTTGGATAATCTTGATTCAAAAGACGACATGGCTTCTGCAGATATGCAGAAAGTGTCCCCTGACCCTGGCCATACTCGGGGTCTCACACTCAATCTGTCCGAACCTATTGGATCATTAAATGTCTCCTTTCTAAAGTAATTATGTCCATCGCTGAGCCTAAGATGGACTCTAAGTTGGAGGCCATTCTTGCAGATATTAACAAGAATGTTCAAGAGATTAATTTAAGACAATTGCATCAATATATGTGACTTGCCAGGCTGGAGAAGGAGATTAAAGCATTACAACAGGTCCCAGTTGAACTTCTTGGCGCTAATGCCACAACGCCCGCACCAGTTGAATCTAATGAAGACTAACCTTCTTTAGTGTCTTTAGTTTTTTGTTGGAACTGTTGCTATCGGTCCTTATGATGTTTTCCTTTTCTCTCTGTTATGATTTTGGACATCCTTCGGTTTATGTATGATCTTAAGTATAGACAGATCTGGTTCTTGTTATTAAGACTCTTTATGTTTTGGTTGAATTATTTTGAACTCAGATGGCCAAAATACCTAGTTTCCTACGGGGCAGTTTGAGGTCTAGTTTTGTATCTTTTGCCCAAGTTTTATTAATAGAAAATCAAAGGTACCACCTAAACTTACAAAAAATAAATAAATGAGGGAGCCTTAATCACACTAAGCCTATATTAAAGAAAGAATAAAAAAAAGAAATGTGCTACTTTGACCAGAAAAAATTAAGATGGAATATGAAGTCATGTATTTTCATTGTCATGTAACTTTAAGGTTATGATTCAAAGTTAACTTGCAGCCTGAAATTTGCTGTAATAGGTTTTGGATTTGTTCAAATCACTAATAGATTTTGGGTTAGGCACATTTGATCATACAAAAGGTTAATTTAGTTGTGCAAGCAAGGAGTACTATGCCATCAAAGGAACCATTACTATTTCTGCCTTTAGCTTTAACAAGATAGGAATTGCATGAAAGAAACCATTACTATGCCTCATGCTTTTACCTTCAACGCCAAATTAATATTAAAGTGGCACTTGAAAATAGCTGTTGATGCCAAAGACAACTGTATGTAAAGTAAAAGTGATACAATCATTATTGTAAGATGGGGAATATCCTTACGTTGGTTTGAAGAAAAGTAAAAGTAATCAAATAAAGCAGTTCACTGATGATGATAATTTGGGCCACATATCCAACAAGCCGACCCTCACGATCACAAAAGCAGTCGGAAGAATGAGAAAACGAATAAGAATATATAATATAATATAATATGGAAAATGCAAGATCAGGAAAGAAAAAGGAATAATGAGCTATAAGAATCTAGAAAATATACAAAAGAATGAATATATAAGAATGTGAAAAATATTTGAAACTAGGCGATAAATCAGATCTCCAAAATAAGATCTAACAAATGTGTAAGGTTAATTTTATATAAAATAATATGAATATAATTATAAATAAATAACAATGGTATATATGATTGATAGGGAAATAAAGAGATTTTAAAAAAATTATTAATTATACATTTAATAAAGTAAATTGAAATAGAACGATAGTTAATAAAATAAAGAAAAGAATAAAAATTATTTATATTAGAATGTGAAATAATGTATAAGAGAGAAAAGAAGAAACATAAAAGAATAAAACACATATAAATATAATATAAGTGGATTGGACAGTTCCATTTTAAATAAAGAGATTTAGAATATATTATTTTGAAAATAGATTTGGAAAATTGCAAAAGAAAAATATATATTTATAATTAAATCTAGATTAAAAAAAAGATATATATTTAAGTAAACAAATCAATATAAGTTGGACAAACTTATTAGTCTTTACATCAATAAAATTATATTTAATAAAGTAGATTGAAATAGAATGATAGTTAATAAAATAAAATAAAAAAGAATAAAAAAATATTTATATTAGTATATGAAATAATGTACAAGAGAAAAAAGAAGAAACATAAAAGAATAAAACACATATAAATATAATATAAGTGGATTGGACAGTCACATTTTAAATAAATAGATTTAAAATATATATTTTTAAATAGGTTTGGAAAATTGTAAAAGCAAATTATATATATATTACTAAATCCGGATTACCAAAAATGATATATATTTAAATAAACAAATCAATATGGGTTGGACAAACTTATTAGTCTTTACATTAACAAAATTATCCAAAGCAATCTCATGCATATTGATAACAATTAGATCTATGGTTAATTTTGTACCTAATTTATATTTATTGGGTTTAGAACAAATTTAGGCAGCCTTTAACAATGTATTATCACAACTTTCTTTCATAGCTCCAGTAGCATTGCTCTTCCCAAGACATTGGCGTGTTTTTCCAAAACAAGAGAAAAAAAATTTCTTCTTCAAGTAGCATCACCACATCTTCAGAAAATCAATATAAAAGCTCAACAACTTTAGTTAAGTTAGGCACCATCATTGGTCACAAATTGAACATCTCTTCCTATGACCTCCATAGCCCCACCAAACGGGTTAATAGGAGCTCTTAGAAAAAAAATAGTAAACACTCAAGGATTTCATTTGGTCACAATTCGAAAACTCAACTCTATCTATGGAATCCAAGGAAAATTTTAACAACCCTTCTCAAATTTAAGATATACTCTTTCATGTATTCCTTTAAATTTTTTTTATCACTAACATCCTATGTATTCTTTTAATTTTTTTTATCACTAATATCCTATATGTGATGATATTCATCTTTATATCCCTTAAGGCCATCAAATATTAACGCTTCTCATCCATTTTTATTGTGAATTTTCATTTATAATTCATTGATTATGAAGAGACTCTTTAAATGCATAAACATATGTTCATAAAAAGGAAGATATGAGATTGTGTTCACCATATGGGATTAAGTGGGCTCATTAATCCATTTGGAAGATTATATCTATGAATTAATTAAGAACGAATTAGCAAAGAAATTATAATTAATGAAAATAAAATCAAAATAGATGGTTGTAACAAAGTTAAAAAAAACTAAGTAAAAACAATCAGTACACCATCACATAGAAATATTATAAAGAAATGGACATCATATTCAAGCAATCTAGGATATAGTTTTAAGTGAAATATTCATGTATCAAGTAATAGTTTTCAAAATAAAAAGTTCATTTGCACCTAATTCTTTGACCTTTAGCTATAAGAGAAATGTGGAAACACACACATCCACATGGGGCTTTAGAAAAATTATAAAATACAAAATGTGTGTTCAAATAATTTTTTCTAGAGTAAATTAGAAATAATGTTTGGATTTTCCTTTAATGAAAGAAAATTTTGCAACATAGGAACTCCACACCACTTTGTTTCTATTGTATATTTGAATGACTAAGATTAACATATAGAATATTTATGTATATATTTAGTAGGTCTCCACATAGTAAATCAACATTGAATTTCATAATTGGGTTTAGGTTCCCAGTTTCTCTTGGTCTTGTGACACCAAGGTTTTTCAAGTGATGGAATTTTGGTGGCCTGCTAAAACCTTGGTTTCCATGGCCTTGGAGAACTAGAAGGGACATGAACCAAAATCATATAAAAATAGAAGGTTAAAAGTAAAGTTTACCATCTTTTATGGAGTATCTTTTCGATTTAGCTTCAAGGTTTATGATGAAGGCTTATATAGAGAAAAGGAAACGGTGGTGGAGTTCATGGGTCCCTCCACTTCTCGAGGCATGAGCTCCCACCCAATTATAATATAAGATGAAAGAAAGGAGTAGGAACACATTAAGAGGAAAGCTCTAAAGACACCCTCCCATCTTAACCATCCTTCTATTTAAACTTGGTATAAGTCTTCTACTTATCATTTTAGTTCTAATTTCATGTTTGTATAAAGATTTACTATATTTGTTCTATTATTCCATATACATTAACTGGAACAATCTGATAGACTTAAATAAATGGTAAAGACTTAGTGAGATTATGGATTGATAGTTAAACTCTAATTTTCTTTTTAAAAAGCCCCACACACACACACACAAAAATACACATTTAACTAACAAAATTATTACAATAAAGATTTTTATTAATAACTATTTTAATAATATAATTCATCCACACAATTTGTTCATAAAAATACAAAAATACAAAAATTAAAATAAATTTTAAAAATAAATAACTCAATTAAAAAATAATTACAATAATTAAATCTCCCTTTTTTGAAAACATAAAAATTCCATTAAAAACCAATTAACGTGTCTTCCAAATTCAATAAATTCAAAACATCTTATTTTAAATGTAAACTTGATAATAATCTTAATATAAAAATCTTCACTCAAATGCTCTTGGTAGCATTCTTGCTTCATGTATTGTTAATTTTCTTTGATGCATATAAGCATAGGAAAATATGAAGAAAGTACACTTTATAATAATAAAAATAAGTAGTACTTTCTTCATTAATATATTAAATTAGAAACTCAATTCATCTTATTTTATAAGTAGTAATTTCTTTATTAATATATTAAATTAAAAACCCAATTCATCTTATTTTATATTTGGTTAATTTATATATAAATATGTTATATAATTTAATTTTACATAAATATAATATAATATTATAAAAATATTTTTTAAGTTAGAAGTCTAATCTCCAGGACATCAAAAAAATTTGACTCTAAAGACTCAACGACTTGATTAACTCTTGAGAATTATATTATACCATATATTATTTAACAAAAGACACATTTTAAAAAATAAATTCAATTAAAATTTTCACTTGCATGACATTTTAGGCTATCTGTATTGAACATTTGGAATTGTATACAACAATTTATTATTTTATGTTATTTTGTATTATTATTTTAATTTTTTATTTTTTTTTAATATTCATTAAAGAAATATGGTAAAAGATATTCTATATAAATATATATATATATTTATTTGTTGAGTGAGTAATTTATTTTAATAATTAATATAAATTTTAAATTGTTATAAAAATTTAAAATTTAAAATATTATATTTATATTTATAATTGGTATGATCAATTATTTTTTATAATTTAAATAATTATATTAATTTTGAATAAAAATTCAAAAAGTAAAGGGATGATGATGATGATGATGATGATGATGATGATGATGATGATGATGATGATGATGATGATGATGATGATGATGATGATGATGATGATGATGATGATGACGACGACGACGACGACGACGACGACGACGACGACGACGACGACGACGACGACGACGACGACGACGATAACGACGACGACGATGACGATAATGGCGACGAAGACCAATGCGGCCTATTGAACCTCAAGAAAGGAAAAAGAATCTAAGTTTGATTCTTCAAAATATTGTTTCTATGATCAAAGAAAAGGGAAATAAGCACTCCAAGGTTGTTATAAGTGGGTTGGATTAATAGGTCAAGAATATTGGAAGTGTGGCAGATGTTAGGGAATTAAGAGTAGATTCAAGTAAGAGTCGGTCATTCTAAAAGGAAGTATTTTTCATCTTCCACCTGCCTAGTATCGCAAATATGACAGATTCAATCTTTCCTGGGAGTCTTGGGAATATACCGCCGTCGGGTCTCACTCTGAAGCTCATGAGAATTAGTTCTTATCCTAGCGATGTTCATTTTTTTATTAGTGTTGGTCAACACAGAGAGATAATTATGATTATTAAGGGTGCGATTGATCGCCTCCTTATAGTATATTAGCTTCCTTTTACCCTCTAGCTCCTGATCCTCCATTAGCTTTGTAATATTCCTAAATTAGCTTACAGCTAATAGGAATATTAATTTTGTTATTGAAATCTATATTGATGAAAAAATGGGCAAGGAGGCTCATGAATTGCTCAAAAATGAATAAAAATCCCTCATAGCGTGAAAAGGGACCATGAAATAACCAGATGAAGCATCCACATGTGTCAACAATGTCTAAACTAAGTGGACAAGGTCAAGTTTGACCAAGTCAATAGCATTTAATTCTCAAGAGTGGATCCTAAATAAAGACAGCACAGTGTGAATGGAAATAAAGCTAACTAGTTAAAATGAAGACACCTTGAATGTGAAAGTGGTTGATCACTTGACCAAGTCAACCATGACCATATCCACAGCATAGTCTAGATGCATTGAACCTCTTGGAGGGACAATGCAATTCTAGAAGGGGTTTCTACATGTGAAAGAGGCTAAACTAATGAAGTGGTTTATGGTTTTACAAGACTCCAATCTTCTAAAAGGAGGAGGAAGGTAGCATGAAGAGGCTGTTGAAGATTATTATTTTTTGAAGGCATTGTCTGCTGAGACATCCCTTGTTGGGCTTTCTTGCTTAGGAATCCCACCTCCTTCCTTGAGCAGCTCTTGGAGGAGAATTTTACTATCTTGTCCACTATTAGGCTTGGGCCAAGCTTCACCTTACACCTACATCACTGCTCCTGTTGAGGGTTGAGCTGTCCTTGTGAGTTGCAGCAAGTGGAAGACACTAGATCTACTCAGATCTAGAATTTTTTTATGGCTCTTCTCAGTGAGTGTGTCATTTAACCTCCTGGAAGACTGCATCTATTATTTAAGCTTCAGATCTAGACCTTAGCATCAGGCCAAAGCATTCTCAGAGTCTACAACGTTGTCTCTTTCCCTAGACAATGTTATTTGTAGATTTGCAACTCCAGGGTGTTTTGCTGGCATTTTGGAGGAGAGATCTCTGATGTTGGGATTCTTCCTCTCACTGTGGTGATCTGTGGATTGGCCATCCAATCCATGTATGTTTCAGATCTGATTTGTTGTACCATTGTATTATTCAAAAATTTCTAAATTATTCTGCAGATCTGCAACTTTAGATCTCAAATCTACTCTCTGTGCTTCATGTTTTTCACAAAACCCCAAGGGGAATGTATAGATCAACATTTCTTCTACACATATCTGTATTAGATCTAAATTTTTATGTACATATCTGATCTAGATCTAAATATTAATAAGCTGCTGCTTCAGCCACATAAAATAATGTTTTCATGGTTATGCAGCCTTTTCTCATGGTTGTAGCACCTCATTTCCGAGGGTTTTTCCTGTATAATCTCATTATTCATCTTGTAAAATGTTTGGGTTGTAATGTAAACTTGATTTTCTGTTATAATACTGATTTCTGAACCTCCATATCAGCCTCCTACTATGATTCAGTGGATCTGCATTATTTCTGAATGAATCCTTTGCATATAGCTGTAACCCCTCTCTTTGGGTGATTTCCAGTTAGACTAGTTTGTGGGAGATCTATCTAACCCACCTAGTCTGATTTGTTTTTTCTCTCTTTTTGGATTTAGATATTAGATGAGCTGATCTAAGGGATCTAGGAGCTGAAAACTCATTTCTATGCAAATAATTCTCAGGAGAGCGTTATTTTAGCAGGATTTCTAAGCTGTTCCAGATTTGGGATATTACAAGCTTGTCCTTAAACTTGGAGGTAATGGTATTTTTGGCATTATATTTGCTTCACATACTAAGCTCCTCCTTAATTCCCCAATGGTTGAGCCAAGACAAGGAATCCTTATGTCACCCACGCTTGAGGTGAAGGTGGGGGTTTTGACTATAGTTAGAAGCAAGTTTTGGGAGCCTTTTGTATTCCATGCTGTAAAGCTTCTTATTATACATCAGATATCTAAAAATAATCATACTTTCAATGGGGGACAAACCAAATTTGATCAAGAGGATAGGATAGGAAGTATTTCCCTTTATCATTAGGTTGTAGGTTATGAATTTCTTTTGAATCATCTCAAACTTCCTCCAAAACTCTTTGGATATACTGCAACCCCAAACTTCACATTTGTATAATACAATAGGGGTGACGAGATTATCAAAGAGGAACCTATTTTTACTCCAAATGTAAAGATCGACTGACTTACAGTTTTTTTCAAGCTCATAATAAGCTCTCTAGCCTCCAATAATCCTTTTCTCAGTGTTATAATTCTAGTTGAGTTGATGAGGGAAGTCAATGCTAAAAAATTTATAAGAAGAAACTTGCTCTAAGCTTTGGTTATTATACACAAAACTACCATGGGTTATGTTTTTGGATTTAATGATCACGACTTCAATCTTATCGATATTAACTATGATACCCATCTTGGAGAAGTAGAAATGAAGAGTCTTAAGTTGCTTGTCAAGGTCATCATGTTTTTTTGCAATAAGAACTATATCATCGACATAAAGGAGAAGAGTAATGAGAACACCAGCAAGTTAGCTTAGTGCCCTTGCATCTCTTAGTTTCCAGACACTCCTCTAGCTTATTGATGTATATGCCAAAAAGGGTAAGGGATAGGGGACACCCTTTCTAAATTCCAATATTAGATTTAATGTCTTTATACCACCCCTCGTTGGTATTAGGCTTGGCAGTGATGGTCTCGTAGAGATGGATCACAGTAATCCTCAGCTTAGGAGGGACCATGATCTCTTTAAGTATCTCCCAAATTTTATTTCAAGGAATAGTGTCGAAAGCTTTTCTAAAGTCCACAAAACAATAGGAGAGATCAAATTTACTATTGTGACATTCCCCTGCAATGATTTTGAGAGTGACAAGATGGTCAATAGTTGAGTGATGTCTCCTAAAACCAACTTTTCCTTTAGCTCTTTTTCCCTAGATTTCAAGCCAAAGGCTAAGCTTCTTTTCCAAAATGAGCCCATAAAGCTTGGCCAGGATGTGGCTAATCATAATGGTCTTGTAGTTAGATGAAATGATTTTGTCCCCATTTTTAAAGATAGGAACAATAAGGCTTTGCGTCCAAAGTTGAGGGAAGCCATGCGTTACAACCAACTTGAGAAGCTTGTGAAGATGAGGAATGATGATGGAAATTATTATATTTTTTGTAATTTTGGTAGGGATACATCTTCATCATGTCCAATATATCACTCCGATAGGGGTGGGGAATTGAACCAGTGACTTCACATCAAGGAGTGACTTAATGGAGCACCCGATCACCGTCTATACAAGACCCTTAATTGATAATATTTTAAATACAAATAATTTAAAAATATTTATTAATATTAGAAAAATATATTTAAAATAAATAATTAAATAATTTAGCCAAGTCCTATTAGCACAATTGGTTGAGGATGGGCCTCCTCAAAAGGGTGACCCAGGATCAAACCTCACAGAGGTTATTGCGCCCGTGCTAGGGAGAGGAGACAAGTCAAACCCAGTTAGCTTAGTTCTGGTGTGGCCCAAGTCAGGTGCGATCCCTTGGTGACTTTGATGGCTTAGATGCCCCTAGGTCATGGTTGCTTAACCATGGATTAAGCTTGATGTACTGATGAAATCAGACCACTTAATAAACAATAATAATAATAATAATAATTTCGTTTTACTATACCAATTTATGAGAAAAAAAACGTCAATATATGTTATGAAAAAATAAGAAAAATAATAATACTATTATTTAATGTTAAATATAAATATATTCACACTAATATTTTAAATAATGTGTATTAAATATAATTCATTTATTAATATTTTAAAATCTATATTTATATAAATTATAGTTTAAGTATTAATTTCATTCATAATGATATAATAAAATAATTTAGAATTTGAATATTGATCTCAATCATAACAACATAAATTAAGTTAATTACTTAAAATTTTAAATTTTTTATTTGGCCAACTTATATGGGATTTGAAAAAAAAAAATTCTAATAATGAGTATCTCAAGATTACACCCAATGACCGTGAGCATAAACACAAAATCTATTAAAACAAAATGTTTAATTATTAAATATATAAGATTTAAAAATATATATATTAATGAAATCTAATTGACATGGTAATAATAAAAAAAGATATGAGGCCATGTGGTTGTCATATCCATGCTCTCCTTCCTTCCTTGAACCCTCTACTGCACTCGACAGTGCAATGGCCCTACGACCCTGCCTATTAGGCTTCTTCTCTTCTCTCTCCTTGGTCAGATCTAATCTCCCTCAATAGATCCCTTCCCCGTAGTCTTTTTTCTAGGTTTTCTGGCCATTGGGCCTCCTTTTGGTTGGGTGGTCAATTATGGCCAATCTAGCCTCCCCCCTCCCCTAGATCAAGAAATCTAAGCATTTAATTTGTTGATCGTTAATAGGCCTAAGTTTCAGAAGGCCTCTACCTCTTATTTCTTGAAGAAGTTAGATGAAATACCTAAATTCAAAAACTTGGAACCATTGACCCAACTTCGCGCTCTCCAATTGGCAAATCGAAGTCTTGTGGGTTAGTTTATGGGTTTGTGGTCCTCCCTAAGATCTATTCGTCAATGAGTTATAAATAACTGGAAGCCAATGATATAAGGAGAAGTTACCTCCTCTTTCTACGATAAAGGCTTCTTCACATTCTTCTTTGAGAAGAAAACAGATCATCGGGATAATATTTTTCAAAGTGGTTCATACTTCATGGGGGCGAAAGGGATCTACCTAGATCGGTGGAGCCCTATTTCTCAACCATGAATGTGATGCCACTTCATAGGTCCCTGTATGAGTGAAGTTTTCTTTTATTCACTTTCACTACTAGAATGATGCCATAATTATAAAGATCAGGAATGCTTTGGGGAAGTATGTCAACTATGTCAAGCCAAAATATGGCATTTTTTTCTTGCACTAGGATCTATGTTGAGGTAGATTTGGAAAAAGGTATCCCCAAGACAATAAATCTAAATTTGGATAATTGGCTAGACATCCAAGAAGTGTATTATGACCACCTCCTTTCAAATGAAAAAACATGTCATGACTATGGTCATTTCTCCCAGCATTGCCCCATGAAACAAGAAGTGTAAGAGAAGAAGATTGAAAAAGGGGGAAAATTGTAGCAAGTGAATCAACAAAGAGGCTCTTATAAGAAAAACCTTACCCCACCATAGGCATAGACTCAATGTATTGAAAATAATCTAGGCCCTCCTTCCCTCAAGAATAAATTAGTGGGAAATGGAGAAGGCCTAAGCAAATCAACCACCAGTGGAATATCAAGTAATATGTTTGAAGCACTGGCGCACGAGAAAGAAGAAGGATTGATTCCATAGGAAATTCCCCCATGCATAGAGTAGACCCCCAACCTTGTATCCTCTTAGCACCATGTTGGTGAATAAAAGACAATCAATCCAATGAACAACCAAATCCCATGATAGTTGAATCCTCAGAAGTGGAAGATGATTTCCTCTCTCCAAGAGAAGGTACCATCGATGCCTCCTTTACCATTTTTATAGATGAAAATTTAGAAGTGAATAAGGCCTTGGAGATAAAATGAAAAACCCGAAGTTAAGGGTAGAAAAATAATAGAAAAAATCACACTAAACAAATGGAAAAGAAAAATAATTTGGCCACTAGTCTACTCTAAAAAACATTCAGACTTGAGATCAAGTTGGAAAAGGAAATAACTGAAATGTTAGACTGACCTCATGCAAAGGGGCCCCCAAAACCAAAAGTAAGTAACAATAATATTATCCTAGAATTGTAAGGGATTAGGGTCTGAGAAAAGGAGATCAAAAGCTAGATCCCTCATAGAAAAAAGGAAAATCCCTTAGTAACCCTCCTCTAGAAACAAAACTTGAAGACCTTGAAATGTTATCTCATCACTTCCAGGTTTGACAAGGAAGTGGAATTTCTTCAATAAGTGCTCGGTGTGCATTGGAAGGCCTCTGCACACTTTGGGACCAATCCCAAGTTCATCTTCTTAATTCACCCAAAATTGTTCTTTGGCTAGCGACCACTTTCCTAGACTTCACCTCAAATGAGGTATGTATAATAGTCAATATTTATATTCCTATGAATTTTAGGGGAAAATAGGAATACTGGGCCTATCTTAATTCCTTAGTGGACTTTTTGTCTAGAACATATGGTATTTTTGGTGGTGACTTTAATGTTGTTCTTCAATGTTGGGAGAAAAAAGGAGGGATGATCGTCAGAGTCCCTTTTTAGGAACAAATGGAATACTTCATCTCTCATGCTCACTTAATGGATATAAAACTAGTTGGGATGAAATGCTCCTAGAGTAGCAAAAGTGTTGTTCCAAGCCACATATCCACCAGATTAGATCACTTCCTCATTTTTGATGACTTTCTCCACTGTAATATCTTAGCCAAATCCTTTATCCTACATTGGAATGCCTTGAATCATGTAACGCCGCCCCCCTCTCCCCCCCCAACTGCCCCACTTTTACCTAACTTCACCGACATGCCAGGGTAAACATGAGATGAAGAGTTACTATGACACAACCCAACTCCTAACTATAGTTAAGGAATTTGGGCCTACAACTAACCACTGACTGACAACTCACAAAATTCCTTAGGGCTACAAGGACACTTAAGGGCAATATAACCACCATAGGTGACTAGACCTTGAGTTGGGACTCCTTTTCACATAACTTAAACCCTAACCACATGCATGACACGCCCTCCATGCAGTTGATAGCCTCCAACTGCACTCAGAACCCAACCTGAATGCAGTTGTGACCCTAATTGTCCAGTTTAGAGGGTGCAATCTCGAGATCTGAGCCACAATTCCAAGTCAGCATGTAGACCACGACCCATAACAACTTGAGACTTATTATAATCATTAATGACATGAAAAAAAGGTTAATAATACAACTTGGAGGCAAAATGTTACCTAGAATTCCTAGAAAATAACAAATAATTTTGCTAAAAACATGGTAAACATGTAACCTATAGGTCCTGAGTGCATATTTGACCATAAAAGTTTGAGATTTATATGAGAATCACTGAGAAGTCCCTATACCCTCTCCACATGGCTTCAACAACACTTATTATTCCATACAGTCATAAACTGATCAATATATATCCAATTCATGATAAGAGCCATAGATGATACACATCATATAAACAACATATAACCATAAAATAATTGACATATAAACCCATGGGATGTAACACCATATTCCCACATCTACCCAAGTAACCAACCAACCGGGGTAAACATGTGACAAGAGGCTACTAACATAAGATTCAACCTCCTATATGACCTTAAGGAAGTGGAATCAACGAAAAAAAGACAAACACTCCTTACACAACATCAACAACATCCTCAGGAGGTAACCCAACCTCTCAGGCCCCTGTACCCTGAGGGGGAACTGAATTTTAAGCCTTATTCATGGGAATGACAAGTCAAGGTAGCATACGAATTCCTATAGCTACGGGCATGCCAAGGAAAGGTAGCTGCTAGGGCCCATTTTGGTCATTTTTATTCTTGCAACTCTAGGATTTTTCCCACTATTTTAGCCCCTAAGCCCAGGTCACTGCCCAAAAATTCATGAAAATTTAGGAGAGGATAATAACATTAAAAAATGGTATGGAAGAAATTAAATCATCAGGAACTCATCTGGACTTCTCCCAACCATGACAGGAATTTTGTCAAACATGTCACAAGAATTGCATCTACATGTGTAAACAACATATTTAAACATAGGGGTCTCATATTTATCTGAAAATCGCTAAGAAGAATTTCTCCCTTACATCATTAGCTACAATACAATCTATTTGACCATAGATCAATTGTGCATTAATTCACAAGTAAAAACATGGATAGAGGCATACATCATCACTTATAAAATACATGCTTATAACCAACATAATAACAACAGAAATACCATGGATGCAATAGCAATATAATTCACATAATAACCAATAAATTTTCATACCAAATACCAAAGGAATGATTTCTTCATTAATGCATGTAAAAACCAACCGGAGATGGGACTTCCACATTCCACCCAACCATAGATTGGCTGAGCTAAGTCTCATCCAATCACCCCCGTGCCATATTCCAAGCATGAATGTGGGATATCATCAAACACATCAATCACAACCAATTGAGGGCTTGCAAAGGCCAAACCACCTCAAACCTCAACCAGATGGTGCACCTCTCGGTCAGACATCACAACCATCATGGATTGGTCTCTATCGAAGTTTTTCTAGGGCTCCAGAGTGTTTTTTTCAACAAGAGATTCCAAGACTAGTAACTCAACCCCAACTATTACAGGGATTCCAGAGCATTTTTCCAACCAAGGCTTTAAGAGTTGTCCATCGAGATTCCAGAGCGTTTACCCAACCAAGGCTTCCACGATCTAATAACTCAACCCACAACTAAAAGAATCACGAGAAGCAACCAGAAAACAATCAATGGAAATAAACCCACAACACCATGGATATCCATGAAATGGCAAGGTTAGGAAAATCCACATGCATACACCATGCATGCCAAAACTAGCAAGGAAATCATACATGAAACTCAATACCTACCCTCAAAACCTAATGTAGATGTTGATCCAGATGTCATCTTGCGCTTTCTTGCTCTTCCTTTTCTTTCTTTATCAAAATATCCAAATATCCCACACCCTGCAAGAGTGCTCCAACAATACTCTAAGTGCTCAAGAGTATGAGAGAGAGAGAGAGAGAGAGAGAATAATGAGAGCTCCAAAACTAAACTAACCAAGTCTTGCCCACTGATCCTCATAATAATTTTTATCAATGACGCCTCTATTTTCTTCATTTTCCATAATTTTCGTTCATTTTCCTTGTCACATGATACTTGTGACCCTTAACCTTCCTTTTCTCTCAATTTCCTTTATTTTCATAAATAAATGCAAATAAATTTCAATTTTCCTTTCTAAAGCCTTTTCCATTGCCTTTGCCAATTTCCTTAGCCATAATAAACCAAAATGAACACCCACCAGGATTTTTTTCCCACCATTCATCTTGGAATATGTGTCCCATCATACGTGGTCTTATATATGTTTACATGATTTTTTAACCAGGGTTGTTACAAAACCCTACTCATTTTTCCAGGGTACACTCTCAATGTGCATATAATTATATCTAGCAATGATAATTACCAAAACAAATCCATCCCCGACTTTCCCTTCCCTTTTACACACTCCCTCGGGGAATCCGATCACCCCCTTCCATGCAATCACTCACCCTCCAAGTTCCATTGGCACCCCCATCCCAGGCAGTCCATCCCTTGGCAAGGCTTCCTCTCATTGGAAGATACAAAAACCAAGGCATATCCTTGCCTCAAAACCATCATA